>JAXRJS010000007.1:4970000-5570000 GCA_037127375.1 Dione juno | reverse complement strand
TTATAACAATTTTTAAATCAGTAGATTATAAGATAATCTATTTACTATACTTAATACTTTATAGGAATCTAATAATCGATAAATCAATATGAGCATGACAAACAATATTGGAGTATTGGAAACAAAAAATGCTAAGTCATCCTCTTCAGGATAACCATATTAATATCCACTTAATAACTAATTGAATATCACTATTGCACAACTATAATGTCTTCCTAAGGGTTTATTTATATTTTTTCGAATAAATTAAATGAAAATCCTGCAATTAAATGAAACAGTAAATCTATACTTCAAGGTGAAATCTTTGACCTCTGCATAATCAATAAAATATGACAGGCAGTGCATATACTTTCATAACAATTGCTGTGATGACCTTAGATCTCTTATTTTATGTAAAAAATAAAATTTTTGGAAACTATGAAATATAAGTAAATTTTTTTAATACTTATTGTTTAATATATAATTTCTTATGTATTGAAACAGAATCAATTTGTCCTTAAAATGACCTTAGATCTCAAATATAAAATTGAAGTAAAAATGGAATGTATATAAAAAAATATATGACTTTCTTAGTTCTTTCTTAATCTACTATTATGCATAATAAGCAAGGGAAAACATGCAAAAATACCTTCACCTTATAATTTTTTTTTTTAATTTTCTGAAGGATTTTTCCACTTATATGAACCTGAATATTTAAAGTCACAGTTTGCTAACATAGCATCAGCTTCAGAAGGACCACGGGATCCATATACATACGACACCGGAGTAACATGCTGCTCTTCTAGTTGTTTGAGAATTGGTGTAAAAATACGCCAAGCTTCTTGAAGTTCATCATTTCTCACAAAATGCATTTGAGTTCCAGTAAAAACATCAAGTATTAACCTTTCATATGCATCAGGTACTTCGGCTTGTTTATAACGTAAACTATAAGTGAGATCTAACTCAGTTTCTGTCAAATCAAATTTCATTCCTGGTGACTTACACATAAATTTTAAATATAGTGCTTCACCTGGTTGAACACGTATCACTAATTCATTCCTCTTTGTGTGTCCAAAAATATCACCTGGTACATCTTTAAACTGAATTCTTACTTCAGCCTTCCTTTCATTGAGAGCTTTTCCACACCTCAGTATAAATGGAACATCCTGCCATCTGGTATTATTTATATACATTGCAGCTAATGCATAAGTTGGAGTTATAGAATTCTTAGGCACAGTAGGGTCATCAAGGTAGCCAAGTTTCTCTTCTCCATGTCCATTGGGGTTGCCCACATATTGCCCTACAACCAAATCTTTGAGTTCTATAGGTTTTATGTGTCTTAGAACTT
Organism: Dione juno; assembly: GCA_037127375.1. Lineage (NCBI taxonomy): Eukaryota > Metazoa > Arthropoda > Insecta > Lepidoptera > Nymphalidae > Dione > Dione juno. The sequence goes on along the minus strand of JAXRJS010000007.1, from coordinate 5,568,673 downwards.
TTACTTTTTCATCTCTTATGTCATTAGGATTTAAAGTAACTGGCTTTTCCATAGCAACAAGCGATAATATTTGTAAAAGATGGTTTTGCATAACATCTCTTATAATACCAAAATTATCAAAATAACCACCTCTCCCCTCTGTGCCAAAAGGTTCTTTAAATGAAATAAGAACTGAAGCAATATTTTCTCTATTCCAAGATGGGCTGAAAATTTGATTGGCGAATCTAATGGTAAGTAAATTTTGAACCATTTCTTTTCCAAGGTAATGATCAATCCTGTAAATTTGTTCTTCTTTAAACAAACTAGCTAAATGATTACTTAATTTATCAGAACTCTCAGAGTCTCTACCAAATGGTTTCTCTATTATGACTCGAGTGTATCCTTTAATAGTCAAACAAGCATTTCTAATATTCAGACTTACATCTTCAAATACATTAGGAGGAACTGCTAAATAAAATATTCTGTTACACTTGTGGCCTTTCTCATTTCTTGAGATTTGTTGATTAAGAAGTTCATAATCAATTCTTTTATCATATGAACCTGCAATGTAATCGTTAACTTCCCAAAACTCTTCTAGTTTTTTTTCATCGCCTGGACGTACTTTTATATACTTCTTTGATCTTTCCTTTATATCTTCCACAGTTAACTTCGATCTTGAATAACCAATAAATTTGGTATTTTTTGGCAAAAGATTATCACGGTATAAGTACCAAAGTGTTGGATAAATTTTCTTCTTAGCAAGATCACCTGATGCTCCGAGAAGTACAAAAGTGTGGGGATATTCGAAATCACATTTATTTTCCATGGTTTAAGAATATGAAAATAAATTTAATAAAATAAGAAGAATTTTCCTTATTCAATATATGGTATAAGTATTCCTTTAAAATTATATTATTAATACGACTATTTACAAAATAGATGTTGAATCAAAGAATTGCGCGACACGAACAACGTCCTATTTAATGAATCGTGAGTTTTTAAAAGTGTAGCAAAAAAAGAGTGTTGCCATGTTTTAACTATTTAAAGCGGTATTATGTACATAAGTGTACAAAAATATTACAAATCACTAAGGAGAATATAACTTACTTTATTTTATTTTTATCGAGACATTTTGAAAATTACTCACATACCGTATCGACATTAAATGCAATATTTAGTATTCTTAGTGATAATATTCTTAAATTTCCTATTAGTGTAATAATTCACTATTAGAGTTGTCAGATAAATCTTACATATTGAACATAATTTATAAAACCATTGAAGTAATATTTAAATCCATAATAATAAAATAAAATATATTTAAATTAGAACATAGTAAAAATTAAGGGAAAAATGAAGTCAAGTTTATTTATATTATTAGATTTGAAATGACGTTTGGATGACGTGACGCTATATGTTTTTGGTTTTGTCACTTGTGGGCTATGAGACTATAGTGCAAATTATTATAAATAAATTAAAATAAATTGTAATATTTATTCAACAGTAATTTAATAAACTTACATAGTGTCTGTAATACTCTCTTAATTCTAAAAAGTTTACTACAAAAGTGTATCATTTGCATTTATAGGTATATTTAGTTCAACGACCTTGTTACTGACAGGTTCATCGTTGTGACTGAAGTAATATATGAAAGTGGTATTGTAGAAGATAAATAAATTACGGGTGAGGATGGAGCCCTCGAGAGAACCAGGCAAGTACAGTTATTTAATTAAATTCAAATATCTATTTTGCATTACTACAAAATATTCGTGATAGTTTTAGGGCAACTAAAACAAACGCATGTATTTAATTGTACTTTGTATATGTGATATACCTAGGATGAGAAACAGACAAATATTGAAACGGTTTAAAATTAATTAATATTAAATTCTGTTTATAAATCTGAAATTATAAAAATACTTACATATATAATAGAACAGACTGTATAAAGTATTTATAGCACATATAATTGGACTTTTTACATTGATGTTATTCTTTTAAAAATATTATTTTTGTTACATTTTCATTGATGTCATTTGAAATAAAAATGTATTATTTGTTTATTAGTAACCATACCTGATAAGTGTTATTTCATATATGTCATGTATAAAAGGCTTAACACTGTTTAGATGTATTTGCTATATTTTACTTTCCTCTCCAAATGTTTGGCACTCTGTCTGGTCCAGGTCCATTTGAATCCAGTGGGCTTCCCAATTCACTACTTTAAATCTTTAAAATTAATATTTTCCACAAGGTAGTCTCCCAATGAATAAATGATATCGACATGGATGTGTGACAATGTTTACAAAATTTAGATTTACTTAATATATTACATATAAGTGTGTAACATACTTAAAAAAAAGGGATTATATTGGCGAACTTTACTTGTTTTGTGAGCAAAAACATGTGTGAGATTTTACTGAAAAAGACCCTTGAGTCTTTATTATTAAAAATACACAGACCCCTCTCCCCTTGCACCCTATTTTTAAGCACAGTTATTTGTAAGTTGCTTTTTGAAGTTACAATGTTTTACAATGTTAATTATATAGTCAGATGTGTAATACATAGATGGCGTTACTGGTCATTTACAATATCTTACTATGAAGATATTGAATATATATTTTTGATTTTTTTTAAATTAAATTTGTGACATAAAATGCAAAAGAAAACTTATTCAGTCTTGAGTAGATACGATAAATAATAAAAGAGTGAATTATATCATAAAAACTAATAACTACTGTTTGATGATACATAAGAGTATAAAAATAAAAAAAATCAAAACAAGAAGTTAATATATATTATGTGATTTACAGAAAATCATTTTTTATTTTCTATTTATATTACATATTTTACATTTCATATATATTTTACATTTTTTATGATCCTATCCTATGTATAGTAATATATTATTGTTCCACTTATGTTTATTATTTTTATTTACAGGACGATCTTTTTTTCTTAAATAATATTTGTATTGTAGAATTAATAAGTTAAATTTTAAGTAACTTAATACGTAGGAAAGTTTATGATATATGAAAGAGAATTTTCATACATACTTCCTACCTTTTAACTCCAGTATTTGTTTTCTTAAAAAGCTCAAGATGGTGTTTAGGTAATATTAATTAACTTGTTATAAAATATGTTAGTTGTATGTAAAAAAAGACCTTATTTATATCTTTTTAATTTTAAAACTAATTATTTAAGAATCTGTTTAGGCATATATTTTTTATATTTATCTACAGGAAATGTAAACTTTTTGTATTAAATTAAATTTTACCATATAAAAAATATCACGAAAAAGTTAAATATCCACATAAGACATTTGTTGACACAATAATTTATATGTTAGGTTATAGGCACCTATAACTTTCACAAGATTTTTAATAATACTTTAAGCATAAGGATTAATTATTGTTAGAAAGCTGTAACTAACTTCAGAATAAGAGTAATTAAAAGGAGGCCATTGTAATAGGCCACTGCCATTGTAAAAGTTTAAAGTAAAATGCTTATAGACAAATAGTAGGGGGTATGCATTAAGGGAACATTAGCACGTGTGATGCATCGCGTCAGGCAGCGCGGGTGTATGGCAGGGCGAGGGGTGGGCAGTGGTGTGCAGTGGACCACTCGACGTCGCACAAGGTCAAGGAGAATGATTAACAACGAAAATACAGCAAAACAAACGGCCGAGCGGGGGAGGAAGGGCGACGCGGCGCGGCAGTCACAGCAGCGACGCCGCTCGTGTACGTCGCGTGTCCGGCGCCGGTCGCGACGCATTTGAAAATCGATGTACGATTTGTGACCGGCACTCAACACTGTAGTCATACATCGTAAATTTTGATAGTCTTGATGACCTACGTTACAGCGGCACCTATGCGCCCTCGCCACTTTATTGCGAATGCACCGCGTATATTTCTTCAATTACAAACTATCCGTATAACTTATGTGATTTTTTACTATTTAATAATACGACATGAATAGCAGACACAAAGGAAATATTATATATAATTTCATTATATAAAGTCTTAGATTGACGGATCGTTCGTTAAAAATAAATATGGAAGTGATTATTGGTGTCTGGTGAATATAATATTTAGGTAAAAGATGTTTGTTGTAACACAATACACAACACGTTTTACCATTTATAATAATGACATCAATAATTGCCATGTAACCGTATCTTTTTGTTTTGCTGGTAAATATTTGTCGTGGAAGAGAATAACTTTTTTATTATCAATTATAATGTGTCTCGCACCAATACCGCGTAATATACCTAAGGTTGCAATGTTTTAGTGATTTTACGCCCTATGTCTTTATCTGTCAAGTCGTAAAGAACGTTGCAAGGTTGTTAGAGTATTGACTCCATTGGTGCGAACGCGTTTATCTTCCATCGTTCTAGTTATTGCATTTCCATAGATATATATCTTAATTTCTCTAAGAAGATAATACATAAATTCCCTCGTCTGATATAGGTTGACGTCAGGATGATGTAACGAACTGTCGAAAGCGTGCCAACCGGAGCACTGGTGAAGCTGGGTACCTCAACACTTAACAAATTGTTGAAATTCCATTTTTATTCAAATTGAAAAGGTTTTAGCAATTTTTTTTCAAGGTATCAAAATTGTTTTTAATGTAGGGATAGTGTTTTAAGATTCATCATCAGATAATTATTTCTTAAATTAAATTAACAGTAAAAATTGTAAATTGTTACGTTTTAACAAAACTCATTATCGGCGTTAATGTTTTTACTTTAATTATCATACGTAAGATATGACGAGACATAATGGTTATAGATAGGTATATATTAATTCTATTTATTATTTTCAAATTATTTTTATTCCATTTATTTTCCCTAAAACTTTTATTAAGTGATTAGCATAACTTAGAGATTTCTGCTACTTCTTACCTTTTTCTGGTAGTTGCTTCTTTTTAAAAGTAGTGATGATGTTAATTTTATGGTTATCCTACGAGGATAATGTAAGGAATTGTAGTCCGAATGCCAGCAAAAGCAGTCTGGCCACTAGAGGCCACGTAAATACCTCAGCAAACTTTACGTGAAACTTAAATTGTTAGTCACGTGTATAATGAACTGTAAGATTTAAATTTAGTACCAACAGTTCTATTATATTTCTAAGTAAATTATTTAGACAACAAAGTGTTTTAATACATAAGTAGTGTAGTTCTATGAACTGGTCAAATAACGGACCACAAATAGGTTTATGATTCATTTGTACGTGGTAAAAGTAGGAGCGAGAGATATGTATAATAGCGAAATCTGGCTCGGGCTGCCTAGAACTATGTTCAATCCGTGTCTATAGCTAAAGTAACATCATTTCCAATTTGTTTGAGTAAATAGAGAAGCTAGAAGAACAGTGGAGGTGAGCGTTAATATCTACGTATTTCAAACGGGCCTCTTAAATCTCCACTTGGCGCTAGTCCTAGGCACGGCTCAGCTCTTTTCCTTGCGACAAGATGGGCGTGCATTGTTAATCCAAGTAATACTGAATAGATTTTTTCTTATATATCTACCTACAATATAATATATTCGATATTGTACAACACTCTCGGCCATTTTAACGAAGAAGCTTAGTGATTCACTTGTAGCAATAATTTGGCTTACTCAACGGAACTACGTGCATAGTAGTTCACAATTGCTTAAATAGTAATGGTAATTTGTAGGATTTGCAAGATTGTGTTGTATGCACAATACCATCTTTATAGAAATATATAAAATGAAACTATTAGTACAATCTAAAATACCAATGTGTATATAAATATACATGTTGACACGACACCATTAGGTGGTTATTCAAGAGGATTGTATCACTGTCAAGGTCTTCTGGTTTATTAGAATTCGTTGCCGCCCTCATACTAACTTACTTTTGGCATACTAATACATTGCTTAATTTATTTTGACAAATAATACTTATCCGCTTTTTAGTGTAATCACGTATTCGTCCATTTATTTTTATTAACTTTGAGACTATAAAGTAGTCCAGTATGTTCAATATGACCATATTTTATTAAACATTAAATTGTACTTTAAAAACTAGTCTTTAAATAGAGCAATTGACTATGAACATTATAGTAATGTTAATATTTTTTTTGGATTTTATTCAACATGTCCAGCATGGATTAGACATATTTACTAATGATGTAAACTATATTTAAAAAGGTGTTTTGAACATGTTATACATGACACAGAATACATACGTTATATTTTTCATCCACGGAAAAATGGAGAGTGGAATATTTAACGTTGGTGTAGCAGCCATACATAAATAGTATAAAACTGCATTACTCATAATGCTGCCGCTATACACTAATTCCTTGATGAATGTTAATCTCGAACGATAAACGGGATACTTTAAACATATCTATCTATATAGCACGGTATGAATGTTGTATTTTCGTTAGTTAGTGTTAAGGAAAGAATATGCACAATACTAGTTGAAAATTTGTATACTTACATAGAATGTTATGAAGACGTAATCGTTATCGTAGACTGCTAATCGCGGGCGTGAGTGAGTCGCGTCACGCCTCGGGAAACGTTGCTTGGTCATGGCCAAGGTCTCATGCTGAGGACATTACATAACTCATTGCTAGGTTATGTGTTTGTATATTATACTTTGGTTTCCTTCATGAACAAATTAGATCATTTGATCTTGTTATACAACACTCTGAATTAATTTTTTATCCGTATATTTTGACAGTGGCGTACAATGCTACAACCCGTGACCACGGGTAACTGGAAATCGTTTAGTTGTCGTATAAAACTTCGCTTTTTTATTTCGAGAGCTATACTAAGTAATTAGCGTACATGAACTCTTGACTAGATGTCTTACTTAACAAAATGTAAGCAATATTTGTGAGATCGTTAATAAAAAATAATACATGGAATGGGATATTTTTAAAATAGGTGGCTTATTTGTAGCTTGTTTGTTATTTAAAAATATCGGACAGGTTTTAGGATAAGAGTCAAACATATGATTTCATAACTTATTTAATCCGCATGACCTGTGTTTAAAAATAAAAATATATTGTGCGGATAAGTTCCGGTTCCATTGCCCCGCGCGGCTTTCGACTGCCCCAGCGCGCAGGGAACAGTGAGAATTGACGATCGCGTACTAACAGAGTGCAAACAAAAACCACCTGTAGTCGTCAGAGAATCGCCAAGGTCGCAGGCCCCTGTAGCTCGCTTCTCTGCGTTCCGTTTACCTATATCTCGCGGCAAGTGCACGCGTCAGACCGCCCCCGCTACCCGCGCTGTTCGCTGCTCGGGTCAACTCTAGGACGGATGTCTGACCTTGTTTTTAACAGCTTAGTTAGACCTTTAAGATTACTACGTTATGCTTTTATTTTATAATGTTAAACAATTTCAACTTATGTAACTACGAACTTATAAGACGAACCCATCAACAAGTAGAGATATTATATGAAAGTAGTTATATCCACATAAACAAGTTGCTAGAGTAGGATAACTTGCGCGGACTTGTCAGTAGCACTGACAATGTTAATTGTAGTTGGTGGGTACATCAAATCAAGGTCGCCGCAGATCGATAAAACTCGCCGAGTGTCAAGCTAGCTTTGTTTCACATTCTCGTGCAACGATCGCTGCATGTTTGCATTTATGATTATCGCTCACTTTGAGGAAAGTAAAGAAAGTGGAAATATTCTTGGTATTTTTACTAAATTACAAACTCTGAATTATTCGTATTATTACTAAGCGATGTACTTAATGTACCTCGCTCTTGTGCCTCCAGTATACCTACATATTTGGTAGTATATAATCGTATTCATCTAATACGATTGTATATAAAAAAAAATATAAATGTTATTATAAGCAATGTCATATTATTGTTTGTATAAGAAATTACAATATTATGCATTTGTTGTTAAACTATTAAACTTGTTAACTTGTTGCATCTTTACTTCAAATAAATTATTGTGAGCCCTCGTGTTCGTACTATGTAAGTACGAACACAAACTAATATTATAATATAAAGCTGAAGTGTAGGCTTATATAACATTACGTTAATCGTTTCGATCTTCTTACCCTCTGTACCTGTGGTCAGAGTTATTTTAGTTATTTCTATTTCAACTCAGGGGCAAAGCAGCAGCCCGCAAGTAAATCCATTTATTTAATATTTCAGTAATATAATTGAATAATCAATGTAATTTTAAATATTTTTGTAATTTTTTGTCTATATGTTATACTCAATATTTATTGTGACATGTTATAAAGGTAATTACAATTTCTAATCAGTTACATAGGAATACATTATCGCATGGTATATTACTATTATTTATATACAAATTATATTTTAATACACTTGTTTGAAAATATAGAAATTTTCAAAACAATATTGATTTATTGTATGTGCTGTTGGTTGAGAATTTTATACACATTATTCACATTTTTTCTCTTGCGTAATTGACACCGTAATGAGCGCTCTCAGCCGTAGAATCAGCTTGTCAAAAATACTTCCAGAGTTTTAAGGCTAACGTATACGTATTGACAGTTTGAGGAACTATTTTATTTATTTTTATGATTTTTAAAGTGTTAACCCACACTAAGGAAATAAAAATATTTAAAAAAATACATAAAAATTGAAACACAGCGAATTTTCTTTAAGTATTTTAGTATTTAACCTTTTTTGTTATATTTATATATCACATTATTCATATAATTTATTTTGAGATTTATAGTAATTATATAGTTTTTTACCCTATAGAGAAGAGGTTTTCATATCTTTGTTTTAATAGTCTTATTAATCGATAATAACACTCTGTATATGCTGTACTTTACATAACGTGTCGATGGTTGTAGTTACTTAATCATTATCTTTATTAATAAATAATGAATAAAATAATAAATTGTAAATAAAATAAATGTAACGAAGGAGACTAATATGAAAACTGCTTATAAATTTCTATCAACATTATATTTTTCCATCGAATTTAATTATTGAGGATCTATTTTTGTCGTATGATCTAGCTAAATAAAATTTTGTCGTTTCGTCTTCAATAAATTGGAGGACACTATATTCAATTTTTGATAAACATCTATTCACGTGGAGGCGTGTGGGTACGTGCAAAATCTAAGGTCGTCCATAATATGAAGATATATGTAGGTACACCCATAATATATTTCTAATGTTTGCGTAGTAAATAAATTCTACTTATCAGATTGAAGTTATATATGTTTTGAATTCTGTATTTGTTTAAATTTTTTTATTTCAGTGTAATGTGTTTTCGATTCATAAATAAATTATTTTTTTATATATGTTTTCATCCATTTTATAATCAAAAGCCGAAGAAATAGTTCTTCTAAATTGTTTTAAAGTAAACTTTCCTATTATGTAAAAAGAATTGAATATTTTTAAACTATTATAGTTTCAACATATTAAATTTTATATTAATTTAATATGGCTGGATATGTTCATTAGTGAAAAAAAAGCCGGGACTAATGCCAAGAAGAAGAAGAAGATGTTCATTAGTGAATATCTCATAGACTTACTCTTCCAGATCAAAGTTACTTGGTAAAGTGGGATAAAGCCACAGACAAACCACCCCACGTAAACTTTCTCGATTTTAGAACCAGTTCCTGATTGGATTCTTATGATGGACTATTATGGGAAGTATAAAATAAAATCTCAGTGGGAGTATAAAATCTCAAAATGATATTGGTATTTCGCCATCCTAACCGGATATATTCATTTACTCTACAGTCTGAAAATAATTCTGGCAGAACTTACAGTTGGTCACAAATATCCCTAAAAATCCTAATTTTAAAATTAACAAGTATTTTGATATTTACTTCGATTCTAGCTAACGAAATTCCCAGGTTTAGAAGAAATTTCTATGCGTTAGAAGTAGGAGCGAGAGGTATAACACTTTAGTTCAGCTACATCACTTTAGTTTATTAAAAGATCTCGACCTGTCTAGAACTATCATCATTATCATTTCAATAACGTACTTCTAAGACGGCAGTAGTAGAATCGTTTAGCATTTGGTTAGTTACTAGTTAGAAAGAAGAGCTCGGACAGTGGATAAACGTTAGTGTATATCTTAAAGGGGCCCCTTAAGACCCAGACTTGGGTCGCAAGTCCCAGGTGCTGCTCTGAGCTCCTCTCTTTATAATGTTATGGGCCCGGCACTCGCACGATTCATGAAATGCTAAGTAGTTTCTTCTCTTTTTTTAGCAATGTTTAAGTAAATATCAATGAAATGGTAAGATAGCTCGATTGTAAGCGGGATTAGTGGTTAATGATGACAACCGACTGTTCTCCTATGTTTGCCTTAATTCTTATGTATAGTATTTCACTCACCGTCATTTCCGTATGCTTTATATTTAAATTACATTCAAATCTAAATAATGACATTGCGAAAAATAAAATAGAGGCTAGAGTAGGGTGCTCGTACCATGAGTGACGTAAAACTTAATTACAACAACGACAGCAGAATTTACGAAGGCCGAACGCTAACAAGTTCAATTATTTGAATCAGATCTATTCTGATATCACCATAAAATATAAATAAATAATAAATATAACTAGATTCATTTGTGTATGTCATTTACAACTCGATGATAAAAAAATCGATTATAACAACTAGTTTTTCGACATAAAATGAGATTTATTCACGTATGATTGTATGCGGACCTTGAGCGAGCCTGTTGAGTTGAAACCTTCATGCGGTAACCGCGCGGAAGTCGTCGGGTACATTTTTTGTCAATTTTGAGCTCGTTGAATTTAAGCGCGCATTAGTCACAAGCTAACCTTCACTGCTGGAGCTCGCGACTCATTGTTGACGCAGTGCATTGCGATATCGCCAACGGTGCGTCGGCGCATCGGGTGCATTAACAGTCGCTATCACAATGTCACTACTTCTGCTTTGTCCTCGCTGTCTGTGACGATCCGACGCAACTCGCGCTGCGCACTTGGGTATTCACTGACGGATTGCTGTTCGCTGTAATTAAAACGTTTTGATTTTTATCCTCCAAGGTTAAATTAGATCGTAGATCAATTATTACGTCCAAACATATGGGACAACGACTAGGTATATTTCGTGTTAAGTTTACCAGCTGTGTCAAGTAGAGCTGTAGTGCAGTGATGTGAGGATGCTAGTGCGTGGCCATGTCTAGCGTGGCAAAGAAAGACAAGCCTACCATGTCAGTGACTGCGCTGATCAACTGGGCGCGGCCGGCTCCACCGGGCCCGCAACAGCCTCCGCCCGCAGCCCCTGCGCCCACCGCAAATATGCTGCAGTCTCTCGGCCCTCCATCCAACATGCCAACTGTGGACTGCTCTATCGACATGCAATGTAAATAAGAATCATTACTATTTTATTAAAGAATACAATGCCTACACTATTAGATGTAATATCTATTATTATTTTTTTGATCAACTGGCAAACGCCACAAACATTTAAAATTAATTGTATGAAGCTGTTGTTACTTTTACTTCATTTACGATCGACATACAAATTTATATACCTATATGTACTTGTAATGTTTTGATGGCTGTTATGTTATATTATAAATTTAAAGTAAATATATAGATCTTATGTCTGTGACAATATTGTAGCTGTTTTAATTAACTACCATTTGATTTGCAAACTCACTAATCCTCTCTTCTTAAAAAAAAGTCCACCAATCTGTGAAGAACAATTCTAATTTACATATTTAAGTTCACGGCAGCTAGATTCTTGGAATACTTAAGATTTAAAGATTTTATAATTTAGAAATTTTATATTTTTCTTTGTTTCGTTTATCGTTATAGTTTAGAACGCTCTCTATTTTGTAGAATTTCAAAATTATTTGTCATTTTCCTCTTTTAATAGTATTACAAAAAATATGTGTAGGTAATTGACTTATAATATAGAAATGTTTAATGTCCACCAAACAAAAAATACGTTTAATGGACAAAAAACTATAAACAGTAAAAGTTTTACTTTTACTGTGGTACAAATAAATTAGTTACGCCAACGTAATCTGTTTATTTGGGATATATGTTTATTTTGTAAATCTGTATATACATAACATATTATAATATAAAATTAAATAATTTTAGCTTCTTTTTTGCAAAACTTTTTCGATTTAAGATTATACGTTTTTAGTCATTGGCACTAGAAGACAAATAGTAATGTCTTATCTTACATGATTTTAATGTATATAACATAATCCCGTTTACACCAAGCATACCGATAAATTATTATTTATCTCCTTATATCCAAGCGCTGTACGAATGTCGAATTTCGTTAAAATTCTAATTTCGCAGAATTAATAACGTAATTTGAATTTCATATTAAGATCAGTTCATGCGGTCAGAACTTGAATTAACTTGAAGTGTAATAATTTGTTATGTAATATTAACTTAAATAATTTAGCTAATGAAATATATATATATATATATATATATATATATATATATATATATATATATATATATATATATATATATATATATATCAAAAACGGTCTTATAAACTAAAAAAAGAGAAGTACAATACTTGAGAACTTTCTAAAGAGTAATACTGAATAATGACACTATTGCCATACTTTTTGTAATCGATGTACACAAAAAACCATTTTTTTCAAATTAGGAGGGCGGGGAAAAAAGGACCCATTTAAATTTAATAGGAAGGAAGGTTAATTAATTGAAGAATGGATTAAGGTTCTGCAGGTATTAGCTGCCCAAGGTTGTGCTTTATCTGGCTAGAACGGTTTTGATTTATTGTCATGTTCAGTGAAAATTCTACGGCATTATGTCGTCTAATAATCTACTTTCTTTAAATGAAAGAAAGTAGGTACTTAAATATCACGTCATTGATGGTACAACGTGATTTGACTTTTATTTCTTTTATGTGTAATTATTAATACATAGAGAAATTTAATACGTACACATATTAAAACACAGCTTAAATAAAAATATTAAAGTAAGACATGATTTGTATATTCTTTAATTAAATAATATTTAACTGAATAATTTTTAACTTTTGATTAAGTTGAAAGATATTAAAGTTTTAATAATAATATTTCATATTTCTACAGAAGCCACCCTTTACGGTTTTACTATACATTTTATTATATTAATAAAAGAGAAGCTCTAAGGTTTCGCTACATTTAGACTTCTGTTTGTAATTGAATTATTCATTACTTTCCGATTTCGTCTTTTATTAGATACATAAAAATAAATCCCCTTCAGCAAATTGTGTAAATATACTTATATCTTTTTATATATATTTTTTTGCTACTATTACTAGCATCGCTCCGATTTTTTATCATTGCCGTATGATTTCAATTTACCACCTATTATAATGAATTAGGTCGAAACTTACCAAATTCACATTCAAATATTTTTATGACTCAAGTTTCTTATGTCATATATATAATTTTCTTTTTTATATCTACTTGTTTAATATATACATTATAACTTTAAGAAATGTTAATCTCAATCGTAGGGCGTAATCAAAGTTATCTATCTTGTTTATCAATTCAGCATGGAGGTAACTTATAAGTTACAAAGCAATAGTAAAATTTACAAATAATCTATCTATTTTATTGTTTTCTGCCGGAACGTTTAAATAGTTATCTCATATTATTAAATATTTAAATATGTTACATGCTTAGCATATTTTCCCTTTATTACTTATAGTCTATTATTTAATAACTATTAAGTACTTGTGCGCGATTATGTCTTAATTGTGTGGAACTACACTCCGGAGTGAGCTTTCTTTTGTTATTATAATTCCATAAAATATTGAAAGAAAGAAATACATATGAATAAGTTTATAATTCGAAGTTTCAGTTCGAGCTAAAATTATTTTATATATGCACTTTTTTGTCACATAAGGAAACATTGATACATTATATTATCACAGTGCCTCTGAATCGTGTTTTTCGTTTGACAATTGTAATTTATAATGTTGAATCCTAACGGGGCATTATCATAAACGACTTCCTTGTGTATTCAGCATAATCTGAAGCTTTGTAATCTTAAATAGCGTCTGTGAAAATTATTTATGTGATTCTGATAGGCCAAGTGCTGCTTATATTATTTACTTGAATTCTGAACTTTTATTTGTAACGAACATGCAGACTTTGAATCAAATAATTAATATATCTATAGAATATATTATAATTAGAATAAGGCCGAGATACACGTTTTAATTTGCAAATTGCAATTCAATTCTTATGTAATAAATGACAATTAATCTTTGAACCATTTAATTTATTTATTAATTTAAAAAATGTTAATTAACAAATTTTATTATACATGTATAGTATTATAATACGCAGCGTTGTGTTTGCTTACATATTTTTACTCGACCACGTAGCAGAGTCTGATGGACCGGTTCGATCGGGTTTTTCTGATTCACCGAACACATTTTTATTTATTTTCTTTTACTAGATACATTGTAATTAGATATGTATTTGTAATATTTCATCAATTGTAATTGATAGAGATACCTAGTAGTAGAATAATGTGTTTACAAATTTAGGTGAATACGGATGTTATATAGTTAGAAAAAAAAATTATTTAATTTATTAATTTCAGATGAACAAAAGAAAGAAATTAAATAATATGTTCTTTTAGGGCTGAACATCGAGGCGGGGTTTATGTCGCCTATGTCTCCACCGGAGATGAAACCGGACACGGCGATGCTGGACGGCATGCGGGATGACGCCACCTCGCCTCCAGCCATGAGAAACTTCCCTCCTAACCATCCTCTCAGTGGCTCCAAACATCTTTGCTCCATATGTGGTGACAGAGCTTCGGGAAAACATTATGGAGTATACAGGTAATTAGTATATGTAGTGTCTAGAATATAGTAAAATTTTAAAGAAAAAGTCAATCTTTAGTATTATTAATATATCATTTGTTCATATAATAATCTGTATTACTACTGAGAATTTTAGTGGTTTTAATTAAGCATATATAACGAGAGTAAACCTTAATTGTTGCTGTAAGATAGGAAATTGAAAAAAGTAGATTTTCCTTTCATCCACCTTATTATTATTGTTCGAAACAGATGCGATGTAATGTGTAAACTGAAATATTAGATTGTTGAAACAAAATTATATAATCATCTAGGTATATATACGAGTACATTTTATGAAAAATGTGTAAATAAGTAATTATACATTTCATTTCATGGCAAAAACTACGGTACTTAAAATTTAATTTTGTTAATGGTCTACGTGCATCACTGTAGTACACTTTTATAAGTATAGTTTACACGGCCCTGTCTAGACTTCTAGACAGCATCTATATATACAAGTATCTATCCAAATTCACTAGAGCGTTCGTACCTAGCGATGTAGTAGATTATGTATATTACTGTCGGTGGGTTGTTGATGAATAATTTTATCGCACAAAATTGAATAATTCTGGCATGCTACAATTCTTTAAACAGTTCAGTACAGCTGCTAATGCGTGGGAGGCGACTTGTATACATTCTATAATGTTCTGTAACCTTTGTACGAAATGAGCTTATGTATTATTGAAACAATTTACAATTCCATCGATTGCCGGCCGGCCGTAATGTCACGCATGAGACATTTTATTTCCACCTTGAGAACGCTTTAGGTTGAAAATCATTCAGACGAGGCAGGTAATATGGATCATGGGTGCCGACGTAAATTGATTTCGCAACTCCATATTTACATAATTTTTACTTCGTTTTCTTTTGTCGATCATGTTATTCGTTATGTATTGAACATGTTACTCGTCATTATTGTCATATTAATCACTCTCATCCTTATTTTTACTTTATTATAATGTTAGGTGTCAGTGCATGTATCCATCTATATCAATATCCTGCCGAGCTTTATTTAGTTCGCATTTAATTTAAAGCTTGTCCTAAACATAGTTAGAAGCAGTCATACATATTATATTTTAGTGTTCCTTAAATACCTGGATTGAAACAGGTTTCACATTGGTTTAGTGTTTTCGTTTTATAGTCGTAATAAAAGAGTTTTTACTTTTTAAATTGGGTTATTTATTACTTAATATATGTAGATGTAATTAACGACATTCAAATTTGATATATTTAATAATAATATATGATACTTTTGATATATACAAATTTAATAATAATATGTATGTAATAAACACAGCTGCAGAATCTGTCATAATGTTATAAAGTGAAAGTGGCGCTTTTCATTATAATATGTCGCCAGACTGCAATTGCAATATGTTCGTAACACAAAAAATATTAAGATTAAGACGCTTATCGACAATTTGCTGAGGATTTTTAAGTAAACATTTTAATATACAAAGATGTTATTTTTGAAATTTATATACATATTTTAAAATGTATAATATTTTAAATTTCAAAAGGCTGGAAGAATAAAAGTAATGCGATAAAGAAAAATGTATCTTTTTGTTTGAATTTTACAAATAAATCATGATAGCCTTTGATATGTTTATCATTTTTGATAAAAAGTATTTAATTGTGTCGTGACATATGACTTTCACTTTCCTTTATGTGACTTTGGAATATCGTTTTATTATTGTGTATTGCATATACTTATCAATATCAAATACATTTATATATTTATCTCGTATGGCTTAAAAACATTTTACTGTCAAAAGTAAAACTACCGGATATCGCACCATTGGTGGTGGACACATACCTAAGGTGATTCGTGTCATCCTCTTAAGAGTAATGACGTTATTAATGACTTAGTAGAGGGAATTGCATAAGTGCGCACTTTCTTGCGAGCGGAGACTCATTCTGTCGTGATTACTCAGGATGGAGGTTCTTGTATTGCTCAATTCTGTAGTCATTGTCGTCTACATTCTAAAGTATAACACAATGATGAGATAGCATGAGGCCTATTAAATATGACTCTCATTTTGTTATTACCTTGGATAATTTCGTTAACAATTTACAATATCTTAATGAATCTAAATTCATTCTGCTGCTAAATTTAAAGTGTTTTAAATTGAATGTAATGTACGTAACTTGCATTTATAACCACTCTTCAAATTGAATTGGCCAAAAAAGAAAGCTTTTATTTTTTAGGAATAAATTTCTGTGCCAGGTAGCGAGCACAAACTTAGCCATATTTGGTACCGACAAATGTATGTTATTTTAAATTATGCTCAGGCCTTCTTTGTTGAGGGCATCACTTGTGAAAGAACATTTTTGATGCTACAATAGTTATATATTATATATATAACAAGAGAAATACTGTTTTTAATTTTAATTTAAACAACATTGAAATAACACGTTATTTTGGATTATTAAGATATAATGTTTTACCGTACGTTGAAATAATTGTGTTAATATTCTAATCTATTATTGTCACAATAGTATCTATTTACTTTTGAAAAACATACATGCTCTATGTATATTTGTATTTCAGTTGCGAAGGATGTAAAGGTTTTTTCAAACGGACAGTAAGAAAAGACTTGACGTATGCATGTCGTGAAGAAAGGAATTGTATTATCGATAAGCGTCAGAGAAATCGGTGTCAATATTGCCGCTATCAAAAATGTCTTGCGTGTGGGATGAAACGGGAGGCGGTACAGGAGGAAAGGCAGAGGGCGGCGAGAGGCGCGGAGGACGCACATCCGAGCAGCTCAGTACAGGTAAACCCGACAGTTTCGTTTTTTTATCAAGATATGGTATATAGTCCAGTAATTGGGTATAGGTCTTATATTGTATTTTGAAGCTGTCGCAGATCTGAACCGTTTTGTTTTTTATGTTTCAACAGATATAAATTTGTTATATTTTTCGAATTTATATTTTATACTTTGTTTGTGGTTTATACATTGAGATTGAGAATTTACTTATAAAATGAATTTAAGATAGAGTCAATTAAAGTGTCACAAGTAATTAAATACAATGACTATACTCAACGCAATGTTTAACCTCTTATATGAATAAATTTTCACGTTTATATCTTGTCTATCAAATTGATTTAGACTACATAAATCTTATGTGGGAGTGAGAATAACCTGAATTTAATTATTTAAGTTAATACTTACTAACTTAAATACTACATATACATTCTATTTAAGTTCATAATTCGTGATCTGTTCAAACGAGGCTATTATGATGTTATCAAGTTCAAGTAGTAAATATGCGAGACATGTCCAAAATACACCTTTTGTTAGACCAGCTGCCATTTCCGGGGACGTTTACGAAGGCGAGATTTGACGCGGATATTATTGTGCGAACGTTTTAATATAAGCACTTCAAAGTAATGTTTCCCCCTGTCCAAATTGTACAGGCATACACTCTAATTATAACATACTGGCAAGTAGTCGTAGTATATTTTATTTCTTGTCTTAGACGTCATCATGGATGGCTGATACCTGTTTTCGCTGAAGCATTATCTAATATTGATATTTTTCTCGACATAACATAACACGTATTCATTCTGTCTATAATTTTTAAACATTTATAAAACAAAAGCAATGCGTCGGTCACAATGCAGATATTATAAATACGAAGACTAGTATATTCCGACATTAAGGAAATGCTGATAGTTTATTGTAGGTATATGGTTTTAAAGTATATAATTAAATGCCAAGTAATGACTAATACAAGCGTCTATACCCCAGCCATTGGCATATAAAGGATCAATACAGACGCACAATTATAAACTGTGCTAGTATGTGTTAATACATATGTGTGTAGTGTGCTAATATTTCTATAGGAGGGTTAGAGGTCACTTTATTATGTTTAAAATAGAATCCTTTTGTATCGTTGATAAAATAATTCAAATTTCTTTGCAATTTTTATTACTAAAACCATTTGTTTAACAAGAAAATATTTTTATTAAAGAGAACACGCGGGCTTATTAACTGTAATTTATCGTCTTCCCGCAGGGTGGTGATATATTGCTTTGATACAATGAAGTATTCATAATTATACTCGGCTACTTTAGATAAACTTATACTTAACAAGAATTTATTGATTCATTTTTAGTACACATACCGTAAAAGTATATTTTACAAGCAGAAACGTTTCCTATGCGTAATTTAATAGATTTATATACGTGCCGTGTGTTTTATGCCTATAGCATTATTAGGATATTATATTTTTGACTAAAGTAAACACAGTAAAACCCGCTCAAGATGATTACTCTGGGACACAGCCATAAACGCGTCTAAAGCGGGAATGTGTATAAAGTATGGAAATGGGAATATAACGTAAAATGCTAATTTCGTATAAAAGCTGCAGAAAGATTGGCATTATATCATAGCATATTTATAATTACGTTATTTAAGCGAACAAAGTAGAAGGTTTTCTGACACTCACACTTACTTATACTAAGATAAAGTTAGGTATTTTACAAATCATATTTATACCTACTTACGAAAATCAACAAATTGTTGTTGCATTATATGTATACCCTGTTACAATAAGGCCTTTTAACCAAATCATTTCTCATATTTATCTACGAAAAGACGAGTTATATATTTATATAAAACATATTAACTTGAAATAATAACAATCTAATCGGGAGTCGTCTCTGAATATTTTATACTCTATGGCTTAATCGATTCACGTTGTTATAAAGTAAAATATTTCTCGCAAGTACCTACATATATTTTCATGCCGTTACTCGGAACGTTTAATTTATTCCATAGCCTTGACTCTACGTCCTTCAAAGTATGAAAGACAGATTAGCTTCCGCTAGTTAATATTTATAAAAGTTGCTTTAGTTACAGTTTTTATATATTTTTTCTTTAAATAAATATTAAAGTAACAATTACTCATTAAATGTTAATGTTGATATGGTAACGCGTTAGTGGCACTGGCTGGCCAACGTACTCTAGTACCAGAACTAAGGCATTTCCTCACGAGACGGGCAATAAAATCTTTATTAGTTACGTGATATCAAATAGGTAAGCTAAGCACTTAAAGCGAAACAATACCTATACGAATAATTTTGTAGGAAAAAAATGTTAAATTTATTAAATATATAATTCTTTAATATTTTAGGAGCTGTCTATCGAACGACTTCTAGAAATGGAATCCCTTGTGGCGGATCCAAGTGAGGAGTTCCAGTTTTTACGTGTGGGAGCCGACACCAACGTGCCACCGCGGTACCGAGCGCCCGTCTCGAGCTTATGTCAGATAGGTAAAAATAATACATTTTATTTTACATGATAACTTTTTCTTTCTTATTATTACTTAAGAGTAGTACTTCTGTTACTCATTACAACAACGTCCTGGATACGTTCAGGGTGTTTATTCTGAATAGTTCCCGATATTTGTTGGCGTTCCACAAGGTTGCGTATTGTCCCCTCTCTTATTTTAACTAGTTATTCACTATTTTTGGCATAATATTTCTTCTACCAATTTTACGCAGATGACCTTCAAATATACCGTCAGTATAAGTTACACGATCTTCCGAAATCTATATCAGCATTGAATGAAGACCTAAAAAATATTACAGCACGCAGTAAATCTCCATGCTTAAAAATAAACCCCAAAAAAACTCAAGCAATTATAATATGCCAAGACTCATCACTAAAATTCCTTTAAACGAATTGCCATTTATATTGCTTGATGGAATAAAAATGCCTTTTACCGACACAGTAAACAAAATTGGCATTATTAAAGTTTTGACCAACACTTTTCCTGGAAGCAGTTGATTAGTGAAAAATATTTGCAGCTACGTCGACTACGTAACTTTCTTTCCATAGCTACTAAAATTGCACTGGCTCGACTATCACTCCTAATATCAATTCTTGATTCAATGCTGATCGTTGTTATATTGATTTAAAAGAGGAGCTATTAAATAAGCTTAAGCGTCTTCAAAATATGTACATAAGGTTCATATTTGCACTTCGCAAGTACGATCATGTCTTCGAATTACGTAAAAAGCTTAAATGGCTCCCAATCCGACTTCGCCGGAATAGTCACGTTCTTTGACTTTAATAAAATGTCCTTTTTCCCCATATTGCCCTTCATACGTCAAAGAACGATTTAAGTTCTTATGTGAATCACATGATTTCCCAATCCGCTCTAAGTCTAACTTAACCCTTAATATTTAATATCCCTTGCCACTCTTCTTCCTTCTATACAAATTATTTCTCGTTAAAATACGTCCGCGTGTGGATTTTTTTACTCCTAAAAGTCGAACAAGCTAAAACTATACAAACTTTTTAAAAAAGCTGGAAGCTTATTATTTGATATATATTTTTCCTTTTATATTTTTCCTCATGAAACATGTTTATTTATTTATAAAATCGGTTACATGTATTGATATATGTAAGAATGTATGTATATATCTACGTGTGTGTTTATTTACACTTGTATGTGTTTATATGTACTTTAATAATAACTTAATATCTACTTAGCACACCCTCCCATCTCATTTTCATTTATTCTCTCCTCTACTCAAAGGTTGCCTAGAAAGAGATCAATAAGGCCGCCTATTGCATTGTTCCAAATATTAAAAATATATATTAATGTTCCATCTTAACTTCGTGTATAATAAAGAATATTTACTTGCTTCATTTACTTATAACTGACCAAATGACTTCTCAGCATGCAATTCTATCCTGTATATTATGATAATGGTGTGAGTTATTTGGCCTACCAACTAATAAAATAAATAACAGCTAAAGTTGGTAAATTAAAAAAATATAATCAAATGCTGACATGTTAAACGTAGCTTAAAATCAACCTGCTATATTATATATTTATAACCTTTTTAGTTTTTTTGTAAATAAATATTACTTAGCTTCACAATACAACATCATAATAAAAGCCTACAGCTACAATTTAGCCTTTTCTTATTTATATTCTTTGGTATACAAAATGAAAGCGGCATTGTATTGAATTAATGGGAAAAATACAATAATACAATGTTTTTGATACGAAATGAAATATCATTTTCATTATCAAAAAAAAAGTATATTATTGTTATAAAAATATTGTCTTGAATAATAATACGTTATCCTTTTAGATGAAATCATCAAATTTAATAAAATAAAATAGTTACAAAATACTAATATGAATAAATATTTGATAAAAATTTACATACTGAGTAATATAATATTTTACATAATTACGACCGGTCTTTCTTTCAAGCGCCATACAACAAGATTTTTGTGTGTGAATGTCTTAAAATATAAGAATATAATAAAAACGAGCACTGATATACTTTTTATATTGTAGCGACGTATATTTCATTTGTGAAATGTGACCTTTTAAATAATTTCTAAATGAGGCGTGTAGTGTCCTGCTCGGTGTAGACCAATATTCGTAGTAGGTTCGAAATTATAACCGCAGAAAACTGATAAAAATGAGTACACCAAAGATTCACTTTACTTTCTGACTTGTCTTCTTGAAGTTGGCTTTTTAGAATATGAGGTCTTAGTGGCGCTTCTCGGGTTCAGCAGACTCAGCAACATCATCATTTTAATTACGGAAATTTAGCTCCATTTAATATACCTTTGAATAAAGTATATATTATCATTTTGTTTAATGTTAATTTTATTTATTATATGTTAATTTAATAAAGTGAAATATTTGAAATATCGCTTTGAAATATTGGCTTGGACAATTTTTTTTATTTCGTAACAATTTACTAAAATAGGTGATAATGCTCCTTAATTTGCTTTACGAACGTGCTGTTACTATGTCCAGACTTCACGGCTAATGTATCACGAAAATATGTTTTTTTTTTATAAATATTAATTTAACAGACTTTGGATGCATAATTGACTTGAAATTGATTGATTAATAATTTCATGAAATTTATATATGTAAGGTCGCTTTATAGTTGGCTATTTAAATGTTAATTGTCAGTTGTACAATTTGCAGTCATTACGTGGAATTTTATGATAAAAAGTGGTTTTTATTAGATTACATTCCTTTGCTTATGATTATATTTGAATATACTGGCGGCTCAAAGACCGCTCCTAAGTATACCGCATATAGAAGAGAGTGGGCAAGGAGAATCTACTCTTAAGACACTCCGCTCTCTGCTTTCCCTAATTAAGAACGATACCTTAAATTATGGCGGAAAGCACGTAGCCAATACGTCGTGCTTTGTCTTGACAGAGTAGAGAATGAAAACAATGAATGGATGAAAGTATTTGTATTTGAAAATATTTATTTATTCGAATCCACAATTGTCGGTCACTGTCGCGTTATTAGTTTATTACGACGGCCTCAAAGTTATTCAACAACAACAACCAACTATGTTTAATTACATGAAAATTAAATACTAAACAGTAAACACAAATCAATAATTGTATTATTATATACTAGTATTTTGCATTCTGTACCTTTGAAAAGAGATTACAAGGCACCTACATACTAAGTTTCAGCCTTCTAGGCCTAGTAGTCAGTAGTCAGTTAGTCAGTCAATCAGTAATGGAGTAGTTTTATGTATATTGATGTTTGTAATATTAATGCATTTCAGGTAACAAGCAGATCGCGGCGTTGGTGGTGTGGGCGCGCGACATCCCGCACTTCAGCCAGCTGCTGCCGGAGGACCAAGTGCTGCTCATAAAGGCTTCGTGGAATGAACTATTGCTGTTTGCGATCGCTTGGCGTTCGATAGAAGTATGTTATGTTATGTTACATATTTTGTTACAATTATTACCATTGTTAGTTAAAATATAATAAAGGAAACTAAAATCTCTAGATTTCGCGATATTGACACATTTTTATAAAAAAAATATCTGTATTAAAAAATCATTGATTTTATATGTTTTGCTATTGGGTAATGGTCGCAGGTGGCCATTGGTCATAGTCTATAAATCGCTTAACTACTAAATGTCTGCCCAAATTTACAATATAATTTATTAGTCAAAGAAAAATGAATAAATGTAAGAGGAAATAATTATATAGCAATTAGTATAGGATAATAGCCCCAGATAATATTTATTGCTTTCCGATTCTCTCTTTACTTCTCCTTATCAACTTGATATTTTCTTTAAATATTAAGTATATATTAAAATGCATTGTAGACTAATCCGTAACTTTTCACAACAAAACGATTTGGCAATGTTTATTAGGACATCTACTAGTCTGAGGAAATTTTTAGTATTTGTGCCAAATTGTATAACACTGTTTACTGTAATTTTATTTTTCTATTAATTGTAGTACGTTTTAAAGAGTTTTTTGTGTGATTTTCATTTATATTTCAAAAATAAATTATGATTTCAGTACTTGGAGGACGAGCGTGAGAACATGGACGGCACGCGCAGCGCCGCGCCCCCGCAGCTTATGTGCCTGATGCCTGGTAAAATACTAGATTTAGTAAATTATATATATTTTGAGACAAAATAACTATTTATACTCAATATGCAATGTCTCAAAAGGTACCTATTGTCTACTCTGTTATATGTGAAATACAGTGTGAAGCTAAAAAAAAATATTTAACGTCAACAATATGTAATTTGTGATAAATGACAAATTTTATGAATTTCTTAAGATTAAATTCCTGTTTCCGTCCTATGATCGAGATATGCACAAAGTTACTAGAGCCTTATGTTTGAATTAATCAAATAAATGTTATATAAGCAAACTTTAATAACGCTTTAAACTTATTTTTCTTTTTATCGACTTACTCATATTTTTATATTTTTCGACACCTCAATGGTTAAGAGGTTCTAAATACGTTTTGCGTTTTACGTCTTGCTTTCGAAGCTACTTATTTCTACAATTTTTCGAATCGTCAGTTTACACAAAAGTGTCAGAAGTATCTTTTCCACAGGAAGCTACCACCAACTCGTTAGGCAAGTTCTGCTAAGAAGAACCGACGGGAAACTCTTAAGTTGCTCTTTTTAAAATCTAATTTTACAATAAATATGTATATACAAACAGGCATGACGCTGCACCGCAACAGCGCGCTGCAGGCGGGCGTGGGGCAGATCTTCGACCGCGTGCTCTCCGAGCTGTCGCTGAAGATGCGCGCCCTGCGCATGGACCAGGCCGAGTACGTCGCGCTCAAGGCCATCGTGCTGCTCAACCCCGATGTTAAAGGCCTGAAGAATCGACAAGATGTCGATGTATTGAGGGAGAAGGCAAGTATTTTTGGTGTATCAAGTAAACGTTATTTATTTAAACGTTAAGTAAGATACGACTTAAAATAAAAAGTCTCTTAAAAATGTCATTGGCTTAATAACGAAACATACACACTTGTTACTAAACGTGATTTATACGTGAGTTGCCTGAAAGTGTAAAAATAAAAATATGTTTTTTGTAAGCAAATAATTTGGACATTACAGATGTTCTCGTGCCTCGACGAGTACTGCAGACGGGTGCACAGCTCCGAAGAGGGCAGGTTCGCTTCCCTCCTACTACGACTGCCGGCGCTCCGGTCCATATCTCTCAAGGGATTCGAACACCTGTACTTCTTCCACCTCATCGCGGAAGGAAACATTGGGAAATACATACAGGATGCGTTACGCAACCACGCGCCGCCCATTGACACCAACTCTATCTTGTAATCTTATACGGGACGTGAATACTAGTACACAAAAATATTGGTAGTTTTTCAAAAGGAACCACCAATTTTTTTGGGACTTTGTATAGTAAAAATTAGCCCCACTCGGTCCCATAGAATAAAGAAAAATACATACTACGACGTTAGATTGTAGTTATACATTTTTAAGCTCATAGTGAGCGGTTAAGATGACAATCAAAAAAGATTAAATTAAATTTTGAGGTTATACTGAGCGTAGTGTAGCTAGCGGAGCTAAATTAAATTACTATTGTTAATTGTTATATCATGATTATTCACAATATTAACAGCAGTCTCACTGTGTATAGATCGTTACGTGACCTGAAGTAGAAAGTACTAAGGAATTGTGCCTATATACAAGTAAATGCACAATTCAATTATTTTATACAAGACTGTCACCACAAAATACTCTCGTAATCATATGTCTTAAAATTCTAAAATTAAAGTAAATTAAACACTTGGAGTACGTTTTGCATAATTTAAGCTTGTGTTCGCCTAAATATGCAATAAAGATATATTTGTGGTGACAACCATGTAGAGAGGAAGCTTTATAAAACTAATGTAGGATTTTCATAATAAAAAATTCTATACTAATTTAGAAATAAATATATCTGGCGATATCCATTGACAGGTTCATATGGTTTGAAGGGTTCTAAGTGCTATAGTCTATTGCAAGGCAAAAAACCAAAGTTAGGTTTTAACCGGCGAAAAAAAACTATCCGAATCAACATTGTGAAAAATGAATAATAATTTAAATTTGCTTGTTTAGCAGACAATGAGAGGAATAGTTGTTAACCAGTATAATAATTACAGCTTGATCATTCCATCATGTACTGACATCACCTCACTTGACTTGTTTTGTTACTAGTAAGGGCTACATATTAAGCATAGTTTAATTATATTTTCTAGCTTTATTTACCCTTACTTTTACTGTTTTGCCTTTGTTATGTATGAGATATGTCTGAGTTTCCATAATATATTTGTATCCTAAGCAGAAGCTTTTGTTGTAAGGTTTCATTTACAATATTAACTTATTTTTAAGTTTCAACATCACATTTTCTTGTTAAATAATAATAGTTATTTTGGTTAAATAATTGTTTTTAGTGTTTTATAAATATAATTGATTTTGGCCGCATTAATCTATAATTGGTATTTATTTTAGTTTTTAATTGAATTTGGCAGATAATATTAAAATATTACATGGTTTTGTGATTTCTATATATTCGAATTGTGGGAGGCGTTAAACAGAGTAAACAAGTGAATCGATTATTTTTCTATTTTTTAAAAGAAAATATTTTAATGTAAATGGGGCCGCCTCTTCTATTATAAATGTATTTATAATAATTATTAAAATTTTTCGTCGTTTATAGAAAAAATTGTAATTATTAGATGTTTGTAGTGACATAATGTAACATTAGGTAATTTTATTGTTATACCAAATCTTTATAACACTTAACTATTATTACATTTCCTGCATCTGTTAAATTATTAACAGTAAAAGTTTTTTCAAATTATGTGGACACATTTAATGTAGTATTTAAATTTTGATGGCATTATTCTTTTCCATAGCTCAGTTAGCTGGGCATGTGGTAAATGTTTTTTTCTTTTATTTGAAATATAATTATAACTTCCTTAATGTTACTATGGGTGCTTTAACTTGCATTATAAGATGCATTTCAAGTGTAGAGCAGCTTCTAAAGGTCCTCTATAGTATATCTACTAAATGAACTGTAAATATAAAATTATATCTTCGTATGTACAATTTAACTTTAAATAGTTATAATCTTATTACGATTACATTATAAATTAAAGGTACATATATGTATGTTACGTTAAATCGCATCTTTTATACTCGGATGCACCCAGAGTGGGTATGAGGAGCTGGTGTCAATGGCCTATTTTATTGATATCACAGAGTTAATTATTTTTCGGCCAGTATTTACATAATAATTACATAAACACGTCAGAAACAGAAACGATACTGAGAAGTATCCAGTATTAAAATGGTAAAACAAAATTTAATAATATTCAAAATGTTGTATTAATATTGTATAGCATGGTGCTGTTGTGGTAGGGGAGCTCAAATAGAAGACAAATTTCTTTCTTTTAAACTGATAAAACGTAAAACGATCAAATAAATATCCTTTTAACATGCTCGATGATATTTTGTTAAAGGATAGAACTGTTGACAAGTCAAGTTGGATATATAACGTTATGGAATCAGTGTTTCTATGGAGAGGTTCGAATTTTATATAGGAGATGTTGCAGCGGTTGTGAGATGATTTATTGATGTTCACTAAATATCTGACTATATCTAAGTTATATTTTTTGTATAGACCTAGCTTTAAGATTAAAAGGTGATTAAAATAAAATCATCAAAACGATTCGAGTTTTATTTATTATCTCAATATAGTATACAACACATTGCGTAGATATGGCATAATTTATTATAAAATCAAACATGTTATTTGTTTTTAAGGCACGGCCAAGCAGTGTTTGTTAGAAAAGTACAGTAATATAAATATACATTACGTAAAAAAGGTATCAGAAATACAATAGAAAAATGTTACACTTAAAATAAAAAAAATAAATTCAAAGAGTAATATATTGTATGTTCCTTTATTAGATATTTTAATTATTCTTAATTATTAAATGGTGATGCCTCCATGGATTCGAAAGCTTCCAACTTGATATTGATTCTGGAAAGGATAAACTCAAATATATAAGTTCTAGACTGTTATAAATTCAAATAATATTTGAATGTACATAAAAGTATTATTAAACTTTCGTGATTTCGTGTCGTCATAGCCCCTGTATATATACTTTATTACTTTTTCATATTTAATTGAAATATTAGAAACATGGCCTTTTGTTACAAATGATTTTTTTAAACATATACAAAGTGACATCAAGAATTTTTTTATAATTAGCTTATATATATATATATATATATATATATATATATATATATATATATATATATATATATATATATATATATATATAAACTATATATATATAAAACTTTAAGAGACTATACTCACTTCCGGAAAGCTGCCTGCATATCTACCACCTTGGACGGATGGCACACGATGGCGGTGTTGGTGTCACTGCTGAAGAGTCCCGGCAGCCAGCGCGCCGCCGCCGCGTGGGCTGTGGACGTTGTTACTGCTGCGATCGCGCATACCAGGTCCCTGGGGTATGGGATAAATTATGGGACATTATTTTTACCAGCTTAAAATATAATAAAAATGTTATGTGTTCACAGCGTCTGCCTGTAAACGCGACGGTTTGTGGGTTCGATTTCCACCAGCGGAGACTGACTTATTTTCATTTTCTTCGCTCTGGCAACTAGGCAAATCGCTGCGTTGGGTTCCACCACTAAACACGCAATGCCCCGAAAGGCGGAAAGCGGAGTGTGTACGAGTGTCTTAAAACTAGGTTCCTTGAACCTACGGTTACATCTGCCTACCCTGCTATGTGCGGAATACAGGTGAAGGTAAAAATCTTTTCCTTACAGTTAGTGTAGGGCGTGTAGTATGAGGTATATTGACGTCAAGCGCCGCGTATTGGTTTGCTACAGCGTAAAGTTCATAAAAAAAATATTATTTATGTATCGAAAATTAAAATTTAAGTAATGCCTTTACTTACGTATGTTCTAATGGAAAGCTGAGTGAGCTTACAAATGAATAAAAAGTACAATTGAGTTTTAGGACACAATATGTACTCGCTGTAGCAGCAATAGCGTAAGTAAGTGCAAATCACGTCCATTTAAATAACTAAGTAGAAGATATTAAAAGGGTATTATTTATCCTGTATTAATCCAAATATGATTATAAAGTATTACTACGGACCTGTTGTAAGTATCTCCAGCGCGTTTCATATAATTAATGAGCGACTGTTTGACGACGTCGGCGGGACATTTCTCGTTCTCAACAACCTCAAACAATGCTGTACTTCTTGCTGACGCGAAAAGGTCCTCATCGAACTTCCCATCCGCTAAATATTCTTCCTGAAGTGTATAAGAGTTATAATAATTATATATATATATATATATATATATATATATATATATATATATATATATATATATATATATATATATATATATATATATATATAGATATATATATATATATATATATATATATATATATATATATATATATATATATATATATATATATATATACATATATATATATATATATATATGTATGTATGTATGGCCCAGCCCGACGTACCACAATGCTCTTTGCCTTGCAGTAGGCGGCGAGCGCGTTGGTGGCGCGGTACAGCGAGAAAACGAGGCGCGCCTCGCCCGGCGCCGCGCGCACGCCGTAGCTGTACGCCAGCCCGCAGCCGCGGATCAGGCGCCACATGGGACCCTGCGGACATTGTTCGAGTCTTCATTCGAAACGCGATGCTCGGCGAGACGAAGCTCGGCGACGCATTCCACTTAGAGCAACCACAAACCTCCAACTGTGTGAAGTAATTCAGAGCCACAGTCAGCGGGGCAACGTCCCCCAGCGCGTAGCCGCGCGGGCCGGCGCCCGTCTGCACCACGAACGAGGACTCCACCCCGCCCACGCCCACCACCGCGCCGCCCGCGGGGGCCGATATCAGCTCCGCGTCGAGGTACAGGTGCGGTCTGAAGGAGGAAGCCACTTTAAGACTGATATATATATATATTCAAAAATTTATATATATATATATATATATATATATATATATATATATATATATATTCAAAAATTTATTACCTAAACTGAATCATAGAAACTAAAGGAAAATGGAAAACTAAATTTTGTTTTTCAAAATCTCTCCTTTCGTTCCGTTCATCGACACAGTGAAGTAATTTAATATCAATAATCTTATCTATTGAAGGATTTTTTAACAAGTATTTACAAAATCTATAAATATGTCTGTAAAAATACCCATGTACTTACTCCTTAGGCGCTTCACCATCTGTTGCATATTTCTTCCATGGTTCAGCACTCAATTTATACCGCTCTAAATCTGTCGCTATATGAAGCCAGGGTTTTTGAGTTAAATATTTAAAGCTTTGTAAAGCCTCATTAATAATTTCCTCATCCGAATCATCATTTTTGGTTAATCTTTCTATTATTTCCTTAAGGAACTTTTGTTGGCGGAGTACGGAGCACCAATGCATGTTGCTATCTTTGCTGTAGAGAGAGTCTCGCAGAATATCGTAGGACATTTTGTGACCATTTCTTCTTACCTTGAAATTTTTATATTTAAAAAGAAAATGTTACGTTGAAAAGTTTACTTTTTAAAGAATATAATAAATACTACATGAAACACTACCTGTGTACCTAGTGATCGTTAGTTAAAGTCTTATATAGACTTTATATATGAACTTTTTAAAGATTTTTTTGGTTCGGAATAGAAAAAAATAAGTAATTATAAAGGCAAATAAAGTCAGTCTATATAGCAAAGTTAATATATAAAAAGGTTTAATAAACATATTTTTAAATAACAAGGAAATACATAACAGGAAAGTAATAAAAATTAAATAGCTCAAAAATTTTTTAACATAAATAAGATATGATAATGATAGTACCTGTGCCACATCATTGATCAGTCTTTGGGCAAACACCAGCAGTCTCTCTTTCGTTATCACCGACATGAAGATCATGTCATATAGATGGTCCACAACTTTCTCATAATCTGATGGTTCACACTGGCAAGGGTTAAATTCAATCAATTTTATTGTCTTTTAAATAATGATGATGTTTTACTTAGCAAGTAGTTATTTAATTATGAATGTTAGCACAATATAAAATAAACATGGCTAACTTGCAAATACTTAAAATAAATAGAGTCAAAGCCAAAATTACTATTCATAAGAACACTAAACAACATTTATTGTAGAATATTGGATTGTTTTGGTAAGACATATGCAACAACAGTTTTAACAAACAAATAACAACACTAACCCTAGTCTCAACATGTATGTAGTTCCCAAAGGGCCCCACAGAGAAGTTGCCAGGTCTATCGAAGCCTATGTCCTTGGAGAAGGTGACGGTGAGCCTCTCGGTGGCGGAGATGACTTCCTCGTGCGGCACCAGCACTTCGCCACGCCTCACGCCGCACTCGCCCAGCGCGTCCAGCAGGAGGGGCAGCCAGCGGCGGTGCAGCGGCGGCATGTGCGTTGTGTCGAGAATTAGGTTTATCTGTCACGGATAAATGGAAGGGGATTTTTAACTGACTTTTTTCTTATATATAACAATTAGTATGAAATATATTACAACTAAAACTTGAAGGGAAGAGTCAGTAGTGGTGAGACAGGGGGAAGACCTCGGTTAACCTCGGTCGAGAAAATCGATATTGGTGATACTGGTGAAAGGTTAAAGCGAAGGAGGTACACAGGGCAGTAGCGTTTTGTCGCTCTGTTCTCCGGCTATTGCACTACTGCATAAACCCAAACTAAACCTATACTCGATTCTATGACCTTAAACATTTATTCTTAAATTCATTCAAATGTTATAAACGATGACTCACATAGACAAAGTTTGTGTTCAAACTGTGCAGCCTAGTATACAGTGGTACATCCTCCAGTTTGAAATGGGGGCATTCATCTCCGGTACTCCAACTGGTTATAGTATGGCATTTGAGACGATCACAGGAAGGCACTGGTACTGCTGCCAGTGTACCTGCTGGTGGCTCTCTCTGGAATAAAGTTTTGTTTATATTTTTTAATTGGGTCGATTAGGTACCGAAAATGTGAAGTAATGAAATTTTATTATCTATTTATATTTTTCTATAATAGTCTTAGGGCATTGTTGTTGTTGAGACGAGAAAATATTTTTAAGCGTATATTTATATAAATTATTTTCCGATTATTGACTTTATAAATAGAGCAGGCAGGCAAGCCGCGTTCTATATATATTAAAAATCAAATGAGATGAGTTAACGTTATATGTTTCTTGTGCATCAAAATTGCAAATTGTTTGCCAAGTTTAGTTAAAAGTTAAATAAACCGTGACAATAGTTAGAATAATTAAATAATGTTAACGGAAAACAATCGACTTTATTTAGTGTGTTTACTATGAATTAATAAAAGTAATATAATTTTATAAATGCACATACTTCATTAAACTCTATCGCTTTTTCCAATTCTTTCGTCTTCTCTGCAAGACCTTTTTCACCTAACCGAGCTCTCTGTTCCTCTATCCTCTTCTTTTCTTCTTTGGCCATTCTAAAAACACATAATTAATATAAATAAATAAGTAATATACAAAGTATTATGTATGTAAAACTTTAAGAAAAAACTTGATGGGAGTGTATGGCTTAATTGCATAGAAACATTCAGTAATTATTCAAAGACGTAAATACAGGGTTCAAATAGGGCTACATTAGCACTACTAAATTTTTTTTGGTTTTTCCTAATTTTAACAACACTTTTATTCTTAAGATATGAAATATGTATTCAAATGACACACTTAGTACTTTGAGCTTAAGTTAAGTTAATAGCTGAGGTGTATTTTAGAATCTGGATTCGCCATTCACTAAATTAAATGTTATCATTTTATATTGTTTTAGTAATTGCTCACATTCACAAAGTTCATTCCATTCATTTATCTGAAATGAAAATAATTCATTCCAATTTGAAAGGTTGTCAGACTATTCTACTTTAAAATATATGTACATATACATATATAATAAATATGTTTTCCTACTAACTTATTCTGCAGTTTGATGCTGGGTGAACCGACAATTATAACGACATCATCCGTAAAGTATTTCTTCATTAGCCTGAGCCAGTATTCAGCTTTTTCTTGTAATAGTCCATGTAAGATTTTTTGGGGATTCATCCGAGATAGGAACTGCAAATTTAATAGGTTTTAATTAACACATAGCAAGCAACATAAAACTATCATTAAATTAAATATTCAATATGTAAGCAAAGAAAACACTATTTTCTATACAGTTTAGTCATAGTAGCCTGTGCATGCAAATATGCACATATATAAAGTAAAAAATAAAATAAAGAATTGCAATATTATAATAAAAGTAAATTCTTATAGCTTACATCTTGTTCATTTTGCGAATAAAGTGCATCACCAATGCATCTAAATGCAATGGAATGATGAGGGTCTGACTCCAAGCTAGCCATGGTTTCCCTCAATTGTTTCTTCAACAAGCGTTCCATTCTTTCCATGTCAATGGTTTCCTTTCCAGAAGCTAATGTTTGTAAACACTTTCTGGCTTCATCTCGAGCAATGTCTAATTTGTCTATTGGTACATTGTCTAGTTCGATTTTGATGAGTGTTGCTAAGTTTTCTCTTATGTTATACGACACCTGGAATGGAACATCAGATATATTTATTGTCATTACACTATGAAATAGTGACGTCGAAATATTCTCTCGTTCTTGAGTCTGCATTGTGCTCTACAACACTCTACATGCCAATATTACAGAATACTGCTTAATGATCAAGAAATAATAGAATAGTTTATTATCGTACTACTGGAATATACAATTGATCATACCTGCTTATATTCACAAAAACACACACACATACACATACACAACAACAAGAACAAAGACAACGGAACCCACATCACCCGCCAGCGCGTCCTCGCGCTCCACGAGCGCGCGCTGCAGCGGCCCGGCCGCCGTGTCGCACATGTAGCGCAGCATCACCGCGCACGCCGTTAGCTCGCGCTGCGCGTCTGAGCTGGTGAGAAGCGGACCGCGCCATCCGAATAGCACCTGAAAATTAAATTTCTTACTGAGTCACGTTCCTAGATAATCTATAATAAATAAGTTCGTAGGAATGCCACATAAAAAGCACAAGGACCTCCTGGTAGGTCCCATATGAAGAGGAGGACAAAGAACGCCCAAGAGGATGCAGGGACTGTAGTGTTTTGGCATTCCATGCTTTCTTGCTATTGACCTAGGGATAAAGTGTGAAGCTTTATATGTTTAAAAAAATGCCTAATGAAATAGAAGTAATTAAAGTAATGATACCTGTCCACAATCTTCAGTATCTGCAGGCCATTGTTCTTTAAGTTCTCCATTATTTGGTGGAGGAGGAATTGTTTGCCATGGTTTGACCCACTCTTCTTGTGGCTCCTTCTCTCTCTATGTAATATAAATAAAAAAAATAATAATGTTATGTGTTTTTAAAGTGTAAATAATGTTTTCTTTTAATTTTTTTTGAGAAAGTAATTTTTTTATACTCCTTCATTAGAAAGGAGTATAAATAATTATACAATACCAAGGCACAATTTTATTTTATACTAGAGTACAGTTACTAATGCTTATTATAAATTATGATAAACTGAGTGACAATTAAGTTTACAAATAATTGCTTAAATTATTAAACATACAGTGTAATCCATGATGTAGAAATTGAAAATGAAGGCACTGGAAATATAACTAAACGCATTGAACACAATTTCAATATACCAGACTGAACTTAGATTATACATTTAGAAATCAATTTTCATTTATATTCATAAAATTTTATTCAAAGTTCAACAATTTTTGTGTATAGGAATCTTATATGGATAAGCTCCTCTTTTTTCCAATATTAATCTCTCTAACAACAAAAACATTACTTTTCTAATAGAAGTGAATAACAACATTATAAAACAATAGAATAAATAATGTAATCAGCTCTGTAATGCATAATATAATACACACCTTTGCAATGATGTCATCTTCCACTGTGGCAAGTACCTTAAATACATCCTCTGCTTCTATTTGACCTGTTAAGATGATTGTTAAGTTTTCAGCTCTATAAAATTTTCTGTGAAAATCACGAACCTATAATAAGAAGAATGAGTTTTAAAAAAATATGTTTTATAACATTAAATTTTTTAATTTTTAATAACTTTACATATTTAGTGGAATGGAATCAATGAATCTAATAATATGATAATATTTACCTTTCTTTTCTAATTATATGCTTAAGAAACATATATTAAATATAAATGTAAAAAAAGAAATTTTTAAGTCTAATTTATCAATAAGAATAAAATAAATACAATGTAAAAAAAAGAAGAATTTAAACAACATAGAATAATATTATTTTACTCTTACTTTTGTGTTACTTGTAGAAACTCTCAAATTCTCCATTATTCCTCCAGTTTCAGCAGAATAACTATTGTTTGGATATATAGCTCGTAGTAATTTCAGCTCACACCTATTAGAAGCAAAATATATTATAACTTTGTGGAAAAATTATTTTACAACAAAGTAATTGTTCTATATGACCTGCTATCTGCTGTGTTCTCTCGTCCCTGCATTTCACAGTAAACAACACCTGCATCCTCTCCATCACCATCAATGTGGTGGACTTCCGTTATGAAGCCTTCATCTGTGAGTGTAGGGCAAAGAATATGATCGAGGTAGATTGGCAGTAGTGTCAGCATACCAGCATCACCTGCTGTATAGATAGTGTAGCAGGTATGATCTGTATCTGTCCAAGCATTAGTTCCGTGTGCCATGCAACGATTGGCCAATAAGTCCAAAATTCCTTTATACGGGTACCGTTCTGACCCCAAAAATATCAAATGTTCTAATGTGTGCGGCAATCCATCATCATCGTGGGCCTCAGTAGCTGAAAATATATAATTTTGAAATGTTTATCACAATATAAAACAGATTATTTAACAAAAACAAAAACACCCACCAAGACAAAAAAATCCATTTACTAAAGGACCCTCAACATTGGCTATTATCACGGTTAATCCTGTTTTTTCCGAAACATACTTATTAACAGGTATTACATCGGAAGCTTTTGTTGATGATATTAATTTAAAATGTGACATTATTAGTTAAATAAATTATTTTTTTAAAATTATTAATATAAAAACAATTCTAAATGTTGCCGACTACCGACCAAGTGTACCGGTAACCATAAAATGACAATCCACAATTTATGACATCAGCGAAGATGACAATTAGGACATTTGATGTCATTATGACAAGCATAGATTATGTAATATTTTTCAAAACAAATAATGTCTTTTAACTACAAATTACGATTATTGGTTGAGTAAACCTTTACTACAATAGATTTTTTACACCTTTTTTATTATTCATAATATTAAATTAATGAAAGAGGGCGTTGTAGTGCAGTGGCACGGCACCTAATTGTAAACGCAACGGTTGTGGGTGCGATTGCCACTCGGGGAGAATGAAATATTTTTATTTTCCTTGCTCTAACAAGACAAAACTCGGCGTTGAGGTCCGCCACTGAACATGCAATATCTCAGAATCGGGTGGAAAGTAGGGAACGGAGTGTCATAACATTAGGCTATCTCTGCGTATATAAGGAAATAGCGTGAAGCTTTATATCCATATATATTTTAATTATTGAAATATACACGTTCACAAGTTTATGGGATTCAACTCTGAGGAAGTGCCTTTAGATCCAGAGAGCACAAAATTCTATACTGCGAACAATCAGCCAGGTACAATGGTTTGTTACTAACATGAAAATCTATGAAAACCTCAAGATGGACACTGTTGTGAATGAAATAAAAATACAAGTAAATATCGAGACCAGATTGAAAGGCATCCTAATAACTTGTATTATGTAGGATCTATGCATCTGCGTTGGTAACTCGAAGTTAAACCTAAAGATTGAAACTACAAGACATCCTATACATCAAAAAAAGATATGAAAATACTAACAATAGAATGCCTTTAAAATTCAACACCATGGAACACATTTGCTAAAAGTAAAGAAATTATTACAAATTTATTACCCATTGTTGGGTAAAGGCCTCCAGTTTTTCCACTCTTCTCTGATTTGTACTATTTTGGGCCAGTTAGGTCTGTTATTCACCTTCACCTTCTGAATTCACCTTCTGGAGTGTGGGATCCAATCGGTAGTGATGTTTGCCGAAAATTCGTTTGGCATGCAGCAAACGTGTCCAGCCCAATCCCATTTTCATGTAGCGGCCTTAACACCCACGCTTGTGATTTTTGTGCCATGGCGCAGTTTGGTTTTATCCATCAATTTGACACCTAACATGCTGCGCTCCATCGCACGTTGGCAAACCTTAATAAGGGTGGACTTCTGCGAATTTGTCAAAGACCATGTCTGGGCATCATAGGTGAGCAGTGAATGCATCAATATATGATATAGATACAACACATTTTTGGTTAAATTCAATTCGTTGTTAGGATAAAATTATAATTACATACACACCTAGTATTGTTGCCACAATGTTGTTGTGTATTGTTACCACAATCACCACCACCACTAAAACTAAAACTAACAATATTTCCAACAAACTTTCTAATATTATTATATAAATTGCTAATATTATTTTAAAGATTTCAAAGACACAATTTTGTATAAGTTCCTTAAAAATATGTGGGGAGAGAAAGGCAATAAATATTAACTCGATATGATTTTGTATTTTTATCCAAATCTATGCCCCACGTGTAGTGTTAAGCATCATATATTACAGAATAAGGTTATGTAATGTATGATGCAGAACATTCTAAATGAAAAATTACTTCTGAGAATAATATTGTTTCCTTTATTATCAGCGAGAAATATGATGATTTTAGTTATTTGACATCAATTTTTGAAAATAAAATCTATAGATACTGACAGAGAATTCCTTTAAAACAATATAATATGATATCTTTGCATTTTCTCTAGCTAGGGTCATAAATTTCACAAAAATGAAGTTGCTTAGATATTTTTAAAATGCATATTTTAATGAAAAAATTAAATTCGTAAGTCATTCAATTATTGCATAACATGTAGTACGTGAGAGTGACCGTCGACCGCCCGACCGAGTCCGTTGCAAAATGTTATTATTAATTAATTGGAAATGTGGCTGCACATCACAGTGTGATGTATGCTGCAAAGAAGGTCTAAGTAAAAAAAAATATCATAATATATAACGTCGCGAGAAAGAAAAAGGTAGTTACATAATAAATTGGGTCATTTATTGTTAAGGAGCAATTCCACTACTGTTGCCTTTGCCTGAATACTTATTTAGTGTAGATAAAATAATATTTCATATACAGGCATTAGTTATAACGTCAAATATAATAATACTCTAGACGAGAGACGTAATATAATAATACTCTAGACTAGAGGGTGCCCTGACAAATATTTGTACGATATTTTTAGTATATGTAGTATGAGTATGCCCGGAGCCCAGATTGCTCAATCCGCCACATTTATACTCCAATCCATTTCATGAAAGTGAAGTCTTCCTTCTTTCATTCCTATCACCTTTTTTTTCTATCTCTCTATATATGTTCATAAATAAAATATATCTCATATATATGAAATAAATAATCAGTAAGTTAAAAGTAAATAGTAAATAAAAATTAAAACCATAAACTAATAACTAACTTCAGAAAAAATCAACTAATAAACTCTAAGCTAACTAAATTAAATCAAATAATAGTGCCAAGCCGTAGGGTCAGTGAATGAAGATGCAGTGGAAAAACCCTTTTGGATTCAGTAGATTCTTGATTGGCACCTTCCCAAGGATGATATTGAAAGTGACTCAGCAGAGTTAAGATAACAGAATACAAAAAATATTTATAAAAGAACTACATGTTAATTTCGATTCACATATTATTATTTACCGGATTAAAATAACTAATCTCTACATGTTTATTATTGAGATATATTTCTTAGATAATAATATATCTCAATTATAATTGATTTAAGATAGGGACTGAGCTCTTTCAATAATCATTTTCAACACTTTAAAATATATGTTAAAAATGACATTTTTTTTATTAATATTATTAATTATAATATGTTTATGGTCTTGTATCTGTCACGCTTTGAACCCTACACCTAAAGAATGTGACATAATACACAAACAGTTCAAAAATGCGTACTGTAGCGTTATTATATATAGATTACTTCTTATTCTATCTTTAAACAAAACTACATTACATTTAGATATAAAGGATCTCGTCACCATTGATTTCAATGTGTATTAGACTATTTTAAAGCATGAATGATTATGAGAGCTACATAGGCGAAAATAAATGGTTTAATAAA
The DNA here is from genome assembly GCA_037127375.1 of Dione juno. Lineage (NCBI taxonomy): Eukaryota > Metazoa > Arthropoda > Insecta > Lepidoptera > Nymphalidae > Dione > Dione juno. The sequence continues at coordinate 5,529,211 of JAXRJS010000007.1, read as the reverse complement.
CCTTCAACAAAGACACTTCATATAGGCATTTTGGGCAATGCTATCAAATAAGATTCAAGATGACAAGTCTTTACCGTCCAGATAGCTGTGTTTAAAGATTATTATTAAAGTAATGGTCTTTACAAAATTGTACTTGTAGTTAATTTCAAAAAAAAATAATGGAAACGACTGCAAATTTAAGTTTGTCCATTTTTATAAGTAGAATTTTCCTCATCAGAATACCTGTAATCATGCAATTGGTACGGAACGTTCAGTGCGCGAGTACTGCTCGCACTTGACCGATATATTTTTAATTATTTTATTTACTGTTATTGGGTGTAGTTACTAGTTATCTATTAACTCTGCTCCAGCTGGCACCAACCCCAAAAATAACGGATTGTGAATACTAAACAGGTAGGTACATTTATAGTATTCTTTATTGCATTAAAAATATGTAGAAGTACAAACATAGAGAAATAAAGTTAGCAACAGTGGACTTATCATTATAAGAGATTTCTTCCAGCCAACCTGTGAAAGTGGATGAAAGCATTAAGTAGCGAGAAGATATAAAATGCAATATAAAGTTTAAATAAAAATTAAAATAACTTAAATAAAAATATACAAAGCATAGCAGTATGTATGTATATCTTCTACGCTTTATGTAATACAATGTAATACGTAATACATACATACAAGTAAATAGACATATGCCAATACAAATACATATAAATGCACACGTACTATAAAATATATAATATTTCAACCAATATAAACACATAACATAATTTTCTTTGTTCTTTAGTAATCGACAGTTTGTGTTTAAGTTTGTATATAGATATAGCTTGGTATATTTATTATTTTATCAACTATATTGGAGATCTGTAAGAAAAAAACAAATATTCAAAACACGCATAAATATTTGTGCGTACCCCCACTTAGGATGCAATTGAAGGCAGTAGACAGTGAGAAGGCAAAACAAACTCAAACCCGAGCTACGGTATATTTTTTATAGATTTTCTAAATAACATAATTTCTTATCTTATAGTGTGGATTCACTTCTAAAGTAGAAATAAAACAAGAAAGAAATAGAACACTATGGTTACCGTAGTTTCATTGCTTTGAATACGAAAAAAATACTATCGGATGTAGTTCCATGCTATTGGAATGCTGTTGCACTTCGGTACCATAGAGTACTTGTAAGATGGTTTTTCAGAATTCAGGTTCCAGATAGAGAAGTCACATACGCTACAACTCATGTGATATCATCTGAAGCGCTCAACGTAAGTAAGTTCGAGCAGCTCAACTTTATTCCATTAACTTGTTTTAATTTTCAGTTTTAAAATATAAAAGTAAACATTTACTTCTTTTTCTTTTCAAAAATAAAACGTGCTTATGATGCTTAGATAAATTAAGTGCTTAGATAAATGATTACTTTTATATTTTAATCTCTTTACTTGTTTGTTAACTAATAGTTTGTTATTACTAGATATAGTTATGGATAAGTATGTAAGCATACGGATTGTCCGTATGAATATTAAATAGTATAAACACAGTATTATTACATTAAAATATTTTAATGATGTAATTTTTCAGTTGACTTGTTTTGTCTTTTAGGTTTTTTACGTAGTCTGAATTTTTGTCTTGTTATAATATTTTTTTATAATTTTACCATACAACATTTAATTTGATAGTTATTTTTGATATGTTATTAATTTAAAATAGATAAATAACTTGGATATATAAAATTTTCGTTTATTTTAAGTATATTCAAACCTATATAAAATCAAGTTTAAAATGCTACTTGGATATCATAATCGTGAGCCTCATATTTACAGATTAGTAAAATAATTTAAATATATATTATCATATATTTGTTTGTCGTAATTGCCTACGCAAACGATAACATTTTTCAATTAAGTCCATGATTGATAATATTCAATTTTGAGTCGCTTATCTGCAATCAAGTGTTTACCTTATATAAGTACACTAGCGACCCGCTTGCGGCTTCGCCCGTTTGAACTACAGGTGATTTATGTAGCAAGGTGAATATTGTAGATATTAATACATTCTATAATATTGCAGAACATATTTTATTCTATCATCAATAGTTTATGCAGAACACGTGATGTTAGATTTTTTATGTCTAATTTTTTCACACTGGGTTATATTATTGCATTTTTATTAGGGATCCCATTTTTTTTGAAAATGTAACATAGCCTACGTCACTCAGTGAAGATGCAGCTTTCTAATGGTGAAAGAATTTTTGAAATCGGTCCAGTAGTTTTTGTGTGAAAAAGTTACAAACATACATACAAAAACACAAATATATCTTCTTTATAATATTAGTTAAAATTAAAAATATACCTATAGGGGAGAGAAGGCCAGTAAATTTGAGCTCAATATGATTTTATATTTCCATCCAAACAGTACTCCACTACTTTGTAACGTTGTAACTCCATACTTTGTAACGTTTTTACACATACACTATTAATATAGTAGGTACATTTTTAAAGTAATTTTATATTTTAAGAACTTCCTTCTTTGATATTGGTCCAAATGAGACAATCAAACTATAATATTCGATTGCGGAGCTTTAATATATGTATCTCATTTCGTCCCAATTACATGTCTGCAAGAAACAAAATGACGGATGACATTACGGATTTACTTTTACACGAGTTGTTTTTTTTTCTTTCTGCTCACAGCTATTTTAACATGTTATTGTATTTATTGCTGCTGAAATAACATTAAAGATATTATTAAAATTATTAATCCCTCTCTTACAAATAATTACAAGTGGTATATGTATGTACATGAAAATAAACTACTTAGCATGCCATGGATTCACCGTGCAGGTGCCGGGCCCATCGCGTTATAGCAGAGGAGCCTAGAGCAGTGCACTGGGACTTGGAAACCCAAGTGACAGCTTAAGGAGCTCAACGTTGTAATTAGATGTCACCGTTATATTTCTCGTGTTATATTTCTAACGCGTACACATTAACAAATTAAAATAAATTAGCGTAGTTTTACACGCACATTTTTAGTACCACTGGACGGTTTTGTTGAAACTTTTTTTTTATATAGAACACTAACTAGTACATTTTGATATAGAATCATAGTAGTCAAGCTAAACTATAAGATATATTGAAATGCTGCCTACAAATTGCGAACTAGAGTTGTTGAGCGTGATATAGGTTTTCCAGCAACATTAAGATAGATCCATAAATTAAAGGTTTGGAACATTAGATAAGAAACCATAATAGCAAAGATTCATTATAAGCAAAAATAAGTCGTCACCATAATAAAGTGAAATAGGTTTTTATATGAAGGAAAAAAAACCAAAATACGAAAGAGACGAAAAATAAAAAACAATTAACGAACTTACTTTTACTTATACGAGTATTATATGTACTACACATTGGTGACAGTTAAGGTGTTTTCATAAAATTATTTTATTTGCTTTTCTTTGGTGTATTTAGTAATTTGATTCGACGTATGTATTAACTTGCCTTAGCTGGCACCGCTAGGGATAAAGCGTGAATATGTATAACAATTTGGAGTTATGGAATTGTACCTTCCATCATCATTATACATGAATAATCCGTTCGTCCCCAACGTCCATACTTCCAACGTCCTTATAATATTTGAAGAAATTTTCTTATAATTCCTTAATTTATTAAAGAGTTCTGTCTCTTGTCATAATTAACACCATCATAGATGATGACTACAAAAAGCAAATATATGTTTTTATAATAAATATTTTGATCGTTTTATAAATGACTGAGTAATCAAAGGGCATACATAAAAAGATAGACATGTCAAATATAGAACCTCCTCCTTTTTAAAGTCTGTTAAAACGCCTCAACTCAACACGTCTGTAATTCGAGTAGAAAGCGGAGAACACGGTGTCTTGAGACTAAGTATTATTTGTTTACCTTCTGTAAGTTTCAAGTTTAAATGATAACAGATTGTAAATGGAACTAGCATAGCAAGTGTCATTACGAAATCAACAACCACGAAGTTGCGGGCGGTAACTAGTTACTTATATATTTTTCATCATTCAATCAAAAAGAGAAATTCATATGACATTCAGTTATTGCATATTACGTAGGTATATATACCTATATATACCTACGTAATAAATAACGTATAATTTATTTCGTAAGAGTGACCGTAGACCAGTCCGTTCTAAAAGACAGAGTGACAGAGTGATTCGTAAGGATTTTTTATTTGTTTTATATTTATGCTTATTATATTAGAGTGTATTCGAAAACATTTGTGACGTGATGTCATAAAAAAATTCAAAACAAACGTATTTAGTGAGCATACATGATCGTGAAGATCAAACGTTCAAAGCCGCAGGTAAGTGTAATATATTTTTAAAGCAAAAAAAAATAGTCTTAACATATTTATTTTTTATGCAAGTTTTCTTCATCACGGGATTGGTATAATCAAAACTTTTATTTTATAATCATTTTAACGATTGTTATTTTATAATGCATTGTAATTTAACTATCGTGACGTAATAATACCATATAATAAAAAAAATAATAATTAAGTTTTTGTGATTCTAATATCCTACAATTAATTTAAGTAACTCATGCTTATTAAAATTAAATATAGATTTGAAGAACTTAACAATTGGATTTAGATCGATTTCCAACTATCGAGATATACAAGTCATTATAAAGATGTAAAGATAAGGCTAAAATGATCTCTTCGCGTGTATCTTTAAGATTTATAATGCAACTATAGAATAAATTATGCGTTGTAACCCACAGTACAATTAAGACTTTCCATCGTGTTTCAGTGTTTTCTACACGCGCGTGAATGGAGAGATGTTGTTTCTATCTCCCACGGCTTATCAGGCCGCCGCGCCGTACAATCGCGTACCCCACCGGGCTCCGTCTTCCGTCCGACTAGTGGCGAGTGGTAACTCGGTAGTCAAGCACAGTCGCACAGTCGATATATCGCCTCACTAGCCGCTGTCGGCCGTGTACACTTACGAAATCGTCCTCGTAAGCTTTCTCGTGTAATTAATTTAAAATAATCATTAATCAACAAAAATAACATTTAAATTAAAGTTTAAAGGTGAGTCTTGTTTCTTTTTTATTTTTTTTAAATTCATAATATGAATTTGATTGAAAATGTAGCTAATATATAAAACTTAAGATTTATTATGTTATATATGTGTCCTATATAGAGAATAAATTGAGAATTATAAAGAAAATATTTTTAGAATATTATGGTTATTGCAGAAAAACTAAAAATTGGAATATAGTTAATAAAATATAATTAAAGTATATTAATTTGTGAAGTAAATATATTACAGAATATAAATATATTTAGTTCATCAAATTTGTCATGGCATTTTTATTTTTAATTAGTAGTGGTAGTGAGTTAAACTACTATTGACTAAAAATAAAAAAAAATTATATGTATAATATATTTTCATAGAAAAATGGTATCTCATTCAGATTTATTTAATTCTATACATACAATAAAAGTTTAATCAGCAAATAAGAAACCGATTTGTAATGAAACAAATGAAACCCAAAATAAAATATATGTAAATAAAGTCTGTAATAGCATACATTACACCCTATTGTGAGAAATTATGGCATACATAAATTTTAAATAATTAATAATTTAAATTAGAAAGACTTGAATCATTTCGTTCACGAAAATAACATTATTTAGAAATAGTAAATTTATAACTTTTTACAACCACGAATTATATCGAGTTTAGGGGAGAATAAATAATTATAGTACATAGACAAATTCATATTTTACTATTTAAAAATTTATTTAGGATTTATGTAAAACAAAACCAAAGATCAGTTTACTTTCGGGGAGCTAGAAAGTCGAGTCAAGTAATGAAAGTGAAATTTCCTTCATAAAAGAGTGACAAGCTTGCAGCTTAATGTTGATTCTGAATCTGAATGATTCCATGAAGCTTTTAATAAATAAATTAGAGAATTTATATTAATATAGTTTTTATATGTATGTAATATTATTTACTTATGAGTGGACTTATATAATCATTTTTTTATTATATTTATTTTAATTTTAATTTTTAATTAGTTAAAAACAATCCCAACATGATAAAATGTGGGGTGCTCAGGGCTCGTTAGCTAACTTTATAGTTATGTTAGTATTACAATCTACATTTTAATTACTTCACTTAAAATTTTATACGAAATGGCAATTATCAATTTACTTTAATTTCATATTTATACCTACATAATTGAAATACCAAAGTAATTGAAAATTCCTCTTCTACTAAAATATTTTTTGTCGTTTCCTTTTAAATAGTTACCTAATATGATGTAGACAACGTTACATAATGTAAAGGTATTAGATATACCCACAGATGTATTTTGTAGCTTAAGTTTATAATATATATAATGTGATTTCAAATTAAGTAGTTACGTTATTGTTTTTAAAACTTTACTTTGCAAACCAATGACAATTTATTAGTCTTCATATAAAACAAAATAGTATATCGTAATAATTATACTTTGTACTTGCAAAGTGTCCAAATAAATTATACACGTGTGCATTTGTGAAATTTATTTAGATTTCTTATAACACACAGTATATACTTAATAATAAATTTATATCAACGCAACGTACTGTTCCTTATCGTAATTATTTATATCTTTAATCAACACTTTTCATATCCCCCAAATAACAATTTTATCTGGTCAAATTTTGCGATTTTGTTGTGAATTTTGATGGTTAAGCTGACAAAAGTAATTAACGTAGATAAAAATACATTATTATTACTACATACATTTCTCACTTTTTAATATATACAAACTATATATGAATACAGCTATGTATACTTAAACTGAAGCTGTGTGGCTGACTGTACCTGTTATTATAAATATTTAGAATTATTTCTCCACGTCCAACGTCTGTCATATCGATAGAACATGGAACCGACACACAGTTGTGAAACGTCAGGCGTGGGGATTCGCGGCCTTCCATTGTTATTACTAATTTAAACAAAGGGCTGTTTATTTACACCAGCATATTACTAAACGTCCTGAGTCTAAACAAAATAAGAAATATACTTGTTTTAGTAACTAGTCACTATATGCTTTAGTTTAGTTAAGTTAAACATTAAAGATCTCTATTTGACAGCCTCCACTTTAGAAGAATCTTGTATATTTTATGCTACTACGAAACTGGGACATATAAAATGTGAATTATTTTTTTAAATGAGAATTAATAGTAATTTTTGTGTATCGTTTATAATTTAATGTCTGAAGGTCGTAATTGACAATGACATATACAATGGTAATATAGGTATAATGGTGAAGACATTCATTATGTCCGCCATAACGGTAATGCAATGCCAATGTTTACGATTACTGATTGTAAAGCACCTTTTAAAACTTAATTGTATTATTATGAGGAACTTCCCTTAATATTTTTCACCTTATAATTTGATGTGTTTTATATTTGATACAAATATATTCTATATATTTAAATATTTTTATATAAAAATACATATTCTGGGAATATATTTATTTACTTAAAGATATAAAAAGCAGTCTCTTTTTACGTATTATAAATAGCAGTGTTATCAAGGATATTTAAAAGTTATATTAAACAATGTAGCTGGTGTGTGACTGATGAAGGACGATAATAAATTAACCGGTTCTATCTTAAATATAATTATTACGTTACATATATAACCAAATTATCATAATGTGAGTTGTACAAAAATCTGAAATCAGTTCAAAGAGCAAGTTTACATTTTCTTGGATTGCAAACATATATTTGTAGTTAATTTCATACAAAATTAGTGAATGGTCGTATTCAAATTTAAGTTTGTCAATTTTTATAAGCTGTATTTGTCTCTGCAGAATACCTACAATCATGAAATAGGCACGGAACACTCACACACTAATCGTACTTAATCGATATTTTATTTTGTTTATAGTACATTTATAATGAAAGATTCGGTTTAATATTTTTTTTATTAATGTTAGACGGCTGAAAGTCGTTTAGGTTTATGAAAACCGATCGTTTATTAAAACATACATTTTGATGCCCGTAAAAATTTGCTTAGATTTAACATACCTATTATTATAAAAAAAACTACGCAGCATATTATTTCATGTTGCATGCTCTTAATCATTGTAGGGTAATCTCAGCGTTGAATAACAAATATATGTACCGTTATAAACTGCATTGAGCAAGTGCATAAAGTAATCTGCAACAGTATAGATATGATTTACTTTTATTTTAAATATAATAAAAGTAAATTCTGGCTAGGTAGCGTTTCGTCAGTCACGTTTCAATTAATAATCTACACTAGCGTTGTTATTTATTCACAAAATATATAATAATATTGATCGTAATACATTAAAAACTTTTTTATAAATATATACTAGAAAAGCTTTCATATAGTACACACTACGGTGTATCATGTATTATATGTATTTTGCAGCGCACGTCACGTGATATTTCTAAAGAAATGATCTTTATGAATTACGTATTTTTTCCTGGAGTTCAAAATTACGTATACGATACTGATGATAATCATGAGATTTAATTATATTCAAAATTGATATTTGCAATCTAATAATACAAATATGTTCCACGCACTGATATTTTGACATTGTTTAACGCATAGATAAGATAATAATGTATCAAGATCATTATCTAAGTTACGTGTGTGTGGCCATCGTGGTGCTGTGTGGTAGTGCGGTCTGACTGTATACGTGATGATTGAGGATTCAATTTCCGCTTAGGGGATAAGAATTATTCTCCTTTTGGAAAGACTACACGCGATTTTCAGTTCCTCAATACAGGACAAAGTGTGAAGTTAAAAAAATACCTAGGTATTGCTATTGCTATTTGTTAGGAATATTAAACGTGTTAAATTTAGGTAATCTAGCCATAATTACCGTTACAATACAAAATAAACAAAATATTACTTTTGAATTTTGAATTTTTAATTTTTATACGATTGTTCATTGTGTTTTCTTATTTTCGCGCCAATATATTGTTATATAAAATTGGAGATATGAAAATGGAGTGTAGTGATGAAGAGAACCGAATTGCATTACAAAAAGTAAGTATGGAGCCGAATATAATTTTTATAATCCTATTGATAGGCTCAATGAAACCTCCTCTGTTTGTGACGTAAAATGATTTGGCCGACCGACATTTTCGTACGAACACGTACTAAAGAGTCGATAAAAGCAGTAAGGGACTTCATCAGTGCTGAAGACTGGCCGTCATCTAGTCCTAATCTCAATCCAGTGGATTATGATTTATGGTCAGTTTTAGACAGTAAGAGAGAGTGCGTGGTGTTATTGATAACTGGCTTCAACGCTTAAAGGAATGTATTGCAGCCAACGGAGACCACTTCGTATAAGCTTTACATATTTTTAATGGTTTTATATTAATGTATTAAATTAACACACTTTAATTGTAATAAAAGTAACGAGCAATAAAAAAATCCTTGCTTTTCTTTCTTGTATCATATGGCAAGACTAAGTATATATTATGTTGTTGTATTTGTTACATTATTGCAATACTTTTTATGCTACAATTTAATAGAAAATTAAGTATAAAATTTCTGATTTATGTAAATAGACTTACGTTTTAGTACCTTTATTATCGACAAAGACACATTGTCACTTATGCGATATCATAATTTAAAACATACATTGTTGTTTTTTTTAAAAAGAATATCAGTCGGTTGATATAAATTAACAAATCAAGAAGTAGGAGAATCAAGACTATATTAGACAATATTAATTTAAAAAAATAGATATATTTTATCTTAGTATCAAAATTCAATATAGAAATAAATATTTAACCTTGAAAATTTTCGAATGTTATCAAAAGAATTGTGTCAATATACCATACTGTAAGGTTTATGTTTAAAATTTTAGTTTCCTTGACTTTTAACAACCGGTTCAGATCTCCCAATGTATAAAAGCCAATTATTTCGACATTCTATATAAAAGCTCTATTTCAATATAAGATAGTCTTTGATTACTCTTTTAAGACTTTGGTGGAGAGCAAAAAATGTCAACAAAGTTGTTTCACAAATACTTCGGAATCAGATCAAATATGTCGAGACAAACGCGGTCCTAAATCCATTTACTTGATTTTAATATATACAAGCTTATAATATAAGCCTCCCAGTTATTTAATTAAAGGCGTTGAATTTCGCTACTAAGCATGTAATATTATTAATTATAATATTAAAACTAATGAAAAGTTAAAGTTTTATTACCAGATATTTTCTTTATCATATAATTTGGATAATACCATAAAGAAACCTGAAAAATAAAGAAACGGGCCCCTTATAGGATCACTTTGTTGTCCGTCAGTCTGTTTGTCTGTCTGTCTGCCTGCCTGTCCGTCTGTCTAGACCATTTTCTCAAAATCACATAGAATAATTTGACGTCAACGCAATCAAAAGATATGTAGCGTTTATGCAATATTTTTTGTATTTAGTATGAAAATGGCCGCGTAATTAAAACCTACAGGGTACTTCCCGGTGTACTAGAGTAATGAAATTTGGCAAAAGTTATAACTTATATTACAAGCAAAGGAAAATATCTAAAAATTGGATATTTGTAGATATCTCTCAGAAAAACACTTACAAATTTATACTGTACTTCATTTTATACAAAATGAGTGACACGACCGCAAATTTAAGTTTGTCGACTCTTATTAGTTGTACTCCATTGACCTAAACTTATGAAAGTTGAAGAGCAGTGAGATCTTACAGTATATATAAAGCGGAAAATCAAAATTATATAAATATAAGCTTAACACAGAATTAAACTATTACTAAAACATATATATATATATATATATATATATATATATATATATATATATATATATATATATATATATATATATATATATATATATATATATATATATATATTTCCTACTTACAAAATTAATGGATGCAACCGCAAATTTAAATATATCAATTTTTTTAACTTGCACTACCCGTTGATCTATAATCATGAAATGTTAGGAACCTCGGAGCGTGAGTGTTTTTGCACTTCAGCGATATTATTTTTATTGAACTATTAAAAGATACTTTATTTCAAGGATGTAAAGGTCTGTTTTTGGAGTTTCATTAAAAATAGACTAAATGTCACAGCATTGAACACATGTAGGAAATAATTTAAAGATATCTAAGTAAAGTAGGATTTTACAAACTATAACTAAATATTTATATTTTTAGAGATAATTAAATGTACCTTGTAATTATTTTATACTTTATTAAGCGTTTGGTTAAGAACCAGTAATTATAAAAGACTTAATAATAACGAAATGGAACAGTAAATTCTACTTAACCTTAAGCTACCGTTACTCTAGCGTTTACTATACTCCGGAAACACTTGCATTACATACAATCGTGGACAGAATATATGTGATTATCACACGGATCATATTTAAAAAAAAAGCAAACAAAAACACACGTATGGGAGTATAATAGATTAAAAATAATATAATTTTATAGCAAACAACATTTTATTACTATGTAAAATCTCGGATATCGAAAATTAGAACTTATGGCGCACCTTTATCATAAAGTACGTCATCAATCATAAAAAAATTGATACAGGAATTTGTGGGCACAGATAATAAACATTTTAAGTTCAAACACCTAACACTGCCCATGACACATAAATTACTGTACTTGACAAAGAAGCGGTTGACTCTAGAGAAAGATACCTGCCATGCATATGAATAGGCTGAGTCTGTAGGTGAATAATCCATCATTCTGCCAAGCCAAAAGCACATGTAGTATTAGTTAATAGCCTTGTGCAATTTAATTAATTTCATTGTTTTAATAGAAAATGTTAAATACTTTTATTCAATGTTATTTGTTCAAATACTTAGTAGCTATAACAATCTTAAGAATAGTAATTATTTTAAATAAGCATGATTTCAGTCTTAAAATTGGTGGTTTCTTTAGTTTTTTCTAGTTTTTAGTTTTTTCTAGGCTAGATTCATTCACGCTTCCACCGCGAAAGAGTAATGAGCGAGTAATGCGTAGGCGGAATAGGCTCCTTTTAAGTAAAATAGGTTTACGTTACCACCAATAAGCATGAATGAATGAATCCTGATAGGTTAATCTATGTCTGTACATATAATAAAAATATAACCAATCGAACTATATACATGCAAAATATATGAACAAATTATTACAAATAACAGTCGTGGGTTCAAATTGATATTTTACATATTATTTATACATATTGGATGTTTATATAATTTTTACATTTTTGGAGTAGTAATTTTATTTTGGGTTGAGTACAGCGAACGATTAATACAGCGAGGTCAACGAGTTGCTTGCATATATTAATACAATTCACATACATCACGTGAACCCGAATGCATTTATTGTTTGAATTGTTCAATACTGAAGGTTATTGAATTAAATGTTCTTTTTTCATTAGTTCAGTTGTTTAGATGACTCTATTTTTAGTACGAGTAACATACTCAAATAGAATTTGGTAGCTAGTTATTAAAAATGGGTGCCCTAACCGATTACAGTAGGGGTTCACCAGAGCTCAGCTGGATACTGTCACGGCTCATATTTAAAACTAGCCTCCCGTGGCTAGCTAGCTCCCGATGTATTCCGATGACGTAGTGTGAGTGTAAAGTAAACGCCTGGTAGGGTACGCTCGAGAACGGTAGTCTTAAACTAAATGTGTTCAAGACCGAGTACATGGCTTGCGAGACAATGGACTCAAGCATCATCCATATCGGACCGCATCCAGCCGTTAAATTAAATAGGTTAAAGTAGCTTAGATCTGTTATGATTCTCAGGATTCTCAGGATCTGATATGACGCTTCACGGCACGGAGATGAAGATGCTGAGGTGGTTGCGTAATGTGGTTTGACCGTATATGCAAGACTTTCATTCGTGGTAGACTTGGGCTCCGTGACGTAGCATAAGCATCCGCAAGCCGAGGCTCGAGTCCCGCAGGGGACGCCCTTGCCGCCGACGTTTTCTCTCAAGCAGATACGATAGTGCTTGCTACTTCTCAGGGACAGAGTATCCTCTTCCCTCCGCAACTGGTGTCGTTGTCAAGGCCAATAGGGCTAACAGCATTAAACTCACAAAAAAAAAAAACGTGACGTAGCGAATGAGCTCTAAGAAAGTCGTCACATAATGTGCCGGCCTAAGAACTATGTCAGAAGAATTCAAAACATTTTGATATATCTATTCCTGGAGTTAAACCACCTGGACTGGACTACTTCGAACGCGTTTAGTTTGTTGTTAAGGTGAAAGTTCTACCAACACGTGTAGATTATTCCATTATATATGCATTAGGCTTCTTGAATAGGGCAATATATCCGTTCTGGATGATAAAATTTAAATAATCTCAGGGATTTTATACCAAGACATTTGTGTTGATTTTTAGACCAGCCTGTTATCAGAAACCCCATTGATCGCTTGGTGGTTGTTATGTTGCTTTATGTTTTTGCTACTGGAAGACCGCACCGCATCACGTATGATTTCTAATACGGATACTATGTCATGTCGCTGCGAATTGTGGTCGCTATCTAGGAGTACCCTACCAGCAAGCTGTTCCAACTGCCTCGTTAGATAGTTAGATAGATTTTACAGTGGCTATATCCTATCATGCCAAATGAGAAATTACTTTGATTTGGAAGAGTCATTTGGAACGCATTAAGAAAGAATTTTGAACAGTGCTGGAGACCAATTATCGGACATGGACCGCTTTAAAGCGGTAAACGGATACAGAATAGATAGCTGCCGATGATTTATTTTATTTTGCCTAGATATGTATTGAACTTTCCTATTAACTCTTAAATCTACTTTAATCGGTTTGTTTTGGAAACTCTTAGACGTTTATAGAGCTCCGATGAAATTAAGATTTGAATTTGTACGCACGAATTTTATGATAACCAATATAGACATTTGTAGACTTCCTCACGGTGGCAAGCAACTACGTGATTTAAGTCATATATTTTTTCATTGTATAAAATATGGAATTATTTGAATTTTCGTGAAATCATAAATACGCAATAACATGTCGAAATCATTGGATTCCAATTTAATATTTAATATTAAAATATTTTAGTATTATTTATATTTATAGATAATATATTATAAATTTAAATGTATGATTTTAAAAAGTTAACAACGTATATAAAATATTTTGTATCGGATATGTTGATCCTAACAGTTATTTTATTAAATATAAACGCTTTATATCATGGCCGTAACTAAGTACTTAATATGTAAATTGCGTGAAATTTTCACATACATATATAATCATCACTAGAGCTTTTACTTTTATTTATACTTACGAGTGAATAAATTCATGTTTCTAATCGTCTTATCTCAAGTTATCAATCATCTTTAATTCAATAACATTTATTGAAATATAGAGCTTTATTATTTAATACTTATCATATTATTTATCGCTTAAGAAATTTGCTTTTAAATATAAACATTTTAATATATTTTAGAGGCGCGAGTAAGTATGCTTCTTAAAATTTTTAACTCAACCTTTAACCTAATATTTGCTTAGCTAGTAATATGTATAAACAATATATTATAAAAGGTATTATAGTAATTTAGACATCACTTAGTAATTTCTACGTCTCTCATTATATCTAGTTTTACTATTTTTGCCCTAAATTAATATAAATATATTGTTATAATATAAAATTATTATAATATTTAACAACAGGCATGTACCGAAAATTCTCGTTAAATATGTTTATGGTTCTCACGAACGGTGTGTTTGAAGATGAGGACGTAATATTTGCTTATTTCAAATATGAATATACATACGTACTAAAGATTTTAGCACTCGCATTATATCATTAGCGATAATTAAACAAGTTTTTGATTATTTTAAGTTATTTGTTTTCCTCGTCTTTGTGTTGGTTAGGATGATGTACATATATTAAATACATACGTATTCATATATTTAGCTATATTAGCGTATATTAAATACAATTAAATAAATATAAATAATATATTTGAAATATTTTATATGTAGTTTAAGATCATATAAAAAATATGCTCAATTAATAGCCATTTAAAAGCATGTGAATGGAAGGGTGGAAAGAAAGTCTTAGTCTCACTTTCGCCGTCGTCATCATGAAGTCACGACCAAAGGTCGTCGACTGCCTCACTCACTTTCTTTTCCTGAATTGCTTCGGAAGCGTCGCGTGAGTTGGCTTATTTTATTATAGCCAGCCTAGAATATTAATATCGGAACGAAAGCTCGGATTATATAAGTATTAGTTACAATTATTTATACTTTAGTAGCGTTATAACAGAATTTAGCAATTACATTTATAAATACTTTTTTAATATTTAGGAACTATACATTAATACTGATGATATCATGCTCTTTGAAGAAAACTATAAATATGATACATATATGATTTACATAGCTAAGTAGATATATTACAGTACACATCGACTGTAGCCACACACCGGGTCTAGTTGTATTTTCGAACCATCCAGGAACTTATTCAAAAAGACACACTAAAATTTATTCAAATCTGTCCAGCCTATTAGGAAGAGTAGCGTGACAAACACACGTACATAAGAATTATATATATATATATATATATATATATATATATATATATATATATATATATATATATATATATATATATATATATATATATATATATAAGATGTGGTAATATTTTTCTAAGAAATTTAGAATTCTTAAAACATTACATTATCACTACTACATCTATAGTCGTAATACAATATAAATAAGTTTAAAATAAATCGTACTAAGTTATAAAACTACTATTAGCTATAATAAAAACGCTAGCTTTATGGTTCGTAATATCAATGACAAGAATATAAGGTAAGAAAATATGATCTGGCATAAGTGTTTCCCAACCTCGCGTTATTTTACATATCTTATTAGCACTTAAATTCTATTTGATGTTTCTCGAACTTTTCTTACAAAATCCTTAATTAAAATCGTATTAAATTCAAGATTAAACAACAACACTTGATTAATTTTTAGCTCTACTTAATGCACATTTATTTGAAATTTGTACTATATGGTTCGGTAGAGAGTGAAGCTTGCATTTGGGGGCCGGCAAACTTACACTAATGACTCTCACACACTGCTCGGTGCTCTTCTCTAATATGATATACTCACATATACCGTGATGCAACCGTACAGTAAATCCTTGGAATACTAAAGAGTTTCTTCTCTCCGTAATCTCTGCTCTCTATATTCTAAAATCTTTAGAATCTTCTATAGATGCTAACTTGCTACTTACACTTAATAATACCTGTCGAAGATTTATTTACGTATATGTATTCTCTACATACAAAAGTGAAAGTCCGCGTCCCACACGTTTTGATTAAGCTTAAACTTAAAAATGAAAGTTTAAATTAATCTGTATTTTTTACATCGTTTAAAATATAGTATATAAATTTAAATAAAAAATTTAAACTAAGTTTAACATTGTATATTATGAAATAATGCATGTGTTCATGCATAATTTCATAATATAAAATGTTAAAAACTTTGGACCGTGTATTTTTTCTAGAAGCACTGAGGCACAAAATGAACTCGTAAAGCAGTATATTTGAATTTAACAATAAAATAAACAGGAAAATTTTATATTTCTCGAAACAAACAATAGAAACAATGACAAATGTGGAAACGAATAATAATATGAACAAAACTGAAGTAAATGACAAAAAATTGGTAAGTTGGCATAATTAAGATATTTTTGTATAAGTAAACTAATATTTATTAAGTATATTAAACAAAAAAAATGCTTATAATTCATAAAAATATATCAGTCATAGACGTATATCATATGTTTATATATATATATATATATATATATATATATATATATATATATATATATATATATATATATATATATATATATATATATATATATATATATATATATATATATATATATATATATATTTGTTGTAAGTACAAAATTCGGCTATTTAATATAATTAATTTCAACATACGATGAGACTAATGATCGAACACTTTAAGGTTATTTTTTACAGTAAATATAACGCGCCAGTCATATTTTAATATATATTGTTATTACCTTATCTAATCTTGCGCTTGTAAGCCGACTGTGACTCAAACTTGTTACAAGTTATTAAATATATTTAGTGAATGTTCGTTGTTTAGGAAAACGACATTGAAAAGGGAAAAACAGGCAGTAGTTCAAGTTCAGATTTACCCTGGAGTCGCATCTTCGTCATGGTGTTTGCAGCGGCAGTGCTAGTGGCCGCATGTGCTGTGACATGGATATTATTTAGCTGGCAGATCAGTTTAATTGTATTTGCAGTACTAGTTGTATGTTATACACTAGCCTATTGCTACAACTGGATATGGATCGCCGTACAAACTGCTCCAAGAGATGTAAAGTAAGCAGTTCTTTATCATTTATATAATCTAGAACCTAAATAATATAGATTAATAAAAGTAAATACGAAAGGCGGAAAACCGGGATACGGAATGCCTTTACACGCGTGAAATAAAAAATGTACATTTTTTTTGCATAAAACAAGAAACTATTTTTTACCATTGTTTTACCGGTTCTTCACGTATTTTTTTTCAATACAGCAATAAATTAATTTGATATTTGATTTAGCTAAACATCTTACGTACGTAGGTACGTGATTAATAATATGTCCCTATTGACTGACAGGATAATTTATTGCTCATGTCAATATAAAATAGCAAATATTTTAAGTTTTACCCGGTCAATTTGATTAGGTAATTTGGAGATCTCCATAAAAATGTGAGTACGAATGTTTTTCTTTATAAAATTTTAACAATGTTATTATTTATCTTCCAGAGCTTTATATTGCTACATCAAGATTTTAAGATTATCTAATAAATTTACAAAGAAGAATTGGTCTATGCCAGATATCTTTCATGACGTTGTAAAGAAACACCCTAAAAAGGCATGCTTTTTATTCGAAGATGAGTCGTGGACTTTCCAACAGGTTGTGCATTTATAATTGATTAATTTTATATATTACTTTTCAATTTCTACAATTACTTTGGAGAAGTTCTTTTAATAATGTTGAATTAATGTTTTCGATTGTCTTTTATGTGATGATGTAAGTAAGCATGGTCACATAGCCTATTGAATTTGAATACATTCAAAATAGTAGATAGTTTCATACATACATATATAAGACCTACCTATATATAGATATATACATCAACCATGTAGTATAGTATGTGTTGCATGGGAGATTTTTAATTTTAACCTTGTTCCTCGCCAATGACACTATAACTTGTCAGCTGACTAGACTACAAAGTATTTTAAGAATTGGAAAATGCTGATGCCTCGGGATATTTATGTATATAGTACCTAGATGCCAAATTCTATAAAATCTATTTAATATTTCTTGTTATCAGTTATTTTATACTTGTTAATATAGTGTGAGATAATAGAAAAAAATCTATTGTGTGTTAAAAGGTAGCCCGCGACACGCCTTCGTATATACAATTAAATAATTTAGGTATATTACGGAGATGAAATATTTAGTATCTGGTAAAATGATAAAATAATTTTTAGGTTGAAGAATATAGTCTGCGGGTTTCAGCAGTACTGCAGTCGCAAGGAGTCAAGCGTGGTGACACTGTGGCCCTCATGGCCAGTAATTACCCAGAAATGCCGGCTATCTGGCTGGGTATAACACGTATAGGTGCTATCGCCCCACTTATAAATACTAATCAAACTGGCAAAACTCTACTTCACTCTATTGACATTGCCAAATGTGATTATGTAATTTATGGCAGCGAATTCGAATCAGGTAGGTTCATTTAAATAACTCATGATTATGTCAATATCTTTTAAGTTAAAATAAGACAAATAAATGTGCTACAACTGTTACAATGTAGTATAGATTTCATATCAGTTACTTGTTGCCAATCCACCAAATTTTATATTTAATAGTACAATTACGATCTTCAAAAAACTTTTAAAATTGTAAAATATTATGGTATTAATGTTTCACAAAATGATGATGTACTTGATTACTAACATCCGTAGTATACAATGTTGAAGGTAAATTATTTTGTCTAAATATCCAAATGACGAAACTATTATAATTATGTTTAATTTTTTTTATAATTTGAAAAACTAGTAACTACTAGTTGATGGCAAATGTAAAAATACATGAACAAAGGTTTTTTTTTGTGCTTTAATACGTAATAAAATAATATTTTTACATCTCGTTTTTAGCTATTCAAGACATTAGAAAGGAGGTCAAAGAATATATCAAGATATTAAAATTTACACGCCGTCCACTAAATACCTCCAACGATGGTGTCCAAGTAGTGAATTCTGAACATGATTTCACACATCTATTAGAAACAACCCAACCAGCACCTTGGTTTTTGTCTGAAGGCGAAGGCTTTACTGGGAAACTACTATACATTTATACATCAGGAACTACAGGACTACCGAAAGCAGCAGTTATATCACCATCGAGGTAAATCATCGGTATATTTTTAATTTCAAATGGATAAATATTGAAAATAGGATTTTCTTTCATTGATTCTATCGCTACGTCTTGCATCATTTTGAGAGTAGTGACTTTCCGCTCACATCATAATCAAAAGAATCAGACCGAGATAATTTGACATTATGAGTAAATCTGTGCTCTTGCGTAAAGGTACATAAGCCGGTCTTTGTAAAAAACGTATATATAAAACAAACTAATATATTATTATTTAAATAAAGTCTAATTTAACCTTATTTATCTACATGATTTGTTTAAATAAATTGTTAATGTATTCAAGTAAATTCTTAGTGTAATGCACCGTCGCCCGTTCGTCGTGGCGCAGCGGTACAGCGTCCGACTATAAGCACGACGGTTGTGAGTTCGATTCTCACTCGGGGAATCAGGGAATATTATTTTTATATCCTCGCTCTGGTTTTGATTGTTGAATAACAATTACCAATTAACAATTTAGGGTAAAAATTTATTTCATATAACCCAAATTTTGTTGAAACATAAATTCCAACATTTAAATTGCGATATCGGAACAATATTATTTTCTTTTTTACAGAATGGTGTTTATGGCGTCAGGAGTCCATTACCTGGGTGGACTGTCTACTAAAGACGTCATCTACTGCCCAATGCCTCTATACCACTCGGCTGGTGGTGTAATAACAATGGGAAACGCGTTTATATTCGGATGCACGATAGCTTTAAGATTAAAATTTTCCGCCTCTGCATACTTCCCTGACTGCATTAAATATAATGCGACGGTAATTATTTAGAAAGTTTTATGTATAATTATCCGTTGCTGCTTTCTTATAGCGCTTATGTAATAACGTAGTTTATTACTTACTTGATTTTCCTGCGGCTTCGCCCCCGTCGTCAAATGGAACAAACTAAGTCGTGTTTGACAGACGTCGCAGGATCGCTTGCGCATGCAACTACGCCTCGATGGAAGGCCCGCCTATCGCAGGTCACAGTCACTTTCAGGGTTCTCTAGGGCACCCACTGTCTTGATGACTTGCAGAAGGGCCAGAATGATCCTTCTGCAGGCGTTCCTCTAAGGTTGGAGTAGCGCGTAGCGCATTCTCCTGTTTCCTGGTCTACGGCGGCGAAATGGGTCTGCATTTATGCTGGACACGCGCACTCGCTCCGCGGTCTCTTTTAGTGAGATGACTGCCTCACAGAAAGAGACCATTGCAGACCAGTTCCTCTTACTATCCAGCATGGCTCTTACTACGCTGGATAAAGAAAGATCTTGACCCACCACAGCTATCAAGGCATGGCTCTGTGGGGCCCAAGCGGGGCATTCAGCCAGAGTATGATGCGCCGAGTCGACAGAGGCATCACACTCATGGCAAACCGGTGACATTTCCCGACGCGCAATCTGGTGCAAGTATTTGTCGAAGGAACCATGCCCCGTCAGTACCTGCACCAGCCTGAACGTCAGGACTCCAAATTCCCTTTTTACCCAGCGCTCGAGGTAGGGCCGGATTGCCTTCACTGTTGCTAGGCCCGCCACCGGAAATTTTAAGTACTGAGGTAACTCTAACCGTAGGCACTATAGGTTAGGCCTATTAAAAAGACTATTTAACTCAAAATATTTTTTAACTCGAACCAGTAATTCCTGAGATCGTTCCAATAACAAATCTTTCTGTTTTATAGTATTTGCATAGATTCTTAGAAATCATAAATATGAGTCTAGGTGCAACTAGTTAATGTTGACATTACTATAAAAATTTTTGTGAAATACATAATGAAATACTATATAAATTTTTATGAAACACATGAAATACGAAATATACACATTTACAACACGACAAAAGTTTCGTGTAGCGTAATAAGCATTTTAATTAAGGAGATTGTATATTTGTTTGTTTGAACGCGCTTGTCTCAGAAACTCTGGTAGTGCTGAATAGTCCCCTTACTGAGGAGACTACATAACAACACGCTATGACTAATAGGAATGGGGCAGCAATTAAAATATTGTGGATTAAAGTCCACGCGGATGAAGTCGCGAGAGTTTAATACCTATGCATATATTTTTTAGCATATTATTTATTTAAGGTAATTTAATATGATGTTTTAAAATTTCATTATTTTAGGCAGCACATTACATTGGTGAGATGTGCCGTTACGTGCTGGCGACTCCTTCTTCACCAACCGATAGACAACACAAAGTGCGAACAGTATATGGAAACGGCATGAGACCAACTGTAAGTGACGGTTTATAATTTTTTACACTTATTGTACTTTGAAAACTGAAGCTTCATGAAATAAATGCACATATTTCATGAAGTTGTAAAGAAACAACCAAAAAAGGCATCTTTTCCTATATAATGCCTCATTTATTTTCAAAACATGGTAAATTACTAATTATAACTCTACACGATACAATTTATCCATGGTTAAAATACATGTTTTAATAATTTCATCTTTAAAATTGTTTAACTCATAGAACTTAACTTTTCGGAAAGGAATTATGAAATAACCAAATAATTCTTCACAATTATTTATTATAACTAAAAACAAGCCAAAATAGGTATAAAAAAGTTAAAAGAGCCATTTAATTTTTACGTTATGGCTTATAAGAATTATTTTAATGCAGTTTAACAATTACAGATATGGAACGAGTTCGTTAAGCGTTTTGGTATTAAAAGAGTTGCTGAATTTTATGGTGCTACAGAAGGCAATGCAAACATAGGTAAGTTGATAGACAAGCTTAATCGGCAGAATATAACTACTGGTAGATCTTACAGTTCCATAGGAGACAAATATACCTAAAATCATAATTTCAAATTTAACAAGTGTTACAAAGTTGCTAATAAACTGGCCAGGAATAGTTTTAGAATTAATTTGTATGCGGACAAGAAGGAGCGAGAGTTATACCAGAGAAATCCTTCTATACCTCGAAAAAAGATCTAGGCCTGTACAACTGTCATCATTTAATTTCTAGAAGGTACTTCGGAGGCAGCACTAGTAGAATCATTTCAAATGTGGTTAAGTAGTGGGAGGAGCTTAGACAGTGGAGATGAGCGTTAATGTATTTTAAAGGGACCCCTTTAAACTTAAACAACTGGGTCTGCGCCTGCGCTGCTATGAACTTCTCACCCTATAACACGATGGTCCCAGTACTCTCACGGTGGATCCATGTAATGCTAAATAGTTGCTTGTCTCTTTAACGTGACCTTCCCACTTGTTAACATTTTGACGAATATATCGAATAAAAGTTTCAATTAGAACCATTTTATAATTTTAATATCATCACAAATTCAGACTATTTGTCTATAATGAACTGTATATTATTATGTTAAAGTCATTACAGAAATATAATAAACTAAGCTTACTAAATAATTTTGAATAAATGTTGAGATTTTTTACACTAATGTTATTCTTCTTATTCTACTTTAGTGATAAGTTTTATTATGAAATTTAATAGGATTGATTTATTGATATATCTATTGCCATTTTGTTCACAGTGAACGTCGACAATAAGCCTGGTGCTATAGGATTTATTTCAAGAATTATCCCAGCTGTATATCCTATCGCCATCATCAAAGTTGACGAAGATACCGGAGAGCCTATTAGAGACGCGCAAGGGCTTTGTCAGGTAAATATATTCAAAAGCTAATCAAAAAATAAAAAAGATCGCATGCCGTGAGCCTATGTCTATGACTATGTTGTAAGTTATATATCTATACAATACAGTTAGTAGGGTTGGGCCTGGCGGTCTAAGAGTTGTGTATAACAAATATGCTCTAAGTGCCCGAGGTAACTCTGGCTGCAGGTAGAGTGGATAGCATCGAATTAAGTAACGTGATGTTATTAGGCCTAGCTATATGACCTTCCTCGTCAATTAGACTATTCAACACAAAAATAAGTTTCAATTTCACTATATTGTTATAAACAACATATTTCGTTCAAAATTATACAAATAATTGCAATGAATCAATTGCAATCTCAGCCAGAATTATTATATAAAACTATTGTAGGCACCTACAATATTTTAGGTGTACGAATATTAAACAATTATTTAATATTTGTTTTATTTAAAATGTTTCCTTTTCCCCAGCTCGCACAGCCATACGAACCAGGAGTATTTATTGGTAAAATTAAACCGAACAATCCATCTCGTGCTTTCCTTGGCTATGTAGACAAAGAAGCTTCCGAAAAGAAAATAGTCAGAGATGTACTCAGTCACGGAGATGCTGCTTTTATATCCGGTAAGCACTTTTATTTCAAAGTATTATTACCTACACAAGGCTTAAGCTTTGAAATATAAATAAATAATGTTGTTATAGACATTATAGTTACAATAGTAACTTTTATAAATTCTAAAAACGCTAAGTCGGCTAGGTTTTACTTGTGGCCTCCTTCTGTGGTCAAATGCAAAAAAATTATGCCTTGTCCAAAGAGGGCAAAGCACCCACAGCAGTCGCACTTACATCCTAATTGTCATAATATGATCGCTTTGTTGTAAGTCTGTCTGGCAATAATAATATATACGCAAACTTAAGTCGACTTGTCGACTCTGTAGGTCACATTATGAATTTTGAAGAGTTTGTATATATATATGTATATATATATATATATATATATATATATATATATATATATATATATATATATATATATATATATATATATATATATATATATATATATATATATATATATATATATATATATATATATATATATATATATATATATATATATATATATATATATATATAAGCATTTACAGTATATATAAAAAATAAAAATAACAATCTCAAAATAGATAATTTATAGGTTTAACATAGAAAGAAATCATTACAAATTTATGTTAGTAATTCATTTCATATAAAATAAAATAAAATTATTGGATACGATCGCAAATTTAAGTTTGTCAATTTCGATAATTTCTATTTTCCTCAGTGGAAAACCTACAATCATGAAATTGGTACTCTTCGGAAACCTCGGTATGCGTGTACTTGTATCTCGCACTTGACCGATATTTTTATAATGATAGGCATAGACATAGCTATCACGAAATAACAATATTGTACATAAATTTTCTGTTTAGGTGACATTTTAGTGGCGGACGAGCTCGGCTACCTATATTTCCGTGATCGTACAGGAGATACTTTCCGTTGGCGCGGAGAGAACGTTAGTACAACTGAAGTAGAAGCCGCCATTTCTAGAGTTGCTGACCAACGAGACGCTGTTGTATACGGTGTAGAAGTAAGTGTTGTATGACAAAAAGTATGACAGTGACGTCTAACGCCCGAGCCTTCCAAAGCAGACTTCAGAAATATCTTCCCAATTTCAGACTGATGGAGCTCAGGCCAGATTCTTAAGGAATAATGAGTTACAACCCATACCCACATCAAAAAGTAATATTAAAAACATAAAATGTGAATTAAGGGAAACATATGGGTGTGATTCTAAACAACATTTATAAAGAAGTCAAATAATGAGTAAAATTATCTTGTAAAAAAAAAGTAATACTCATTATCCCAATATAACTTTAATTATTTTGATCTGGTGAAGGGTAAATGTAAATAAGTTATTGCAAGAATTTTGAATACCATCCTAAATTGATAAATTTAAATGTTAAAAACATTATTATGTTTACATTTCCTTATTTAAAGAAGTTGCCACAAGAAATTGACATTAGATGTAGTTCAAATAATATGTTAAACATATTAATAACTAAAAGTAACTATGTTAAATTAAATGACAAAAGTAATAAATATAATTGATATAAATCATATTATTAATATTAATACAATTAAAGACAAGAGACTTTAATTGTATTAATATTAATAATATGAATTATATCAATTGATCTGATTGCGTACATCATTCTAAATCGGTCATGAAGCTACATGATTACAACATAAGAGGACTTGTACTCAATCTTCTGACCTCTAATTTACCTACCAGGGTTCAGAGGGTTGATGTGAATGGCAATAGTTCTCCTGGGTCATTAATCGTTATGGGAAATCCACAGGGATTTATTGTTATTACTTTCCTCTTTTTAATATGTATAGTATTATATTTAGTAGGAAAAGCCATGAGATAATATTGTATGCTGCTGATACTTCATTAATTCTTTAAATGAAAAGACCTCAAAATGTATTTAACGATGTAAACAACGCTATCTCGAAAATAGTACATTAGTTTAGTGCTTACATATTAGGTACTATTGAATAGTAAATAAACGAAATGTGTAGTTTTCTGACAACAACAACACAACAACAACAACAACTTTTCAACAGTCTATTTCAAATGTATCATTGTCAAGAATGAATAATTGTAGAATTGTAGGTAAAAAAATATCCCGCTGAGTTTTATCTTAGATCTTAGGTCTTAGGTATGAAGCATACACTTTAGTTAGTAAGCCTAACTGTTAAGTTTTTGAGGATGATAAAATGAATATTTAAAAAAAAAATTAATTTAAATTTATAATTATAAATTTTAACTTTTTTAATAAAAAAAATTACAATTAAAATGAATTTTTTTTACTTATCAAATTTGAACGTAGATGCATAAAACTATTATTATTCAGTAGCAAAAATAAAATCAAGGTAATGCTTTAATAATTACTTGGTTTTAGATCCCTAATATAGAAGGACGAGCTGGTATGTGTGGTATTGTAGATGCAAATGGAAGCTTGGACTTGGATAAATTGGCTAAAGATATTGCCAAAGATCTCCCCAAGTACGCAAGGCCTGTTTTCATGAGGATTATGTCGAATATGGATATGACTGGTGAGTACTTCTCCCCGTAAGTCTATCTTACAATACTTTATATACATTTCAAATATACTAGTTTTACTAGATTCAATTTTAGTAAATTGACGATTCAAAAGTGCTTGTAGTGGCCTAATTGAATAAAGAATATTTTGGGAAGTGGGACTTAACTCACTATCAACGCTTACAAACATTTCCAACTGCACCACGATACCTATACATCTAAGTATTAATTCTTTAAAATAATAATTATATTATGTAAAGTTCGTGCGAAAAGATAATAATCGTAACCAAGATTGCATTTTAGGTTGATAGAAAGCATTTAAATTGAGTTTAGATATTTAATAATAACAAATAATATCTCTAGACCAGGGTTTACTAAACTTATTTGAACTGCAACGCCCTTGAGATGCAATTTTTTACGAGGCCCCTTATAAGCACATGGATCAAAACTTTCTTGACTATTAACGTGAATATAAAATAATCATTATGATAAAAATAATCATTATTAATTAATTACAATTTGTTATTAATTGTAATAAAAATTAGATGTGAGATGAAGTAATAAAAATTAAGAGTGTAAAATATTTTCTTTTTGTTTCAGCTACATTTAAGCTCCGAAAAGTTGACTTACAAAAAGAAGGATATAACCCTAACGTAATTAAAGATAAATTGTATTACCTTGATCCAAAATCAAATACTTATGTATATTTAGGTGCTACAGAATATGAAAATATCTTATCAGGACAAATAAGACTGTGATGTTTCCTATTATTATAATGTAGCTTGTATCGAGTGCCTTTTTAATCTTATACATAATAGGAAAATATGTTGTGACTTGTGATTTATGTAATGCATCATTATTGATGTAAGTACGTTAGCATATTATGAGCATTCTTAAAAATAGACTGATTTTATAAGGGGAAGGTATTTGTTAAATATTGTGTTATTTATATTGAAAAAACAAGTTTGTATTGGTGTACATATAAATATTAAATAAAATTTGATATAATTTGAGATAAAACATTTTATTTTCACCTTAGAATATTATACTAACACATTAAAACTTAAGAAGTAAATAAATATTTTAATTTATGATAACTTAGTAAATTAAACATCACAATTTTTTATTTTAATAACAGACGAAATGAGATTTTACAATAAAATACATGCATAATATTTACAAAATAGAAAGTTAAATGGTTATATATTATATGTTTTTAAGTACGTATTTATAATTAATTCTTGTCAATGTAAAAATATGTTGTCATTCATATATATTTTTCTAATTTATCATTATTTTTTTTTCACCTTTCTGCACTCTAGTAAATTAAATTGTTTATTATTATTATTGGTTGCACATTGATCTATCAGTGTATTGTTATTGTAAAATAAATAGTTTTTTTTTTATTATGAAATACTAATATGGTAAATTAATTATATTAATACGATTCCAACTAGCTGAATAATAAAAAAATAATTATCTATATTGACAGCCCAGTGGCAAGCTTAAATCTAAATTGACACTTGACAGTGACCTATGAATTACGATTTACGGCTGAGGGAACGCCATTGGCAGGCTGGCAGCACTGACCACAGTTTCAATCTGACGTTTAATATATCAACTCTACGGTTTCTCTCAAATAAAATATTAAATCTGAAATTATTTTTACCGACTAAACTAGCTTATATTATACGTTTATGACTTATTATAACTGCAAAGTAAATTATAAATTTCCTATCTATTAATTAGGCTTGACCTGTTAAAGACAAATTTGTAACTTATTCTTTATTAAAGTAAGAGTAACGGAAAACCAATTGTAAATATATTTATTAAATATTATTTATTTTTAACATAACACTAAATGCTATAATAAATTAAAAGCCTTTTAGAGTTAGTGTATGCAATAACTATTGTCTTAGTTAATATATTTTGCAGCAATCACGTTAGGTCGCCGACGATTTCGTTCCTCACTCAGTCGCTTTTCGTTTCGTAAATCAGTTGCAATGATTGCGTTGGTCGGTATTGGCGCGGCAGTATTTGCCGTTTGGCTATATCTTGGCATCCTGGAGACTTTTTTAGTGTTTGTGACCCTTAGTTTTCTTTACATAGTAATATTTAACTCAAGATGGTGTTATGTAGCTTTAACAACTGCACCACGAGATATCAGGTATTGTTGACCTCATAATTTCTGTACTATTCTTCAAAAAATGCCTATCTTTGTATATGATAAATTAAAAGAAAAAAGATTAGTCATAATGTTCTAATTCAAAAGCTAAAATTAAGTCTTATATCTTTTTCATAAAATAAAGTATATATAAAAAGATCTCTAAATTATGTTACTAAAAAATATTTAATTAATTATAATAACCCCTCATAGGGTATCAAAGCAAAAGCACTTCAGTCACAAAATACCTAGAAAGAGAAAACTGCAAATTTCTCCTGTGTTTCTACCAAACTGTTATTTCTACCAGAATCAAATGCTGGCCCTTTTTAAAGGTATTTTTGACAAAAGCACCTTTGCTTTTATACACCTCATATAATGCTATCAATTTTATGAACAATTATAACTACTTTTATCTATAGTTAACATGATTGCATTACCAGTATTACCTACAAAACATGTATTAATTTAAAGGGCGTTATGGTGTTACATAAAGATTTTATGGACAGCACAAATGTTTTCAAGGAAAAATTACACTTTACCAGATATTTTTCATGAAACAGTACAGAAACACCCAAACAAAACATGTTTCTTGTTCCAAAATGAAGTTTGGACCTTTGTAGATGTAAGTACCATTAATATTTATATGCTATGATAAAATACAAAGTAACTATTTTAATTTTATTTTGGTAATATTAAACTATAATTTATTTATTAAAAGCTTTTCATGCATGCTTCGAATTTTAAATTCTCACATTAGCAAATTTAATATAAATACTTCAGAAACAAAATAGGTAGTAACAAAGATTAATGTTCTAAAATTTGTTTAATGCTTATTTCTTCTATGAAAAATCTTTTTAGTAAAAACATATATCATTCATAATCCGTCATTTCACATTATATTCTATATAAAATGTTTAAAGCTTATCTTAAAAAATTAAAAACTCACTAAAATCATCCAACATGTTTATATTAAAGACACAGTTGGATGTAGGGTATGTCACTCAAGAAAATTTTAAAAGCAATTAAGCTGATAAGATTAGTAACAAATATAATTATAAACATACTATGTAAAATGAACTCTTTGAAAGTTTATTTTTCAATTTTATGAAGCTTCATATGCATATTATATTTGTTATCAATGTAGGAAAGCCATTGTGCTTTTACAATTGTTTATATAACAAAATATACATATTTGTCTTGGTTCCGTTAAGTCTTCATATAAACTATGCAATGATATTACTAAATATTCACAATATTTACTCATAATATTATATTTAATATAATGCAACAAGCAGTACAAGCTTTTTATGTACCTAAAAACTGTTATTATGTTCATTTATTACTTGTTTATTTTTTACTACTTTGTAATACTGTTAATAACAATTATCTTATACTATAGGTGGAAAACTTCAGTCTACGCGTTTCGGCCGTCTTGAAAGAGCAAGGGGTTAAAAAGGGCAGTATAGTGGGCATCCTCATGAATAATTGTCCGCAAATGCCAGCAATATGGCTCGGCAACGCTCGGCTTGGCGCTATTACGCCACTGATCAACACAAACCAACGCGGTAACGCGTTATTACATTCGATTAACGTTGCTAAATGTGACGTTCTTATATTTTCCGATGAATACCAATCAGGTACGACTTAGTACGTCACTTCTTCTAGGTTACTGTTATTTCTGCTATCAGAATTTTAATTATTTCTATGACTGGAGTAACTATTTGTACACTTATAATTCTTAATACATTTTATGGCAGAAAAACAGAAATAAATACTGTCATTAAACATAATATAGTTGTTTTTTTAATTATAATTGTTTTTGCTTGTAAAAAATTTAAACTGATAGTGTATACCTACTGTATATAATATCCTACTAGATAGATACATTTTATTTTAAGCTGATCTAAACGTTTTTATTTCAGCAATCCAAGATATTTCCAGTCAATTAGATCCCAAATTGAAGTTATTTAGATTTACACCTAGACGTTTAAATACTATTAAACCGGCAAACAATGAAAGTGGTGATGGGATATCTGACTTCACTGCTTTGCTGGAATCTACACCCCCAGCGCCATGGACTTTAGCAAACGCGAATGGTTTTCCCGGGAGTCTCCTATATATTTATACCTCAGGAACAACAGGTTTACCCAAAGCAGCAGTTATATCAAACTCGAGGTGAGCCTTAATTGCGTAATACGTATAAGGATTTGGAGAAATATTTCTTCCAACCCACTTAGTAAA
The DNA here is from genome assembly GCA_037127375.1 of Dione juno. Classification (NCBI taxonomy): domain Eukaryota; kingdom Metazoa; phylum Arthropoda; class Insecta; order Lepidoptera; family Nymphalidae; genus Dione; species Dione juno. Next base: position 5,498,543 of record JAXRJS010000007.1, on the reverse strand, counting down.
TAAAACATATACTGTTTAACTAAGTATACATTATTTATATAATAAGTAATAATATTTTTAATAACAACTATCGTATCTTTAATTGTATATAATCATGTAGTCAATATACAATTAACATTTGAACAATTATTTGTAAAAAAAAACAACAACAATAAAAATGTATAATCTCATTGTTTCTTGTTTTATAATGTAAGAAAGATAACTTCTCTAGTAAATTATAGTCAACATTGCTGTCTTAGTGTTGTAGTTACTTTCACTAACAAGTACTTGCTGTTATCACTTTCTCTCAAATGCTTGTTGAACGCCATTTTTATATAACAAAAATGTGTTTAATTTACATTTGTATAGTTTATTATTAGCAATGATATGCCCATGAAAGTGAAAAGAAAAGTATATAACACCTGTATCCTCCCATGCTTATCGTACGGATGCCAAACATGGGCACTTACTGAACGGCAACTTAAACAACTACGAAAGAAGCGTTCTTGGAGTCAAACGAAGAGACAAAGTAAGACTACAAAATATAAAAAGTAAAACTAAATTTAAAAATATATATACGGTCTATAAACATCTGAAATGGAGATGGACAGGGCACATACTAAGGGAAGAAAAAGAAAAGTGGACCAAAGTAGTGACAGAGTGGTACCCACGTGACAGCAAAAGAAGTCAAGGAAAACAATATAAACGCTGGGAAGATGATATCAAAAAAGTTGCTGGCCCGCAATGGACAAGTGTTGCAAAACAAAGAACGAAATGGAAAGCTTTAGAGGAGGCCTTTGTCGAAGGACAAGCTGTAAAAGGAAAAATAGTTAATAATACAACTAACAAAACTTGAGATAATTTATATACTTATTTTATATACTTACAATTTAACGATGCATGTTATTTAAGTTACAGCAATAAAGGCTTATTTTATTTTATTTATTTTATAGTTTATTATTACTTGCTCTATTTTTATAACTTTAATCATATTGTTATACAAGCAATGATTTCTAGATTTGCCTGTTCTTTTGCATATGTATATTTAAACTTAAACAAAGTGTAACCTTTTTTCCCTGACTGATCTTTAGAATGCAATACGTTTTATAAATTGTATGTGAAGTTGTCTTTTCGTCATAATGTCGTGAAATAAATCATGATTCCTAGTGATTTGACTAATTAGCAATTTTTTACAGATTTGTGTTTATGGCATGTGGTATTCATCATTTGGGTTTAAATTCAAATGATGTGGTGTACAGTCCCCTACCACTGTACCATACCGCCGGCGGGGTCGTCAGTGTGGGTCAAGCTTTATTATTTGGATGCACAGTTGTCCTGAAACCTAAATTTTCAGCTTCACAATATTTCCCGGACTGCATTAAATATAAAGCAACAGTAAGTCACTAACAAATAATATGATTATTATACAGCTTTATACTTTATACCATATAAAAAAAATTAAAACAAAAAGATAGCTACACGCTGTTGCAGCAGGGTAGACAGAGAAGGAGCCTAGTGTTAAGACACTCCGTTCTCCAATTTTAAAACATTGTGTATTGGAGAATTGAAATAATGAATTCTCCTCGAATGGGAATCAGACACACAATCCTCGCATTTATAATCAGACACTGTGCCGCTGCGCCACGACGGCATCTCGTGTATATATAGCACCCTACTATAGTAGACAGAGTGAACTTGGTATATTGATAAGTGGAACTCAACACAGACCTTTCACAATTCATGCTTTCAACACGATAGCCTCGATAAAAATTATAACTATAAATATCCCAGTAATTATATATATTTAGTTCTTCTTTTTATGTTTATTAACGCCAGCATTTAAAGATTTTGAATATTGAAATATACTTTTTGCGTTGTATTAAAATTTGTTTAATGTGTTTTTTTATGTATATACTTTGTTACCAATGACTTTGTGCATGTCATGTATACTGTATATGCAAGTCTTATAAAATATGCGCAGTCAACGTTATATAGGTACTCAAAATCACACAACGATATGTATTTCAATGAATAGCATAGCATAGCAGGTGTCATTTGCGTAATATAGTAGGTATTAACTATATAAAGATATTGCGACATCTGATATACTTCATTATATTTCATTATCAGATTTTCAAATCTTTAACATTTATAAATACGTCAACAGAAAATGCCCATTAACTCATTGTCATTGTTATAACATTAAATGAGAAATTGTAACAACTGTATTAGCTGGAGCTGGTCCATTGTGCTTCTTTCTACGTATGATGTTCCAGTCATCAAAATGTTCAACAAAAAATATAATTAAAATCGTCATTTAGCTCTCAATATACCAAAAAAATACAAAAAAACAACTAAACTGGACACTGGAAACTTTATTGCCTATTTAGAGATTTAACGTTTAGGCGTAAGAACATATAATATATTAAATAGTCCCCGCCGTAGGTGTCCGTGGACTACTTAGTTGGTAAAAAGTTTAAAGGAACTGTTACTTTAAAAAATATATAATCATAATTTGTATTTTGTATATGCTTAAACATTTGAATTATAGCAATATATTAGAAGTTGACACGAATTAATAAAAAAAAGTAAGCCAATCGTAAAAAAGGGTACACACTTGACAGGTTCCGAACCATCACTGTCTATACAATATTTATGTATATTATATAGTACTGTACGATGTAATTAAATATTTGAAAAAAAATATACGTTCACATCACACGCTTACTTACTAAAAATAATTATAGTAAGTAAAAATTTACTATATACTTTATTAATATTGGAAAAACACCTATGACACCATTTGATTACGGAACTGTGTAAATGAGCTTACCTTAATGAGAATTAACATTTGTTAAACAATGAAACTACCGTTTAGATATATTTAAAAGATAATTTTAAGTAATTATTACAGCTAATTTGCATGAATTGTAAACATTTATTGTATTAATTTAGGACAGTATAATGAGAATGTATTATTAGAAATGGAATAGAATTTAATTAGAATTAGAATTGACATTATTTTCGTTATTTTATGTAAATTATACCCAAAATTATGTTGAAATTTGCCACTCAACCACAACTTAGTGCTAGGTATCTAATTGAATAACATGTTTTAAAGTAAACAAATGTTAAATATTTTACTATCAAATATCAACGACATGTTTATTGACATCAACACAAACAAAGTCCCTTATTACCTAGTCCCGTTCGTAAATAACTATAGACTGCAACTTAAAAATTTTTGGTAATGGAGTTCCTTAGTAAAATAAAGCAATTTTCAAATGCTTGAACTCTATTATTCTATATATATATACCAGGCCGTTTCATCGTTTGACAAGTTTTTGCTAATGACATTTCAATTTCTTTATCTATATAGTTGAACAATGTGATTTCGTATAATATATTTTATTCTTTAGATATATTTATATTTTTGAGGCCGTCGATCACAACTCGGGTGAATAATTATATTTTTATAGTTTCATTTTCCTCGCTCAAGTAATAAGATGAAACGTTGACGTTGCGTTCTGACACAATACGCAAAGTCTTAAAATTTGGGCAGAATATGGAGAATGGAGTGTCTGAACACCAGGTTCCCTCTGTCTGCCCTGCTATGCCAAAAAGCGTAAAGCTTCTATAAAAATTATATACTTAATACGCATAGCGTGTAAAGGCAGAAAGAACTAATGGTCTCAATATAATAACAGGCAGCACACTATATAGGCGAGATGTGCCGCTACGTGTTAGCGACGCCGCCGTCCCCCGCCGACAAGGAGCACAGCGTCAGGGTCATTTACGGCAACGGGTTAAGGCCACAGGTAAATATAATAAAAAAAACGATTGATTACTTAGGTAGTTATTATAAAAATGATTATAATATTCTTTATTGTGCACCACAAACAATACAATAGGGACAACAAAGAAAACAAATAAAAATTTATTAAATGTACATCAGGCGGCTAGCAACATGACAACCTTAATGTGTAGGAGTAGCTAATACTGTAGACGGTGTACTTGTCTCATTATACCGTTTTAATATACAATTATATTATTTTTTGCATCTATTTATTTATTTTTATGTCAACGTTTAATACGTAACAAGAAAAAGTTATTCTAGTTAGTTAGTTAGTTACCTAGTTCTATACATGTGTATATGTATATGTATATATATATATATATATATATATATATATATATATATATATATATATATATATATATATATATATATATATATATATATATATATATATGTGTATATATATATATATATATTATATATATATATTATATATATATATATATATATATATATATATATATATATATATTATATATATTATATATATATATATATATATATATATATATATATATATATATATATATATATATATATATATATTATAATTTCAATACGATCGATCCACATTGAAATTGATAAACGAGGAAAATTGATGTAAAGATAGTACCTACCTAGAAGCGGTAGGAAATAACTGGTTTTAAACCAAGATTTATATATATATTTTTTACTATTGTTATTTATTTTTACTTTAAAATTTATTTATTATATTGTATGTGATGTCCTAATGTGACTAATATTAGCATATCATTATTTGTGGAATAAAAAAAAATACTACTTAATCACTCTAACTTTGGACTTTACATTCTACATTAGACTACTACTAGAGTATGGTTTTATGTTTACCCGACTGAGCGACGCAAAGGAGGCAACAAGGAACAAAAACAAGTTACATAAGATAGTTTTTTTTTCTTAGAGTTTTTTATCACGTACATTTCATGTGTTTTTTTTACGTTTGTTTGTTCGTTTTATACGAAATCTGTCTATGTCTTATTTTTTTTTACTTTAATATCTTTATGCAACGTAGTTTTGTATAAATCACATATTTTGTTTATTCACATAAATAGAAGCCAAAAATAAAACTTTTAAAATCATTGTCGAACGTGGTTCTTGCAAATTCGATGCACTTTTTTTTACATTTAGCTTATAAAGAAGGCATACATAATTTTATTTATTGATAATAAATAAGTAATCATTTTTTTTTTTTAGTTTTATAGAGATGACTTTGTGGCCAAAATTTTATATATTTATATGAAACATGTATTATACCTCGAGTTATGCCAACTAGGCTTACCCAATACCCAGTACTGTAGAGATTGAAATACGTCAACGTGAACGTTAAAAATAAAATTAAATCAAGGTAGCAAACACGTTCGTTACATTCCTTTGTATAGTTTGATGACCGGTCTATACAAGTGACTTTAACTTATCATTAAAGTTTTGACGGAAATACAAGTCACGTTTGTAGGTGGTTATTGGGGTTATATGTAGTAATCGCTTTATACTAAAAACACAGAAATAATAAGCAATCGATTCATACGCGAAGTGGAAGTATGTATACGTAGTTCCTTTACCAAAAACCTTCAATCCCATTAGTTTCACGAATTATCGTCCTATGAAAGGAAAGATCTTTCCAATCCTAGCTAATGTCCTTGAATCCATCGTAAATAACCAGTCCGGGTACCGTCCTTTTCACGGTACAGTAAGTGCGCTGCTGGATATCACGAAGGACATTTGGCGTGCTATGATTAACTGTGCTGGCTTTTAGCAGCGCTCTCAACGCTTTGTTGAACTTAATTCACTTTCACCGTTTACGTATGATTATAGTGCAATAGATAATATATTGTTTATATTTTCTTTATTGCATAATGTTTTCTAAAAATATTTATTTTAGAAAACATATAAAAATTTGGACATAGCTGGATTTAAACCTCTTTAAGCCTCTTGATTTTCTAAAAGTATCATGGCTACGTTCAAATTCTTCTATCATTAGTGTGTAAATAACACTTACACATTAAATAGCTTGAGGATTTTTGGTTTTGCCAAATTTTTTATCATCAAGGTTTTTTGTACTATTTTTCTGAAGTTGTAAAAGACACAAAACATAAAAAATCTCATCGACTAAAGATTGCTTTTTGCTTGGCTAATAATGGCTGCTGCAATTTTGTATCAGAAAATTATTAAAATTTATACGTATAAATGTCATAACCATATTTATATTAGACCATAAATCTAATCTTAACATCGTAAATTCCTTTGTTACTATATAGGTAACTCCCGATAGGTACTTCCCGACCCGACCGACCGATCTTGATGCCCGATGGCTGCTAGAAAATGTTCTACGCTATTGGTATATTATTAAAAATATTTAAATATTTTTCGTTTTGTTTTTTCAGATTTGGATCGAATTTGTGAAACGTTTTAATATCAAACAGGTTACCGAATTTTATGGAGCAACCGAAGGGAACGCTAATATTGGTAATTCCATGATATTTTTTTCTTTATTCATCTTTACTGACTAGTTACGATATTGTTTTATGTTTCACAATTGATCGTTGCACTTTACCAAATCAAAATTATGTAATCAAACTAAACCTAGGTGTAATATTTATTTCCAGCAAACACAGACGGCACCCCGGGCGCTATTGGCTTTATATCCAGGATCTTCTCTAGTATTTATCCAATAGCTATCATCAAAGTGGACCAAGATGGAGTGCCCGTGAGGGATTCTAGGGGACTTTGTCAGGTGAATATCATACAAACTAAAATAAATATAATTTAACGTGATATCCACAAATTAAGAATAAGTGGTACTGTATCCGACTGTAAAGAAATGATTTACTTTTATTTTCCGTTCTCTGGTAATACGAAGTTCCGCTGCTCAACAGTAACGTCTTGAATTTGGGTGGAATGTGGAGAACGGAGTGTCTTGACACTGGGTTCTTCCTGCCTACGTTATGTGGTATAAGGCGTGAAGCAAAAAAAAAAATTGAAAAATAATTTGAAACGGATAATTTTGCAATGTTAAAATGTTTGTGCGTATTTAAGTAATAATTAAAAAAAAATTAAGTTTAATATATAATTAGTAAAGTTTAACTTTGAAATGTTGGTCAGAAGGTGTTCGCTAAGACCTTAGGTATTCGACTTATGATGAAAAAATTGTTTACATGCATGTTTATTTTTTATATTATTGTAGCCATTGCGATAGGAATAATGTAATTTATTATAAATAAATGTATATTACCTATAATTAATTGTAATTATTCCGAAGACAATAGCTCCTTAAACAGTAGTAGCTTTTGTAACTTTGCGGAAAATCATGAATGAATAATGGATTTCAATTTTATTACTGATTGCACTTTGATCAGTAATATATATATATTGGAAAATAATTCGGGAAGACATGGAACTGTACCGCATATTATATGCCTTTAACGCGACGAAGACAACAAATGACAAAATATTTCTTTATTTTATATTAGATGGCTCAAGCAGGAGAGCCCGGAGTGTTTATTGGAAAGATATCGCCAAATAATCCAACGCGAGAGTATCTCGGCTATGTCGACAAATCTGCTTCTGATAAGAAAATAATACGAAATGTTTTCAATCATGGCGATGCTGCTTTTATATCAGGTAACTCACTTCTCTTTAAGGTTAGATAACAGGTTAAATGATTAAGAATACACCTTTGATATTTTATATGAAATTATTTTTTAAATATCTTTCAATATCATAATGTTGACTATAATATTGATTAAAAGTTGTGAATTTTAATTCTATTATACTTACAATAGATGTTTATGTTTTATTTCTGAATTAACTTCAAACTGAAATGCGCAATGTTACTAATGCTCCTTAAATTTTTATTATAATTATTATAACTCCATTTTTTTTAATTTTAATACTTCATACTTTATTGTTACACTTACAATTGTATGAAAATGTTTCAGCTTAGTTACAAGTTATACACGTTTCAAACCAAGAAATATATTGAATAGTTAAACAAAAAATTATATCTAAACTACACAGTCCGCAGTCGTCATCATTTGAATTGTCAAGTTAGGAAGAGTTTAATAATAATAACGGTTTAAAAAAATAATCTTGACAGACAAAGGATGGCTACGAAACGATGACGACGTCCATTAGTTTATTCAAAACTATTACATAAAAATATATACACAAAAAGCAAATTAACTACATTTGCTTTAAACTAAGATTTTATTAGAAGATAATAATTTTAACGCTATTGAAAATTTTACACAAAATAAATTACATGCTTAAGAGAAACCGAGATTCGGTAAATTACGCTTCACTTCGCCGCCATTACCCACTACTCGACTTCTTCAATGGTGCGACGTTGCCGCTTTGACAAGTGGTCACTTGAGTGTTTGATATTGTAACGACTGTTTTAATAATTAATTTTGTTACAAAAAAATCCCTTCTCACAAATTTTTAGTGCGAACATTTCTTTTATAATTGGAACACGTGTCTAAAGACTAGTAAAAACTGTGGTTTCATATAAAGCGGTAAGAATAACCACACTGTATATAATTTATTTAAATTTAAGGAAAGTATAGAATAAACCATTTAGTCAGTAATAATCTGTAATAATGACAAAGAAAAATCTAGTTCGAATAATTCTAATGTGACTCGATTGTATTTATTATTTTATATACCTTTACCATGGTACTTCTTCTTCTTCTTCTTGGCATTAGTCCCGGCTTTTGCCAGGGTCTGCCTTCCGACTAAGCTACTCCCCTTTGCACGGTCTTTAACAACCTCAGTGGACAATCTATTGGCTCTCATGTCTTGCGTCACGACATCCAGCCATCGCTTCCTTGGGCGTCCAGGTGGTCTAACTCCAGGGACAGATATGTCAAGGCATTTCCTTCCGACATAGTTCTCAGATCGGCGCATAACATGGCCATACCATCTCAGGCGACGCTCTTGGAGCTTATCCGCTGCGTGTTGCGTATGCGGTCGGACCGCGTAACGCCACACATCCATCTCAGCATCTTCATCTCCGTGACGTGAAGCTCCTGAGTGTGCCGAGATAATGTTGGCCAACATTCGCTGCCGTATAAAAGAACCGGTCGGATAATGCTCTTGTATATCAGTCCCTTGAGCTTGGGTGGTATTCTGCTATCGCAGACTACACCAGTGACCTCCCGCCATTTGGCTCAGGCAGCGTTTATACGGGCATGGATGTCGTGGTCGATGCCTCCAGACTCATGCATAACGCGTCCAAGGTACCTGAACTTCTCCGACTTAACGGCTGGCTCAGGCCCGATATGGATGGTGCTCGAGGCCGGGTTCCCGCAAGCCATGTACTCGGTCTTTGACACATTTAGTTTGAGACCACCGTTCTCAAGCGCACCCTTTCAGGCGTTTACTTTACGCTTCAGCATTAGTCGGTTCTCGTCGATGAGTACTATGTCATCGGCATACATCATCAGCCACGGAGGCTGGCATTGGATGTGAGCCGAGACAGTATCCAGCACTACATTCAATAAGAACAGACTAAGAGCTGAGCCCTGGTGAACCCCTTTTTTTTTTTTTTTTTTTTTTTTTTTTTTTTTTTTTTTTTTTTTTTTTTTGACGCTGGGAAAAAATGACATTACGCATACCCTCCCCGCCGGGGGGCGGGAGAGGGGTATGTGGGACTCCCCGGTAAAGGCGTTCCCGGTATACCCACTAAAAATACCCAGCGACACTCCGACCTCACCTAAGTGGAGAGGGCCTGGGAGTCCATAGCGTCCAGGCCCTCGCCGGTGACTGCCCGCCCTACAGCAGGCCCTTCACACCCCTCCCGCGTGGGAAGGGGTCTTTACAATGGCCGGAGTGCACGGCCATTGTGGTCCGACGAGTGGGGTGATCCTTGAGGTGCGGGCGGTGGCGCCCCCGCGCCAGTCGCCCGCTGATCACCCCCTGGGGCGGACGAGGACGGACGTTGAGCCCGCCGCCTTCCACCCCTTCTTCGTCTGCGGAGCGGCGCTGCGAGAGGGTCGTCCTCCCGCATGCGCTCCGCCGCCTCCTTCTGTGACATGACGTCCTCACAGAAGGAGGCTACCGCCGCCCATGCCTCCTCCCTACTGAGCATGGCGGCGATCACGCTGGGGAGCGTGAGGTCCTCCCCGACGGCTGCCACCAGGGCGCGGCGGGGTTCAAACCCCTACTTTAACCCTTGGATCGCAATGCCCACCAGATACACTGACGTGGCACACAGTCAAAGGCCTTCTGCAGGTCCAAAACGGCCACATGCAGAGCTCTCCTTTTTTCTCTGTAAGCCTCCATCAAAGTTCTGAGGGCAAAAATGGCGTCCATAGTGCCTGATCCTGGTTGAAACCCATACTGAGACTCAGAGACAGTACATTCTTGGCGGAGCCTGAGGCCAATCATGCGCTCGAAGAGCTTCATGGTGTAGCTCATAATCTTAATGCCCCTATAACTACCGCAATCTTGAACACTGCCCCTTCCTTTGTAAATAGGGATAATAAAGCTCTGCCGCCACTGATGTGGCATCTTTCCAGTATTCAAGATACGGTTAAACAGGTCAGTAAGTATAAGCACACGATTAAGTATAAGCCCAACGATTTCCACGCCTCCATTGGGATGTCGTCAGGACCTACCGCTTTTCCGTTCTTCACGCGTCGAAGACATTTACAAGTTTCGTCACGGGTTATTGGAGCAACAAGTCCGAGGTTAGGAGATAATTCAGGAGGAAGACTACAAGACTGCTAAGTGTTCAGCAGCTCCTTAAAATAGCTTCTCCATCTCTCCTTCACAGAGGCATGACTTCAAAGCAACGTACCCCGAGAATCTCTGACGCAGAGACATTTTGTAATATCCTGCGTCGCTTTATCTCGAGCACGAGCCAGTTTGTATATGAGCTTCTGCCCCTCCACAGTTTCAAGTTTATCGTACAATGGCGACAAACTTTATCTGCAGGCTCTGGCTATAGCTCTTTTGCTGGCCCGTTTCGATGCTATGTACTCCAGTCTGTCTTCAGGAGAGTTGGAATGCTACCACTCTTTAAACGCAGCCTTCTTTTCCTGAATAACCCCCTGCACCTGGTCATTCCACCACCATGTCTCCCTGTCGATGACACGCCCACCCTTAGTAACACCAAGAACTCGCTTGCCCGCCGCAATGATTTCTGAATGAGCTCGATCCCATGCAGTCTGAGCGGTCTCGGTGTTAGTCATTAGATTTTGACTCTCCACCTCCGCCAAGAAGTCGGTCTGCATCGGCCCATTCAACAACCACCACTTAATCCTAGGCTTGCGTTTCTCAGCTACTTTCTTTTTCGGAGTAACATTATAGTCCATGGCAAGGAGGCGATGTTGGGCCGTCAGGCTTTCGCCGGGAATGACCTTACAGTTGGTCATCCTGCCTATATGACTAGTCTAGTCAGCAAATAATCAATTTGAGTTGAGTGGGACTCGTTCTTATACGTTATAAGGTGCTGAGGTTTCTTCTGGAAGAAAGTGTTCACGATGGCCAGATCATACGCAATGCAGGTTCTTAGAATATTTTCTCCCTCTGCATTGCGAAGACCATATCCAAAACCCCCGTGAACATACACCTCAGCGACCCCACCCACGTGACCGTTCAAGTCCCCCCAACTAAGATTGCTTCGGTAGACGTTATAGCGAGTAGGATCTCTTCATACTGCTCCCAGAAAGTCTCCTTTCAGCCGCGCTACAACCCGCCTGGGGAGCATAAGCACTGATTAAGTTTGTGATAACGCCCTCGATCAGTACCTTTATCCGTATCAAGCGGTCGCAGCGACGGCAACTTCAAGAAGCCCATTAGAACATTCAAGAGCCCGTTAGAGAGCCAATATTCCATGTTGCAAAGCGGAGTTTCCGTCTGGGTACTGACTTCGTTAGCCGTGCCCGTACTTGACACGGTAGCTCTTGCCCACTTATCGCAGGTGTAGAGCGATGTGCCTGCGCGTCGTTTAGCGGCGACGCCCTAGCCATACCCAGTTTTTTTTTAAATCAGTCCATACGAGTGGCGAAGTGGTTTTTAGTGGAGCGATTGCCATCTGACCTCCAAACCCATTACTGGGAGAAACCAAGAAAAGAAAGGGAATAAGAGGCAGAAAGACTTGGAATATAGGGGAGGGACACCACTTACATGGATTGGATCGGGTTATGAAAGTGGTGGCTCGAGGTCCCGGGGTAGCGTACCCGTATGCCGAAAACCAAATATCGGACAGATAATTGGCCAGACACCCTCTGGGGTGTATAATTATTATGCATATATTATTTTATATAAGTAAATAAATTATTGCGTGACAATGAATATGAATTTGACATGTAATTACGTATGTTAAGGAATTTTTCATATTGCCTTCTATAGAAAAGATTATAGATAATAATAATAATTATCTATATTATTGTTAGATCATTATTTTTGAGAATATAATATTAAAGTACTACTTTTTTTTAATGTATGTTATTCCACACCACAGACTCACGCAGACAATTTTTTTTTGTTATTTTCTTTGTTTTCTCCTGATTATTCTTCTCTTGTTATAGTAAAAGTTTTATCAGTCTGTATATGTTGGTGTTAATGTTGGGATGGCAAACTGTTAGACAGTTGTTGTCGCTCGCGCCTCGATATGGTATTCGTCCATTTGATGTGCTAGTTTTCTTATAGCGTCTACATCTCTAAAGGAAATATCCGTGTTGATGTTATGTTCCACTAAGTCGCGGACATGGATATCGGAATCGGCCGATGGCGTCTTCCTCGGCGTCAGAGTAGTAGGTACACCCTTTCTACCCTCTAGTGTCTCGTGAATGCGACGACAGCGTGTGATATGCTATCGTGGAGAGCACTTTAGATGATCTTTATCTGGATGATCACTACCCACTCACATGTTAATCACTGAGATAAATTGATCGTCAGAGTGCATGAGTTTAGCCCTTTCCACTCCTGTCCGCTTTCTCCGCTTGTGTATGGACCAAATATAGATAAAGAGATTGAGGGGAACCTGTTGGGATGGAAATACCTGTGTATCGCGTCCTTCTCAGGGGGCCAGTCGTCTGTTGGGCTGAGTAGATCCCGTTATAAACCACGTTGAGCGTGTATGTTACGTCGAGTGGACATCTGTAGGATTTTGCTAGCTTTTGACTAAGTAGTATCTAGTTTACCATGTTTAATTTCTAAAACACTATCACATACTAACTTAATTTTAGTGACAAAACTCAATGTTATCATTTTGCATTTCTTCTTTTACATTTTGTTTGTCTTGCCAGCACTCGGTTGCCATAATAAAAAATGATTTCATAAAATTCTTTATATTCAAATAATTCGAAAGATTGAAAACCATTACTAAGGAAGTGTCACCCCTTGCCCTACTTAGTTTTCTTTTTTCATAAATATTACAAAAATGAATAATATCTTTTACTTTCGGACAGGTTTTCTTGGAAATGTTTCCATTACTGCTTGGATCGCCTTTTTCGTTCAAATACTACGTAGACGACCAGATCTTTTTCTGTCATAAACAGAGATGTCATTGTACCTATCAATAGCCCGGTACACAAACATTTGAATAATACCAAGCCTATACCATCCTTATATATTATTATTGCAACAACAGCGATTTGGTTCTCTTTATCATTCCACTCTATTATCACAAAATATTTTGCATTATATTGGCGCGAAAAAAAGAAAAAACAAATTCAAAAGTAATATTTTGCTTAATTTTAATTGTATAGTAATACAAAAAATAGTAAAAAATCAAGTAAATGGGCCAGACTAAGAACTCGGACGCGACGTTCCTGGCGATGGCCATGAACCGTTTGAGTAACCCTGGGATATACAGTTTCTCGAAACTTCATCGAGTACGGGAATATACCATATTTTACTTTTAATAGTCTATTCAAAAGAATATATTTTCATTTATCTAATACATATATTTTCAAATTATCGTTGGCCATATTGCCTATAAAGACGTCACAAATTGCACGCAATTCTTGTTGTTGAAATGCCCTATATAAAAATATATAAAAATCATTATTATCTTTATAGATAAAAATTATTTATGTTTATGATAAAAAAATATTTATGCTTATTATAGCGTTTGGGTAAAACATACAACATCTCTTTATAGGCAGAAAATTAATGATGTCTTTAATGTGACTATCTTAAACCATTTTAAATGAAAATAAAATTACTGGATTAATCGCGTATAAGGAATTGGAAACTATCAGTCTACCTGTGAGCACAGCTACTGCAAAGTGTTCTAAATGTTTTTAAAAGGTTTCCAAAAAATACCCATTCCAGTATACGTGTACGTGTACAAATCGCGAAGTAAACATCAAAGATCTTGCCTGCTATGCACTGATTGTCCATGCGATTACATTGGGTTCGATCCCCATATTTTATTCCTTTCTATATTCTGGTAAGGCTAAAATATATAATGAGCAATTTTAGGAGTTGCGTTAAAACAAAAATTAATGGTACCTTTAAAATTTAAATTTATAGGTGACATCCTAGTAGCGGACGAATTCGGCTACCTGTACTTCCGCGATCGTACAGGAGACACTTTCCGTTGGCGCGGAGAGAATGTCAGCACTAGTGAAGTGGAGGCCGCCATATCCGCAGTGGCTGACCAGCGTGACGCTGTCGTTTATGGTGTCTTGGTAGGTTTCGTTGGCTGGAATGAGATTTTTTATATTAAACATAAATATTATTGTTATAAAACAATGTTGCCCAGATGGTCAGATGTTTTGGGCACATGGAGAGAATGAGTGAGAAAAAAATGTTAAAAAAGATATATGAAGCCACTGTCACTGGTAACAGAGGTAGGGAGAGACGGAAAGGTAACGACAGTGAAAGGGTATATTGGGCCCGTAGTATTTCGAGCCCTTTTGAGCTGAAGATAATATATGTTATCTCAGATTATCAGTGTGAGATCAGTATCTGGCTTGAAAGAATAATACATGTTTTAAATATTTAATTTCCCCCTAGGAAAATACATAGCGCAGCGTTAAGTTACGTCACCAAATGCATAATGTCTAATATAAAATTTGTGTGTGTTTCTTTCTACCTTCGGGGCAAAAAGTCCGTAGCTGGAAAAAAATAAAGACAAAATAGAATTTCTTTCCCTCCACTATAAAAAGTATTGAAAATATACTTGTCAATATGTAAATGAATTTGCGAACCAGTGAATTTTTTATATGGAATTAATGCTTATTTATTTAACCTCTCAATTTTGGTAACAAGGTGCTATAGTATAGTTTAATACTATCATTAAAAATCTATATTGTATTCGAATTAATTTAATAATAACATCGCTTACTCTCTAAAAAAAGACGATAAATACAAAGTCAAAAATGTGAAATATATTTTTAAATCTCAGGTTCCAAACACAGAAGGGCGAGCGGGAATGTGTGGCATTGTTGACTCCCATGGGACATTGGACTTGGACAAACTCGCCAAGGACCTCACAAAACACCTACCGTCATACGCCAGGCCTGTATTCTTGAGGGTCCTGACGGGCATGGACATGACTGGTGGGTGGTTATTCATTGTATCTACCTTTTTTTTCACCCAGTTTACGAGACATCGCGTGTTGAGTGGCAGAACTCAACACCGCGCTTTGTCTTCTTATTTTATTATTCAAATAATTCACTCCCCGAGTAATAATCGAACCTTTGCTTGGCTTCTGTGCCAAGGAATCGATGTACATATTACTCTTGCGTTACTCGCTAGGCGACTGTGTGCGCCGAATGCCCGAGTACCACCGACTGGCGAATGGAAAATGTTTGGCAAGCTTCAGTTATAATAACCACGCGAAACAAGTTATTTCTTGTTTATTTAATTTAATGTTATAATGCTATTTTGATTATGTGACAAAAATACTAAACTACATATGTCTTTTATTTTATATTTCAGATAATGTAATAAGACTATATATATATATATATATATATATATATATATATATATATATATATATATATATATATATATATATATACATATATATATATATATATATATATATATATATATATATATATATATATATATATATATATATATTATGTATTTTTATCTTTTTTATTGTTCATTTTGGACACCCTTTTTTATTTACCACATAACCAGGTCGGCTGGGAGAAAATGCTCTTTAGCATTAAGTCCGCCTGTTGTGCATATATTTTTTTTTCTTTTTATGTACAATAAAGAATAAATAAATATTTGGTTAGCAATGCAGAAAGAGCTAATATGCAAATTATTCTTTATTCATGCTCTGTACGCTAATACTGTAGCTAAAATAGGATCATTTGTTTCATAAAATATTAAAATATGTTTACTTTTTGACAAAATTGCAAAAAATATATATGTTTTACAGGGACATTCAAAATGAAGAAGACTGATTTACAAAAGGAAGGGTTTGACCCTAATTTAGTGAAAGGTGACAAACTTTATTACTTGGATCCGAAACAAATAAAATACCTGCCTCTAACACTTGAAGAATATGAGAAGATTATCAATGGACAAATTAGATTGTGATTTCTTAGTTTTTACGATAGAAATATTATATAATATTCTTAAATATACTCATTATACGAAGAGTTCGGTAAATTAAAAAGTCCTTAGAATTCATTTGAAGAACTTTGAATCTCTACCTCAATTAAAGTCCATATGAATCTCATGTTTTGTTCTTTTATATTTAAATTATTTTACTTTTTTATTTTTCATAGAATGTCAGAATGTGAATTGCTTATTAAATTACCGAGCTCTTCCTTGATAATGGTTTATAATTTTGAAATTGAGTATTTTTTTATAAATTAGAAAAAATGTATGTATATTTGTTACATAAACTTTTTTGACTTCAAAGATATGTAAACGCTTACCATAATGACTTTTATTATTCCGATTACGATAATATTGGTATTTTAATGGTAATCTCGGTATGTTCAGTTATTTATAAAAGTAATAAAATAATATATTTTTCAGAAGAACTAAGTATATTTATATGTTTGTAGTAGAATATCCATATTTAATATCATAAATAACCATTTTCTGATACTGTCCTACCTACAAAAAATTAAGAGGTTTGAAGTCTAGAGGAAACTATACTTGATGTGTTGTAAGTTTAATAGTAACAAATGATCTGTTTAAAAAATCTTTATTTTAATTGAAGTGTTTTGTAGTAAGTTGAATTTTTTTTAGTAAATGACAAAAAATGAAATAGTTTATAGTAGTTATATTATTTATATATAAAATCCCAATCTATGTTTAAAACAATTTAACTATCTTCAAAATTTGATATAGAATATTGTCAAAGATTATAAGCAGTACATGCATTGAGGTCAATTCACTTGTTAAACCAAGAAAGATCTGTCTAAGTGAACACATCTGTTTAAGTTTACAAATATAATTTTAAATTATTATTTATTATATTAATGTTATGTAATGTGATCTTTTACCAACAAAAAAACAAAATTAGGTTTTTTTGTATATAATTTTTACTTTGAAAGATAGTTTAAGAAATTATTTACTATATTACTGTTATAAACTTAAACCAACTCATTTTAAATTTGTAGATCTTTTCCATATGATTCTATATACATAATTCTATATATATATGATTACTGATACATTATTTATCTTCTTTAAATACACTTTACTAAGTGTATTTGTACACTTAGTAAAATTGTTAAAGTCCATAATTTAATTTAATTTCCATGTATATTTAGTCAATTATCGTAATGGAATATTTGGGAAAGAATTAGCTCCTTCTATAAGTTACACTAAATCTTTATTTGGGTTATTGTTATGCTTAAGAAATATATGTGTAGTCTGTTATATGTCAAATATTAACAAAAAAATACAATGATTTAATCACATTAATTTATTCGAGATTTTTATCTAATACAAATAAAGTTGTTTAATATTTATGTATCGAATTTGATATATTACATATCACACACTACTTAAATTTTTAAAATAGTTTTATTAAATATAGTAATACTTACTTGCCGCTTGCCGTTGATTTAAAATATAATTTTTAAATGTTTAAATGTACTACTCGAATGTAATTTCAGTCTGAATAGTAAGACTGACAACTTTTGTATGAACTTGGTAAAAGAATACATGGTAATGGGTTAATGTTGACATATGGTAATAAAATAAAATTGTTATATGAATTTAGTTTTATTATTAACAATTAATGTTTCCTATTTGCAGTAAAAATGTTTAACTTGTGTGTAATTAAAAAGTTGTTATTTTTGTCTATTAACACTTTACTTTCCCTGTCATAGATAAATAGTTAAGAAATCAAAGATCATTTTGCTGTGCATTCATTCTCATATTGAGTTATTGCGCTTTAGAAAGTGAAATCCAGTTCCTCAATGCAATGTTTTAAATGTAAAAAATCTTTAAGAGTTGTAATCCAGACCCTTACATTCCAAAGTGATAAGCATTGTATGGATTCAATCAACAACGTCGTAGAAGTATCACAATTATAAAATAATAAGTATTAGAATAATATATTTACTAAGCTTATCTTGAATTAACTAACCTCGTTTCATGTGATAAAATAGGTACCTAATAGTAGTCGGTCTATCCAAATAAGGAATTAAGAGTAGGTAAAGCAACTATTATTAAGCTGTCATCAAATAGTCCAAGTATTCATTCCATTCAGTCCATTGTCCAAGTAATCAACAACGAATAATAAATCTTCGAATTATATCGAAAGATTAGAAGATGTATTAAATATAGGTAGTACCTTAACGAGGTATTATATTTAGTACGTCTTTTTTTACTTTTCTTTACTTATTATATTATGGTTGCATTGATTAGACTAATTCATAGAAACAATGAGACCACGCATTATAATGTATGACAAAAAATATTGTTTACATTTATTCATCGAATATTTATATTTATTTTTATCTTCACGTTTTTTAGGGTAATCGACTCAATCTCAACAATAATTTGTATAAAATATTATTCCTAAGTGAGGATCGAAATCGATTCCAAAACTACTCATAATAAATAGATCCAACAAGTAGTTAATTAATAAAGTATAACTTTTATTAAAAATGTATAACAAAGGAGTATATTTTAACTATTTAAAAAGTTTAAATATTAAGTTCAAGAGAAAAAATAATCTTATATCGTTTTAATCTCGATCAGTATTCCGTATCTACCTATAACCTATATCTCAAGTCATATCAAATAATTATTTTATATATTTTTTTATTTACCATGACAATAATTATAATATAAATATTTCTAAATAAATTTGACCATCATCAGTAAGTATCACTATATTTTTACTGAAATTAAATAAAATAATAAAGATTTATAGTGCAGACATAATTATTTCCTTCTTGCCAACACATACTATATAGTACTTGGCTCCATAAAAAATATTTTTTTGTTTAATTTATAAAAAAACATATAAATTATCTTAAGCATATGAAAAATGAAAAGCTACACTTTTCTTCGTACACCTTCTAATTAACGATCTGAACGACAAACTTATTGCTAAAAAACCAAACACACAACAAACAACAAAATGTCATTTTAGAATTTGGAATCAATCCAAATATGACAGAACGCTCGCTGTACTTAGGGATAACAAAAAGAACTGTCCTTGGTCCTTTATGTTTTTTTTACATATTATTTTCGAATTCCATGGTAGGTAACGGTTTTTCGTTTAGCAAACGGTCCCTTCGAGGATCAGCTGTTCGCGCATGTGCATCTGGCCGCCTGGCGCCGTAGCCCGCCATTGCCGTGACGAGCGGCGCACCTCCTTGCGCATTTGCTCCATAAAAGTAGACGCGGAAACACGTATTGCCCGCGTTCACATATTATCAGTGAGTTTGTTGACTGCGTGTAGTTAAATCTTTGAAATTGTGTCCCACTGGGCCGGTCGCCAGCATGGACGCGCTTTTGGCAGCGCTCGTCGCCCTAATGGCATTAGCCGCCGCGATGGCCGCCGTGCTAAGCACGCTCTCCAAAGCGGCGATATTCGCGATCCTCGCTGTTGCGCCTTGCATCTATCGATACAGGAAGAGGATTTACGTGATCATCAAAACATTACCCAGGGACACCAAGTAAGTATATCGCACACCTTTAATAAACTAACTGATAATCAAATAATACGAAATAATATATATACTTTATACAAACTAATTTAATTTCTTCACTTATAATTAACTATTGAAACTAAAAACCCAAATACTCAGACATAAATATGCTGAGACTATTTATTTTTGTGTATAACACAATACATTGATAGCTCTTATGATACATTCAGTTAATTTAGAAAATGATGTATGATTATTTTACATTTTTTATTTATATGTTATCAAAGCGAAAAAATTACGTAATTGGAATACTCATTTTGAAATTAATCTACCATAAAAGTAAATATTTAACACTAGAAATAATAAACGAATTTAGAAACCACACAAAAAATAATTCATTAAGGCCAGTGAGAACCTAGTGTCAAGACACTGCGATCTCTACTTTCTGCACGAATTCTTATAATCATTATATTAAAAATAGTATGATTTGCTATTTATTTTATGTATTTGCCTTTATTTTTCTCCTAAGTACTTTGATTTTTTGACAACATAACGAAGCTTAGTGCTTCGTTAGTGTGTGAGTATGACCCGTAACATTTCCTGTAGAACTTTACGTTCGGCCTTTACTTCTGTTAAAAATATTCCAAGCGAGGTAAAGTAATTTAAAGATTTATAATATTATAATGTGGTGGGAGCTTCAATGGTGATATGCTACTTGCATTTTAAATACGTTCAAACTTTATAAGGTTTCGTGACGATTAGGAACCCTTATAGCTTTATTGTTATGACACACGACTCGAAGACCAGACTTAAAAAAATGCGATGAAAATACAAAAGATGTATCAGGTGACTCACTTTCAACAACTTTTTAATTATTCGTAACTTTATTAACATAGGTAGGTAATTAATGGTATGTATGTAGGTGTATATCTAATTTTTTGATCAAGTCATTTAAATTTACCTAGATAATGTTCGAGTTTCTTTAAATATTAGTAAAAATATAAGGTTACTATTTCGACGGTCATAGTAATTGTTTTAAAATATAATTGGCAACCAAACTGACACTATCTTTAATAGGTGAAAAGCCACTCGCATATTATGACTGCATGTCTTACACAACTTGTACCATAAAAAGTTACGTTGCTTGTAATTTTTTTATATATAGATAAGGTTAAAAGTTATATTGCAAAAACATAAAAATAACATTTATAGTTCATTCCAGTTGAATATAATTTTAATATTAATGAAAAATTATTTATTATCGTTATGTTAATGTTACCTTTGGACATGGAATACCTTTGGAATGAGATCCTAATTAGAAATGTGTTTATGAATAATTATATCGTGGGCTCTTATATAATTTAAATAGTTTACATAATGCACAGCTTAAAACACTGCTACCCTGAAGGCTGTACGGCGATGTTCGATCGATGCTGTACACAACTGCTAGACCACTACATATTAATGGACTTACAACTTAAATAAAAGAAATACATTTCATATAATGATAGGCAATCAACATTACATACATTGTCTTGTCTATATATTTGAATCGATTTGTTCTGGAATTAATTTGTGAAAATTAATTTAAAAAAATGTACACAATACAATTGTATTTGTATCTTCACTAAGCTAGGGCGAACCTTTTGTAATATAATGAAATTGTAACGGTGTCAAGTCTTTATTTCAACATCCACGTTCACCTAAATCGACATTACATATAGTTATTGTCTTTATTTTTACACACGTTCAAAACGAAGATAATTTTTAGTGTTCTCCTAGTGGTTAACAAGGAAGCCATTTTAAAGATAGAGTAAGTTTTAATCTGATGCTTACTATGTGACAAGTAGCGCTTAGTATTAGATAGGTAGTTTAACGTTCGTGAAGAAATATCTTCGTTCAGTGCATAATCATAGGCGATATATAGACCTACTTTTTATATTTTAATGTAAAGCGACGAAATTTGAGTTAAATATTTGCGTATAGCATTCTGTAAGAAAAAATGATATAGTTTAAGATATCTTTAGAAAAAATATTGGTCAAGTGCGAGTAGTACTCCCACACCGAGGGTTCCGTACCTATTTCAAGATAGTAGGTATTCCGCTGAGTGAAATACTACCTATAGAAATTGACAAACTTAAGTTTGCATTTGTCGTGTCCACTTATATGTAATAGTTTATTTCTGAAAACTCAACTTCATTCATCATTTAGATCAAATTTGAGAGATTCTATTCTATTATTTCAATTATAAAATGCAAAAAAGCATAAATGTTCATATCTTTTGATTGCGTTGATTTAGAAGTTTGATTTTTATTGAGCCTCAAGAGGTCATCGACTTGGATATTCGATATCAATTTCAGCTTGATTCTTTCACGTATTTGTAAAAAATGGTCTTGAAAGACAGACAGACAGACAGACAGGCGGACAACAGAGTGATCCTATAAGGGATCCGATTTTTTTCTTTTGAGGTACGGAACCCTAAAAAACAGAAAACAGGTAGGATCATTAACGAGAGGAATGTGTTGTGCACTTGTCCAATTATTAAGACATGCTGAACAATTCATCCCAGTCTATTGGATATCTGCTAGCACTAATATAGATTTATTTAAATAGATTTTTTGTATAAGAGATGCAAGGCAAAGTAACTTTCGGGTCACCTGATGGTAAATGATAAACGCCGCCACGTAACACCAGAGGTGCTAAATGTGTGATGCCGGCCTTTCAGATATAGGACGTAACCTATGTCGACCTATGTCGTAATGACGCGGAAAAATGTCTTATCGTTGCTTTCTTCATACACTTGTATACACAGTAGGCTCTGATGAAGTTGCTATGATGTTGTTTCTTATGCAACTTCCCTTTATCAACGCATTTACTATAACCATTCTAAATGTCCTAATTAAGTGACTTTATTTATTTCATGTAAATGTGCCACACAATGACATACTTGTCACATTACTTATCTCGCGGTATTTGTAATTCGACAAAAATATATTAGAGAAAATTTTTAAAAATAAAATCTACATTAGACAAGTATATTACGCACATGTAATTTCTACTAATACGTTATCTTTTCATAATTGAAATGTATTTTTATTACCTACTTAAGTAAAATTCTAAATTTCTAGATTTTTATAAGTTTTATATTTACGTGGTCTACAGAAGGAACTTTTTATTTAGTGATTACTAATTACATATTTATTCTGAGTAAAGTTGAGAGTATACATTAGATATATAGATATTTTTTCTTAAGCAATTGTATTCTATTTTTATCTGAAATATCTTTAAATGCAGAAAATTATGTGGATATAATTTTAATAAAAAAGAATCTCAAAGTATTTGCTTTATGTATAAATATAATGTCTTACATTTGAGCAAACAAATGGAAGCACGTAATAGCAATATTTCAATTATAATTTGAATATTTTAACAAACTCGGAATCTGATTAACGCTGAATAGTACAATTCTGATTATGTATAGAATATAGTAACGTAAGAGAAGCCAGTGTATACACAGTGACCATCAAGCTAATTTTAAATTTGAACTTTGTCCGTGGTGCTCACGAAACGGTACGTACGCTACGTTTCATTGAAGCTAACTAATATTCTATATGGTGTTAAAAGATAGGACAAACAAATTATATTTTTTTTTTATAGAAAAGCCTTTTAATGTTTTCTGTTTGAACGAATTCCTAATATTTTGTCGACATGTGCTCTCAATATTGGCAATATTTTCTAATAAATGAAAATTAATATGATTGGAGCTTTAATAGTAGATGTGTATTTAATGTATGTTGTACTATATTGTTATGGATTGCAGAATGCAATCGAATCAAATCAAAATATTCTTTATTCAAAAAAGCTATTACAAGCACTTTCGAATCGTCAATTAACATAAGTGTCAGTATTGTCAGTCCTACTTAAAGCTACCACCAGCTCAGAAGGCAGCTGTGCTGAGATGAGCTGGCGAGAAACTCTAACAGTTGCTCTTTTAAATGTAAATTTACACTATATTTACAACTGTGATTAGCCTCCCGAATGAGCATCAATAGTCTACATCCGTATAATATACCTTGTGAATACTATACTTTCCTTAATAATATGTTTTTAATCTTGACTTTAAATGGTTCGAAAGGTAAGTCTGTAAGATAATTTGCGGAAATTTTATTACTACAATGATGTCTGCCACCACTCACCTCACACCTAGGCGCACCTTTTGAATAAAAGGAAACATCCGAATGATTCCGTTTGTTTACAAGGTGCGCCTAGTAATCAAGTGGGATTGATGCTTTCTATAGTATAATGATAGAAATGCTCTTTTAAGGCAGCATTAGTTAGCACTCAAATAAATTTAATAGCACTCATCATTTAGTATGAAAATATTAAAATCACTCTTAAAATTTTATAATGCTGTAAACAATGGGTCTTAGTATATTCTGTATTTCTTCTGTTTTAAAAAACGTATTCTTATACAAAAAATATATTATGTTAGTATTCTGTACTACTATTTGAATCAATGAAAAAATATGTAATGTAAAATATTTTATAAAGCATCAGTTATTCTTATTGTTTCTTTGCGTTGAAAGCACGTTTTCAAGGACTATTAAAAACATCAATATTTTTTGATCGATTATTTAATTACAATGGTTTTTATAATTTCCTTCTTTACATAGTATAAAACGAAGTCGCTTCTCAGTGATGTACACAAGAGATTCAAAAACAGGAATTATATAAATATAATAAGACGGACACACTAAGACATTGAAATACAGACGAAGGATCTCTCGAATTTTGAATATGCACATATTCATGTGTCCTTGGAATTTCTCACAAAAAGCTTTGTTAAAATATATATACTTTAAAGCGTAGTAAAGTTTAGTTTAGGTTAGTTTTAAAGTCACTTTAAATAAAATTTTCATATGATATTTTTCCCATATGGAACCCAGCACCTGTCGGTAGACAAAGCGACGTGGATCAAATTATAAAATTTTTTTAATATACATATAAGAGAACTAACGGAGTTGGGCAGCACAACATTGTTGTCACATTTTGTCGTCATGGCACAGCGGCAAACCGTGTTAACTGTAAAAACGGTTGGTGGTTCGACCATTCAATGGGAAAAAATGTTTGATTTCCTGCTACAAAGAGACAAAAGCAGCTTAAACGCAATGCAATGCCTCGAAAACATTGACGGAAAGTAGGGAAATGGAGTGTGTTAACTCTAGAAGCTTTCAAAAACAGTTGTAAACTAATTTTATTTTGTTTTAGGTTCTTATGGCGGTATGCAAATGCCATGATACGGTTGAAGCGATGGGGACGAAACAACAAGACCCTCGCAGATCTTTTTACACGACGAGCGCTGAAGCATCCTGACGCACCATGTTTCATCATAGTCGGGGAGAAGACCTGGACTTTCAAAGAGGTGTGCATGTCTATATCTTCGTTACGATACAATTTAATTCAGCACATAAAGAAAACTATGTAACGTATTTTCATAATCACAAAATACAAATATGTTATAACACAAGTATGTAATAAGTAATACTAAACATATGGGGCATTCTACGACAAGCGGACATGTATGTATAAATCTAGTCTCCAATTTTGCAGGTGGCTGATAGCTCTAACAGAGTGGCTCGAGTGATGCAAGATCACCTCGGTCTCAAGCGAGGAGACGTTGTGTGTGTGTTTATGCCAAATTGTGGTGAATATGTGAACACGTGGCTGGGCATGGCCAAGCTTGGTGCGGTATCAGCTCTTATTAACAGCAATCTACGACATCGCCCTCTTCTCCACTGCGTCCAAGTCGCTAAAGCAAAAGCCATTGTATTTTCTGAGTCACTCGCTGGAGGTATGATCATTTAAAGTAGTAGTTTAGATACGTATGATTTGTCTTACTATATGTTGTTACAATATGTTGATAATTTTATTTCAAACTTTTGGTTCTAAAATATGCACTATAGTGGTGCATATATCTTGTTTGGTTTCTTGAGCATATATCAATTCCATATATTATTACGTACATGAAAGATGCTTATAACAAGTTACGGTTACTTAATAGATGTAAAGGATATTCTTACTATTTTCCTGATATCTAGTGCTTTCATTTTTAAGTATAATGGAAACTGAAGTTTAAATTACTTACACAATACGAGCTTATATTTATTGTATTAATAGTTAAAGTAAGTGTTAAATTGAATACTCATGCTTGTGGCGTCAGTTGAGATGTGCCTGAATTCTGTTTATTCAATCACGAAATTATCATATTTTATTCGATACAATTATATTAATGTATCTGTTATCTACTTTAGTAAACATGACGTTGTTTTCCGTCATCCGCAGTACTAATTATCTCCATTTGAGTGAAAATTGCTGTTTATTTATTCATACATTCAATTATTGAGCGTATACGTCACCACAGCAAAGCATAGTAACCTATTAAACAAAACAATAAAAATAAAAGTAAAGTCTTGTCAATCTAATTGTGTCTATGGTTGACGTGGTCGAGGTTACGCTTGCCTAGACTTAATTATTGATTCCTAACGTTACCTACGTTAGGACTATATACGTCTCCGTTATCATGTAGTTACGTTATTTTAATTAGACATAATGTTTTTTAAATAATAATAATTTACATGGTTACTTTTAATCATACAGAGAATATTGAATGTTATTAATGTATTATATTTTAAATTTAAAATCTCTGTAAACACGGACCGATTTGAGCTAGCTTCTTTTTAGTTTTATTATTATATATTATAAAATTAGTAAGCTTAAGTATACTATATCTTCAGACGACTTTATAATAAATGGGTTTATGATTTGTTGACACCTGCTAGATTATTAACATTATGCTCCCCAAACTATTGAACCCATTTGTACAATATTTATTCCAAACTATAAACATTCGTCAAATGATAATATATATTACAAATTTGAATTCATACTTTTAGCAATCGCCGAGGTAAGAGATCAGCTTCCCTCAGAGCTGAAACTCTTCCAGCTATATGGCGATTGCGCGCCAGGAGTAATAGATCTGGGTGCCGAGATGTACAAGCACCCTCCGGATTACCCCGTCGTAGAAGATAAGCCTCAGTATAGAGATACTCTTTTGTACATATACACATCAGGCACTACGGGAATGCCTAAAGCAGCTGTCATACCTAACTCTAAGTAAGTTACTTTAGTACCTTTATTTTCAAGTAGATGTTTTTTAATTATTATTAGCAAGATAAACAATAACTATAACTTGTAACTTGTAATGCGCGATAATTGTGCTTAATCCCTACTCGGAGGTACGTATCATTTTCATATACTCGTTCTGGAAATTAAATCAATCTATGAAGAGTGTGTTGCCACTAGACTATCTCTGCTTACCCTGTTATTTGAAGATATATCGCCAGGATGACATTAATTTCCCAACAGCACTCTACGACGTCGTCTATGAAGACGCTGTTAGGAATTGCGTTGTGGATTCCAATCTAACTTTGTGAAATATTTACATAGCACAGAAACTTGCCTGATGTTACTGCCTCCATTCATACATTGTCGTTTAATGGTGGAGAGGCTCGACAAGAATAGGCAATATATGTACATGTCAGTAGACTCTATATTTCACAGTAGGCATGGTATGGTAGGTTGAAGATAAATGTTTTAAGCCCCTAGTTTATATATATAACACTATTTATATATATATATATATATATATATATATATATATATATATATATATATATATATATATATATATATATATATAACACTATTTATTTGTGTTATAGAATGCAATATTATTCCCGCTCAGGTACTTATTGATAGTGGTCGCGACGGTCCACATGCTGGGCCTGCGCGCCTCCGACCGCATGTACAACTCGCTGCCGCTGTACCACCTGGCGGGCGGGCTCGTGGGCACCTCCGCCGCGCTCGTCGACGGCATACCCTCCGTCATCAGGACGAAGTTCTCTGTCACCAATTATTGGACGGATTGCATTAAATATAAATGCACGGTAGGAATAATTGTTCTCTTTATAGCTTTGTTTTTGTGATGATTTTAAATGCCGATAAACGAAACTCGGAAATATTAAGGTACAAAAAATTGTAGCCTTAGAAAAATTGGTGGTGAAGAGAATCGCCCATATATTTATAATTCGAGACAAAGGGCAACAAAGAACCAATTAATTATATCAATTATGAATTGAACTTACTTAATGATTTGGAAATTACACAAACTATTTATATATTTTTGTTGAAGTGGTCAACTTTGTAGGAAATTGTTTCGAAATTTGTGATATTTGAGATGATTTTTTCACTATAAAACTGATGAAATCTAAACTCTGAACAAGGAAAGTTTTGTTACCATCTTTATTATTCTTTGGTATACTATTTACATAAATTATAATTAAGCATTTACATCAATCATCATTTAAATTTGGTACCTTAATATATGTAAGTAAGTCAAACTGCGTTTGTTTGGTCAGGTGACACAATACATTGGGGAAATGTGCCGATACCTAATATCAGCTCCCCCGAAAGACACCGACTGGCAGCACAATGTGCGCATCATGGTGGGCAACGGCATGCGACCAGCTATATGGCACCAATTTATTGACAGGTAATGTATTTTAATAATACCACAGTAAGGAAGGGAACATGGGAATATTTTTGAAAAATGTATAAAAAAATGACTTGGAGTAACTCGACCCGAGCCTCTTGTAACCCATTTAGAGAGATGCATGCGGCATCGAGTTCTGCCACGTTTGAATACGTTCTCTAAAATAGATATTAGTAGAAGTTAGTGTAGTCTAAATTTAATGTCGTGTTTATAATCGTGTCGTGTATGGTATGGTTACAGGTATGAAAGGAAAAAAATACATTATTGTGTATGTTTATTCTTTATTGTGTGTATTATTTCACATCATCACATCTTTGAAACAGGCCACTAACTAATAATGCTAGGTTAAGGGAATAATCGATCTAATCGATATAATCTTACCGTGGAGTTGAACCCACATCATACTGGACAAAATAACAGTAGAAAGATTAACATAATAAGTAAATCTACTATACAAAATTTAATTAAACATGACCTCAATGTTGTTAATATTAATTCAAGAATATAATTTAAGAATATAATTTAATTTAATTTTGGGTAATATATGTGCTTCTTGTATTTTTTTTCCACGTTTAGGTTTAAAGTGCCACAAATAAATGAGATTTACGGCGCCACTGAAGGAAACGCGAACATTGGTAAGTAAATATTTAATTAATTAATTGGTTTTTTCTACAGCTCATGTTTATATAACAAATCACTACTTCTTATGTTACTGATAACTAGACTTAGAATGTTTAGGAATTGGGATGTCGTTTAAATATTCAGGCCATTATGATTATCGTTTGTAATTGCGGAGTCTTTTTTAGCCTAAGTGCCTAATAGCCTCTTTTGTGGAATGCCGTATTGTTTGAATTCGCGTTCTACAAATATACTATATGTACAGTGTCAACATAAATTGATAACCGAGTGGACTTTGAAACAATATATTTGATATAAAACACTTGCTTTATTTACAAGTAAATTTTTGATACCATCATTTTTTAAGTTTTCTATGTATTGCTATGTACATATGTATTGCTATGTATAAGAGATGTTTCGTTACTCTACAAAATATGTTAACTATATATATATCCTCATGCTAAATTTTTTATTGTAATTTAAATTTGTTTGTTACTTTGAAAATTATTTATAGTATTAATTGGTTTAATTTAGTTTTTCGTGAGGTCTCTGCAAATATTATCTTCCCTTACCCTATAATATATAGAATATTTTTATTGACCAAATCAAACTAATCGTATATTAATATAGTAAAATTATAAAAACATGTATATACATACATACGTAGCCACATATCTATTAAGGTTTTATATTTTTCGTTAAAAATGCATTACTTCAATAAAATAAAATATTTGTCACAATTTCGATGATTTCATAATATGTTTTCTGTAGTGAACGTAGACAATACAATAGGGGCAGTGGGTTTCCTCCTGAAGCTGGTGCCGACCAGCCTGCAGCCCATAGCGCTGGTGCGCGCCACCGACACCGGCGACCTGGTGCGCGGACCCGACGGCTTCTGTGTTCGCTGTCAGCCCAGTGAGTATTCTCTATCTAACCATGTCATGTGTGCAATTGGTATATTTAATATATAAATTTGCATATACTAATAAACGTATTTTTCATTTATATGTAAATTAGAGAAAATAAGGTTATTTTACTTTTGAGTCAATGTATTATACTAACCTTATTCCGAATAAATTGTTCGGTTATCATTTAAGGCATTAACACAGATAAACCTGTAGAGTTGAATTAAGAAATACATTCAAAATAATAATATTGTTTTATATAACATTTGACGTAGAGTAACTTAGAATAAAATAATAAGAAGTACACTTAGATGAAACCAACAAAGGTAAAAAAACCGGTAGTAAAAATTATATGAATATGCTAATGTAGTAAAATACTGGTTAAATTTTAAACTTAAATTTTTAACCTTCATTTTTTTTTAAAAGTATTAATGTCCAAAATTTTTAAAATAATGTAGGTGCTGTTTGCAAAAAGTGAAGTTCAGTCGTTGCATTCTTATTGATTAACTTATTTTCTATTTACTATATACTATAATATACCTTCTTCATAG
Organism: Dione juno; assembly: GCA_037127375.1. Classification (NCBI taxonomy): domain Eukaryota; kingdom Metazoa; phylum Arthropoda; class Insecta; order Lepidoptera; family Nymphalidae; genus Dione; species Dione juno. The sequence continues at coordinate 5,467,956 of JAXRJS010000007.1, read as the reverse complement.
TTTAAGCAGCTTTATCAATTATGAATATAATTTGTATTCCAGACGAGCCCGGCATGTTCATCGGTCTGATCACGCAGGGTAACGCTTCCCGGGAGTTCTACGGATACGTGGATAAGGTACGAATTTTATATACATTTGTACGACTTTAGTAATATTTCGTTTTCTTTGGGTTAAATTATTTTGTAAGTACATGGTAATAAGATGTTTTTTTAATTAATACCAATATAATAATATAAGTATTTACTGTTACATGATATTGAATGACTGTCAGTAAATAATATGTCAGTTTGTTTTAAATGGTTTATTTTCCGGGAAAAAAAGGGTCATGCTAACTGATTCTTTTTCCATTTTCTTGCCAAATTCAAAAATATCGGCGTTCTGGGTGGCAAATGTAACGTTACGTTTTATAATTCAATACTGGGAAAGTAAAATTCAATCAAATTGCTTTAGAACTTACAACAATGGCATGTACCCATAAAATGTTCCGTAACTCCTCGTTCGCAGACCGACAGCAAAAAGAAGCTGGTGCGCGACGTGTTCCGCAAGGGCGACGCGGCCTTCGTGAGCGGCGACATCCTGGTGGCGGACGAGCTGGGCTACCTGTACTTCCGGGACCGCACCGGCGACACCTACAAGTGGAAGGGCGAGAACGTGGCCACCGCCGAGGTGGAGGACGCCATCAAGGCGGCGCTCGGCCAGCGCGACTGCGTGGTCTACGGCGTGTCCGTGAGTGCAGCTCCAAATATTAGGCTTATATTTTAATAAAGTGACATTGCAAGTCTTGTATACAAATAATGTAGGTAGTACTTTTCTACTGCTTGAAAATTTGTGAGCAACTAAGAATATGTATAGCATTACTAAACATCGTTACGAAACAATACTTGCAAAGTAAATCCGATATGTAGCTTTAACGGTGGATGCCTAGTATCTTAGGTACAGTAAGTTGGTACTTGTGACACTAAAAATTAAGCTAAAATTACTAATTTGGGAACTTAGAAAGAACTTAATTAAACTTAAATTATTAATACTTATATTAAATTAAATCTTGAATTTTTTTACACATTAAACAATATTATTATATAATTTTAATTGTGTAAAAAAAGCTTACTTTAAATACTCCACCTATAGTACGTGTAGCTTGCGTGAGTGACGCTTGACCCTCCATAAAACACCTTCTATACTGATCCCATAGTGATGTTCTTTGTTTGCATCACTTAATTTGTCAGAGATTGGTATGTATTTTCAGTATGTAGTTCATGGCTGTACCTGTATACTCGTATAATTACTGCGCAAAAAACAAAATTTATTTTAATATCAATTTACATCTAGCGTATATTCTTTATACAATTATATCCGTTTAATAAATTATTATGTTATATAATAGACTCATATAATATGAGACTTATCTTGGAAAACTAAAGTTTTCACGAGGCGGATTTGTAAAAAGATATCAATTAAATACTGTTTTAAGCAAATAATAATCAAATACTGGGGGATGTATATAGAGTTAGATTATGCGGAGAATTTCATACTTTACTTAAATAAATTTTCCGTTTCGTTAGTCAAATATTCGAAACACAATGTTTTACCACACCCTTGTTTCACCCCACACCTATTCTAGCTTTAGTCTTATTAAATATACATATATTTTGGCTTTCCAGAATTTGATATTTCTGGTCTCGAAAGGGACTACAGATATGGATATTTGGCATTAAATACAGCTTGATATTTGCCCATGATTATGAGAAAAATAATCTTCACAAATGGACATATAGACAGACAGGTGTGATTTTTATTAGGGTTCCGTTTTTTTTATTTGTGATAAACATTGTAATTGTCTGGATAATAAAATAGAAATATAGTAAATAATAACCTACGTGTCTTTTTTTGTCGTTATATTCAAATAAGTATAACAAATAAATTTATTTTAACTATCTACTTTTTTGTTACTTATGATTTATTTACTGTACAATTGAGTACTTCGTAAAAAATTGTACAAAAACGAATATTTACTTAATGTTGAGATCCTATGTAGTGACTGCAAATATAATCCACTTTATAACAATTACGTCCAGGTCCCGCACACGGAGGGCCGCGCGGGCATGGCGGCGGTGGCGCTGGGCGGGGACGGGGGCGCGGGCGGGGGCGCGGCGCAGGCGGCGGCGGCGCAGTGCGCGCGCGCGCTCGCCGCGGCGCTCGACCTCGCGCTGCCCTCGTACGCGCGGCCACTCTTTTTGCGATTTGCGCATTCCATTGAGATAACCAGTTTGTATTCATTTAACTGCTATCATCAATAAATATATACATAGCGCGGCCTCACAGCGGTACACCGTCGAACTGTAAACTAGGAATCAATTATTTTCATTTTCCTCACTCGCGGTGCTGAGACCCTCCTCTCAGTCTTGAGAGGCGGAAAGCGTAACACTAGGTTGCCTCCGCCCACCTTGCTTCATGCATCTTCATGATCCAATGGGAATCAAATCTTTTCTGCCTGTAAAGGCGACGGCTTATGGGTTCGCTTCCCATTCGGGGAGATTGAAATAATTTTATTTTCTTCACTCTGGCAGCAAGGCAAAAGCGCGGCATTGAGTTCCGCCACTCAACACGCAATGCCTCGGAAGGAGGAAAGTAGGGAATGGAGTGTCTTAACACTGGATTACTTGAGCCTAGAGCCTCTTTCTTTCTAACTACCCTAGATTGTATGTGTATAATATTATACATTTTTAAATACTTACACTCTTATTTAGTTTTTATAATAACACTCCAAAATCAAACTTCAATCCCATTCTTAAAATTATTCGTCAGTAATTAAAAAATGATATAAATAATAAATTCCAGGTACATACAAACTGCAAAAGATTAAGTACCAGAAGGAAGGGTTCGACCCCGACGTGATCGAGGACCCGCTGTTCTTCCGGTCGGGCGCGGAGTTCGTGCCGCTCACCACCGACATGTTCAACGACATCTGCAACGGACGCATCAAACTGTAGACTTGTTAAAAAAACATTCATTCACTTTTTTTTTCTTTTTGAAATCTCATAGTGACGTGGGCAAAAAGTACGATGACAAGTCTTACATACGTATGAATGAATAACATTAATTATTATATAAATGACAAAATATTAAAAAGAAAAAAAAATCTACTAAAAATGTTCAAATCTTGTGGTGTTTAGGGAAAGGTTGACCCAAATCTGTACAGATGCCGGGCTCGTTAAGGTAATCACATTTTATGCACTTTACGGTTATTGGGAAGTTCTCGTTTAGTAAACATACACATAATAATTTAATTAACTTGGCACATTTAAAATATGTATTTTATTTATACTGAATGGTTCATTTGCAATGTTATTTTTTGTTTTAGTAGCAAATAATTGACTTTACTTCACTTTTGTACAAATATTGATTTATTTGAGTCAAAATCCGTATCCGTATGTTATAATATGAGAGCGTTGCGTAGCGACCAAGGACAAGCTTAAATATTTACATTTTTGTACTATATAAAGCGTGTTTTTCTAAAATAATACAAATAGACTGATATAAATTGAGCAGTAACATCGAATTGGGCTCAAGTATAGCAAAAATATATTATTTGTGAAAAAGAAAGGAATTTATTAAAAAAATCTATTTAAGTAAGTTTTTTAATATTGTGCTGTGATGAGTTTGTGAGGATTTGAAGTTATAATATACTTATTTGATTTTTATTGTTTTTTTGTATTCCAATTTTTTTAACAAGTAACATATTGACAACACTAGTGAGTCAATTGGGTACATCGTCATATCATCGTTTGTTTTAGTCACAATTTAGACGTAATTTCATGCAATTTCTTAGTCAATAATATCGTTAATCGTCAACTAAATTTTTTTTATATAGAAACTATGCTATAAATGAGATCTCAGCTGTTTATTCACTGTATAGATAGATATATGGGCTAGGTTTTGTATTTGATGTTTCCTCGAGCTGACGATTCATACAAATATAAGGCTCGAGGCGGAGGAGGAGGCGTGAATACTGAACTGTTGTGTACTGTAGATATAAACAATAACAAGTTCAACTTGAAGCAATAATAATTCACTTTTAGGTTATGTCGGGAAGCACGTAGCTTGTAGAATGAACTTGTAGGCAACATTCCGCAACTTTAAATTCAAATTTTAGTGCTCTTATTTTCTTTAAGCTACAGTTTAAACAATACGACACAAGAAGAGTTTTTCAAGTGCATATTTTAGTTTATATCTTAGTAATACTGTCAAGAAACTTCGCTTACGTTTTTGGAAAGCATATTTTGTTGAAACATTAATCGATTGATAATAATTCTAGTATAACGGCAATTATATGTCAAAGAAAAAAAAATTAAAATCTCTTCCTGTGTACCTAATTGAAGATTCTTATTTCACACATTTTCAATGTCACTGGTATTTGGATATATCGCTCATAATATAAGTAATAACTACTTGTGCCTTGCTGCAAGGACCGCATACTGACTATAAGACCATACTGACTGCTCCGGGGAAATATTATAAGTTGTAAATAAAATTATACAAAATCTATATATATCTTTTATTTTATTGTCCTTTAAGTGCCTATAAATTATTATGCGCCGCTAGTCGGCAATATTAGGGTACGTCGTCGCCGTACGGGCGGGGGGGGGGGGGAAAGAAATATGAAATATCTCACGCCGCGTAATGTTTGAAAATGGCGGCTAGAATGATTATTTTAAGTTCAGTTGTGATTTGTGAAGTGTATTGTTATAAAAATCATACGAAATATGGTGATTGTAATTTGTAACTATACAGTCTTGTTTATAATGTGTGGCATCAATTTTATACCATACAAGTATACCTATTAAAAGTCGAATAAAAATAGTAATGTTACAAACAGATCGAGACTGCCTACAGAAAATTATACTTTTTTGATGACCATGAAATGAATGTAAAAAACTAAGAATAAAATTAAGACGATTGCTCGAAAATTGTTAAATGCAAATTCGTCACGCAGGTCAGGCACAGTTCTCGCGATTAGACGAATATTATAACACTTGAACAATGGATGTCCTTACTTATTAACGCTTCTTCAAGAAGTTCCGAGTTCGCAGATATGGTCGAAGAGTAAGAAATGGAAGGTTTAGAGTTTTACGATGGTCACTTATCGGCGTTTGAGAATTATCGTTATAAGAATGAAAGTCAAGTAATTTTAATTTGCGCTCACAGAAAAACAAAAAAAAAATCTGTTTTGCATTCAACTCTTGGATTAACAACTACGTCATTACGCCGGATGAATTGCTTCACATATCATTCAAATTTACATAGCATAGGGGCATAGTATTAATACGGTGTTCTAAAATAGAAAATCTCATGAAAAAATCAAACAAGCAGATAAAACAGATTCTGTTTCAATAAACGTTATTCAAAATCATAATTATATTTATAAGAAAAAAGTTAATGTTGGAGAATCGTCAATTAACATAAGTGTCAGTATTGTCAGTCCTACTAAAAGCTACCACCAGCTCAGAAGGCAGCTGTGCTGAGATGAGCTGGCGAGAAACTCAACAGTTGCTCTTTTAAATGTAAATTTACACTATATTTACAACTGTGATTAGCCTCCCGAATGAGCATCAACAGTACTTAACTCCACACACTACATCCGTACATACTCCACACACTAGCATACGTATCCGTAACATATTCATGGAGTGAATAATATACTTTTCCTAATAATATGTTTTTAATCTTAACTTTATATTGCTCGAAAGGTAAGTCTGTAAGTATTTGTGGAATTTTATTATACATGCGTATACCTTGGGACATAAACGATTTATTTACCCTCTGAAGGCGAAAACTAGGTGTAATCAGCTTATTATTACTCCTTGTATTTATATCGTGCAGTGCCCACCATTAGCCAAGTGATGTCAGTTGATGTTGGCTTAGACTTTAATTCCACTGTTGTTGTTTCACATTTGAAGTTGCTAGCTGATGTCGATATACTTATTGGACAACCGTTTATTAACGCTCAAGGTGTTTCATTGGTTACTACTGAAAACTCAGAAACATTGAAGGAAGATAATGAGCTTGTAGATGGGAAATTTTGTGTTACCATCAACTCGGATGTAGAGCTACAACCACAAACATCCGCATTTATCAAGGTGAATATTGTTGATGTTGCAAATTCTTCTAAAACCAATATAAGCACCACACCACGATGTCACAACTTTACGATCCAAACTATGGAATGCCGGCTACCTTACCGGACAAAGCTACATTCACATAAACAACATGGGACAAAACCAGCTGTCTTGGAATAAGGGTGATCTCATTACTGGTCGGATTCCTGCGATCTTCACCAGAACCGGTCTTTATGGCGCTCAATGGGGGGAGGCCTTTGTCCAGCAGTGGATGTCTTCCCGCTAGTATAATGATGATGAATCCACATTGGAGAAGTGCGGAAGCAGGGACGATGGTGTTCTAATTCATGCTGAAAAAGTTAAGGTGCGTAGTTGTTTCAATTATTTAATCTATCTGTGGCCTTCTGAATTAATATAACTAACAAAAAAATATTCTGTCTGTTGCATTTATTACTTTATAAATCAATCAGTCGACATGGACATGGCATCAGGACATTGATTGAAGCATTTTATGACTGAAAGATCAGTTACATACTGTCATCGGAAGTAGATATAAGAGATTTATCGAATTATGACAAGCTATTTGAAGTCTTACTCGAAAACCGAGACACTTTCACGGCTGTCCGAAATGGAAATTTAATTTACTTCAAATATTCTATTTTTTCACAAACCATATAGACTGGCTCCAAAATAATTGGACATAGAGAAAAAGTTAACAACTTATGGCTGGTGGCTGCAGCTACAAGATTTTGACATGGATATTACGTATTGACCAAGGCCTAACATGCGTCATGTAGATGCATTAAGTCCCAACCCAGTCTCAGAGATTCTAAACATTGAGAACATAAACGTTTGGTATATGACTGCGCAGCTTCAGGATGAACAATTGCAAACAGTTTATAAGCAGCTAAACAGGGCAAATCCAAATAGTGACATCAAAAATAACTTTTCTATTCAGAATCATAGAATTTGCCAAAAAAACTCTTTATGGAGAACGTTTCTAAGTACCCAAAACTGCTCGATGGCGTGTAATGAAGATGTTTCATGATGATATTGGGCATGTGGGGCTTACTAAAGTAGATCACTATAGTTTACACGCATGACTCGCAGCTTTATAAAAAAGTGCCTTGGGTCTTGTTTGGGATGTTTATTTAACAACCATGGGACCATTTCCTAAATCCAGCAAGGGAAATCAACCATTTTATTATTACGGGAGTTTTTTTGGTATCTTTGCGTTGTTATACATTTCCTACGCTTCATAGGAAATATAGTGAGTGTAATCAATGAAGCCTTTAATTGTTTATCGTTCTTTCATAATTCGTTTTATAGAGTTTAATATAAAAATAAGCAAAAAATTCATGACAGCTTATTATAAAATTTTAAACATGTACACACATTCTTAAACAGTACAAAATTCGATTCTGCCTGAAATTCCTCTTTCATGCTCCGTACTCCTTATTTCTAAAGTTATCGACCTAATACGACAAGTCAATATGCCATCCATGGTTTAACTGTGCGGGGTGCATCGCGTGCAGGAATTGTACTACTGCCATCTTCGAAGTACGCTCTGGGAATGAAATCATGAATAGTTCTAAAAAAGTCGAAATCTTTCAGCAAACTCGTACTTCAATCGCATTTAAATTGAAACCTATTCCTAGCAATTTATTAGGCACGTTCAAAAATTGTTTACTTTAATATTATAATATTAATATATTCATAATTTCTCCCATTAGTACTGACTACTGTAAAAAAAATATGAAAATCCATAAAGCTAGCAGTCGATAATAGCAAACGCAATTTGAGTAAAAGATAAAAATAAAAAATATATGTAATAATCACACTGAAAATACACTAATAATAGATTAGTTGGTACTAGCGGCACACCCGCGGCTTCAACTACACGATAATTCATTTAATGGAGTTACGTCTGTGAATTTGTGGCGCACTTGTAATGACTTCTAATTTGAATACCTTTGGCTGCATTATCGTAATTTCCATAATAATCTAAGTTTACCTCGAACGCTTTATTTCTATGTGGGTAAAGTGTCGCCTTGATCCTGGAGTATTATAGTAACTTTTTAATCATGTGAATTGTTAAGATGTATGGTTCTGGTCCTTTTGTATAGATATTGGAAACAGACGCAATATAAAATTTACTTGTTTTGTGCAGTCATCTAACTTCAAGTCTATCTTGTTTTGGGCATAATGAGGGGGGCAGGTTGATAAATGTCATATGCTCTTTAACGAAATATAGTTGTTGGGTTAAAAAAAGCTTGTATCTTCATATTTTGAATCAAATTATTGACTTTATCAACAGTAACTCGTCCGACGCATTTGCTTTTATGCTATAGAACACATCTCCGATTAATTTATATCAATCATTTACGTTTTCATAATTACCGAAAGAATTGTTTTATAATCGTAGATTCCAGCTTACCAAGGAATATAAATAGCATTTGGAATAAATATGTAAGACGCATGTCGGTCATATGATATATCAATAAAAATATAAGATCTGCGTGTTAATATTGTTGCTATACTGGGATCAAAATTCGCAGATATCTTACAATCAAGTCGATTCTTAAGAAATAGATTTTCTTGCTTGCAACAAAACTACTGGGAATGTATTGAAAATGAGTTCTTACATACTTTATAAGAAAACATCAACTAATTTTAAAAATATAATTTTATTAAATCATAAACAGGTGCCAAAAAAAAACAAATATAATACACACTAATACTGTGGGAAATAAGAATATTTTCGAGACAATCAGCCTTCGACTAGACTCAAATTAAGATCATTAAAATTACATGTTATATACTTTTTATAAATAATCCTTGCCGTTGTTATTAAATAATAAATTAATATGTGCTATTATTAGATACGTACACACAAATTCAGACATTCACATTTCCACGAAGTAAATACTACAACAACTATCAAGCGTTGCTTACAATCCTCCGTGACAGGCAGTGGCAGTGTTTGCTTTGAGATTATTTATAATATCATATTACTGATATACTAGTAGGTACTAATTCTAGTTTTTCGAAAACATATAAATATTGTGTCCTACAAAAGCCATATACTAAGTTAAGTTCTCTCTTAAATTTAGTAAAACTAATATTTATTCATCTAATATTTTATGTCTACCGAAGGTTATTCAGCTGCGTACATTTCATTCGCAAAGAAAATTTACTTTCGAATTCCTTAAAATTACAAATCTGTACATATCTGACTAGCAACTATTAAGGCAACATTTAAATATATTATGTGTATAATACTATTATAATAAACTGTAGGTTAGTACTAAGAACATTCTTTAATTACATATAAAGGTAAAAATCTTAGTTACTATAAAATACAAAAAAAAACCTATTCCCAGTTCACATAGTACTTAGTTGTTATATAATATATGACATAAACAATAACAAGCTTGTAAAAATAAATTGATGTTAATATAAACGAAAATAGTGAACAGCTGTGAAATTATTGTATAAAATATAATGAAAACAATCAACAAAAATATAATTTATAAGATAAATAAAAAAATATTTATATAAATAGCTTATTTAATTTATTAATCTACATTTAAAAATACAAAATCAGAACTTATTCATATAGTATGTGCCACTGTGGCGCAGTGTAATCTGACTGTAGTCGTGATGGTTGGGGTTCGATCCCCATTTCGGAAAATGACCAATTTTTATTGTCTCACTTTGTTAAGAAGAAGTGCGGAATGACTGACGTCACTTAACAAGCAATGTTTCAAATTAGAGTCGAAAACAGACTGACATACGGTACCATATGCGGGATACAGTGTGAAGCTGTAAAAGTTAGGAACGTAACGTGTATTTAAACACAATACGCGCTATGTTCTACGAAATTGCGTATGAAATTCAACCTCTAAAGCATAAATTATGACATTTTGAACATTGGACGCTTTGCCATTCTACAGCGTAGTAATGTTTCTTATTCATTACTGTACAAATACGTTGATCACGTATTGAGCGAGGGGAGCGAGGGGAGCGAGGAGAGCGAGGGTAGCCAGGCGGAGAGGCCGGAGCGCGCGGGCAGTGCGGCGCGCAGCAGCGCCTCCTCGTGCGCGGAGAGGCGCAGCAGCGCGGATAGCGCGCGCGTCAGCTGGCGCGCCTCCAGCTCGCGCGCCGTCAAGAAGCGGAGCACCACGTGCTTCAGGTATCTGAGGGACGAAACACACTATAGTCTCATGTCTACATTGGGCTACTCTAGTGAATTTACATTTACAATTTTATTTGATTTTACATAAACAAATTAATGTATATAAATAGCATTAAATAACTGTAAGTTGGGTGTAACAGTGTTGACGTGGGTGGCTGGGTTTGTGGCGACAAATCTCATTCAAGAAATGATTGTTATTAATTTAAAATAAATTAACAAGTCAGGTATTGATTTCGTTTATTTGACGGACACTTACCGTCTGCTGATGTCTTGTTCTTCAGCAGATGTAAGATCTGATTTACTACTCTGTAGCTCCCTCTGTAAAGTCTTCTTCATATCCGCTATCCGATTGTCTAAAGTTTTAATTTTCTGAAATTTAATATGAAGAGTGAATGTTTAAGTGAAGTGGGTAATTTTTTTACAGATGAAACGCAACAACGTTACACAAACGATATGGGTTGTTTTTGCAGTGGCGAAGTGTCCATATAACACGATTCCCATCGGGTTACCTTTTGTAAATCTAATATAAACTGAATAGCAAGTAATTATTAACTAAAACCTATAAAATTAAATTTATAATTTATGTTAATTTCCTACAATTTCAGTTAAATTCCTAACATTATCCTTTTCCTCTCCCTCTAAGTCTTAGAAATCTAAAGCTTTAGATTAGTATAAATATAAAAGAGATTAAAAAATTAGTTTCGACGAAATCGACGGAGTAGGAGGAGGACAAACTATCGAATTGAAAAATGCAACTTTAAAGGAGAGCTATTTAAAGTTTCTTTTTTGCATAACTTTTTAATTAATTATTAGATTTTCATAAATATTTGGATTCACAGTTGTGTTGGGAATATAAATTATTATGTAGCACCAAAATCAAATATTGCGAAAAATGTACAATAAAATTAAATTACAATAGAATAGCACGTAACAGAACTTGTTACGTGTACAAAATTACGCGGCATATACTCGAGAAAGTAGTAGTTTCGTCCTTTTGTAAAGTGTAAGCTCGCGAAAGTTAACATATGCTGTTATAGGCTGGATAGAATGATACGTTTCGATAGTATACGTCTTTAAAAATCGTGTAAACAGCGACTTTTTTTTTAATTATGGATAATAAAACCTTGCAGTTCAAAACAGTAATAGCAAAAATATGCAATTTCGCAATATCGATACTTTACTTAGGGACCTGTCGAAATGTTCGTTTGCTGTTTTACAGAATTGTGTCATAACATAATAAATGCTGTTGTTTCATGATAATTGATATAAAGGTAATCTTTGTCTTTGAAGAAATATTGTTAAAAAAAATATACCTACCACATCAGGTTAATAACATAAATAATAAGATTATTTTTTCGATTTAAATCTTTTAAAGTCTAGTAATCTTTTAAAATTTAAAGTTTTAGATATTCTATTACATTTATGTACCTTATTTTTATCACAGATTTCAGTTTGCAAGTCTTGTATAGTTTTATTGTGTGTAGTATCATTTTCCATCAACTTAGCAACGCGTTGCTTCAACTCCTCGGTTTCTTTTATTCTTGCTGATTCATTTTCTTTTATTATCATACAATGTGCTTGATTCTGAAAGTAACGTTGAGATTTATCAAATATTTCAGCGGTTCATCTTTATGTAAAAAAATATTTCATAAATTCCAATAAATTTGTTAAAAGCTAAACATTAGAGAGATTTCCTAGTACCAAAATTTGATGTCATGTAAAGTGATACACACGCACTCAATATATTTCAAGACCGTGCAAAGTGGAGTCGATTAAGTAGGAAAGCAAACCCTGGCAATAGGTCGGGATAATGCTAAGTAGAAGAAGAATCTCCTATATTGTAAAATATAGAGCTACATATACACAACAAAAAATTGTAAATATAATTGCGATGAAAAAGAAGCTATCTAACCTCCTTGTGCTGACCAATAACAGTCTCCAGCTCAGATATCTTGGCCTTCAGTTCCACCACCTCCGTCTCCAGATAGCGCACGTTGCACTGACTCATCTCTATGTTCTGTGACATGTGCGCATTGCGGAGTAACGCCTCATCCTTTTCACGTTTTTCCCTTAAAATTATATTTTTTAGTTTAACGTGTACGTTTTTATCTTGTAGTATGTGACACAGATATTAATTAAATCACTTAGTTTTCCATTCGAGTCCGCGCCTTTCTTTAGTTAAAGATAATTATATCAAAATAATTTTCAACAATTATTGTCCCGCACCTTTCGCGTTAGTCATACTGTGCTACGACGTCACAATCAGTCATTACTATTTTATGTTGAGTGACAAATTTGATGTTTTGATATTGTTGTAAGCGTATCTTGAATTCCAATGGAGTTGGACTGCAATATGCAGCGCGTGTAAGGATGAGGAATCATGTGCAAATAACCTTGAATGAGCAAACTCAATCCTAAGTGAAATTCTAAATATGTACTTACTTGTCATATTTCTTCTGTATTTCTACAAAATCGTTATGCATGTCCGTTACAACCGAGTTGAGGTGAGAGACCTCCTCCTTCTGCTCGTCATACAGCCTGTTAGACTTTTCTATTTTCTCCTTCAAAATTCTCATTAAATTCCTTTCATTTTCTAAAGCCTCTGAAAGCTCATTGTTTTCTTCTTCTAAAGCTTCGATACGTTTTTCTAATTCTGCCGACATGTCCTGAAAAAATGAGATCTTGTATACAGTATATAATCCAACCAGTTGTTTATGAGATATGATATATTATGCTATTACTTTTTGTCAATATACAACTTTGTTATCAGCATCAACTAATATAGGTTATATTTAAAGCATGACATGTTGTTAGTAATCTACTTTAGGGTGCATTTTTCAATCTATAACTAAAAGCAATATGATAGAACTGTAGCAATATGATGCTGTAGTACAATTAATCATAGAAAGGCTACATTGCTTAAAAACTAATGTGTTTGTATATTTTGTAAAGAAAAATTATTTGTATTATTATAAATTTTATAAGAACAATGAAAGTTGAAAAATCATAAATAAAAAAAAGTATTAACGACAATGTTAGTAAAAAAAACGGAGGGTATTGTATGCTCATGTTATCCAAATTAAGGAGTAAATAAAAAAATATATATATGAAACAGAATAAAATTTATTTCTATATAAAATAATTAAAATGCTGAGAAACACTTAATAAACAATAATTTCAAAATAAATATCATTTAACAAACTAAAACTTACTTGGAATGTAAACTTTATAAAAAAAACAATATAATAAAACGTGTATCACTCAGGCTGTACTGATCACAAACTCTATCATGTGACGCTGAAGTCTAATCTTGTACAAAGGTGTTTTAGGGCTGCCGTTGTATAGGAATTACATCAAATATACTTAAATGATCTATATATAATATTATATTATCCTATATATTTGACATAAACTTTAAAAATATATTTATATAGTCAAAGGATCTTCATCTTCTAGTTATCCATTTTTTTTCTCATTGTTGCAAAGGAACATATTTTTAATATAAATATATTGCCTTAGAGCGGTTTAAGTATGTTGTGTTATGCACGTTTCTGCATAATAGTTTACATAAATTAATATGACATAATTTGAAAACATGTCCTTGAAATATTTGATATAAAAAAAATATACTAAAAAACGATTTAGTTTTAATTTCAGAAACAATTCGCCGCTCTTACTTGAGTAGTGTGTTTGGCAGCCCTATTGGCTTTATAGATAAAATAATATTATCATAAGTAGTCTTGTATTATTTAACTGTAGAATTATCACATACACATATAATATATTCATAAAATATATTTATCCCTGTAACCATCTTTTTATCCATAACATTATATTATAAAACAAAAATATTACAAATCTTTTTATTTATGCTTTACTCAATAAAACAATTCTTTAAAATTCAACAATTATTGATAATTTCGATAGGAAATATCTTTCCATGGTATCAGTAACGGAAAGAAGAGAATACCAATTAAAAAATAAATTATTATACTTTTTATACAAGAATAAACTGTGAATTATCAATTTATTTGAAGATACAAATAAGTTTTAAAGTCATACTAAGTTAAAATAAAGAAAAAAAAAATGAAGGTTAAGTACAAAAATAGGAACTTATTTAACTGCCACAAAAATAATATATTGAAATTTAAAATATATTAATATAAAATAATAGACTAGACAAAATATTGTACTAATTCAGTTATAAATATAATATATCAAGATTTCAAGTACTATAGACTATATATATTTTCTCAGATATGAAAAATATCAAAGTATTTATGTATGATTTACAAATTATCCACTAACTTTGCCCGACAGCTTTTTATGCTTTATTAATTGGTTTGATTTAAATGACAATGTGTTGAGTCGGAAAATGTCCCACCATACTATAAAAACGGGTCAAGCTAGCGAATTTGCCTCAAAAAATAGAAAAGTCTGGATAGCCGGGGATCTTGTACTACAATATGAAATATGATTTATATTATAATTATAACTATGTACTTATTATATAACATAAGTAAAGCAAAAAAAGCATTCAACTTTTGCATTGCAATAAATGTGTAATAAATAGTTTCTAATATATTGCTCAACATGGATATTGATTGAAATAACATTAAATATATTTGTAAAGTATAATTAATTATAGTACTTAAAATATAACAAATAAAATGCTTATTATATTAAAATATTGGATTTAACTATAATAAGCAAGGGTACAGAAATATTCAAAAATATGTGCATATTGTTAAAGACAAAACGAAATGAATGAGAAAGTGAACTAGTGTAAACTTCAAACAGACGACTGTATATGGAAATAACACACATTAATATAGTAACACTCATTTATCTTGGAAAACTGAATAAACAATATATTGCAGTGCGGAATAATAAAAAAGTATGACATGGCCAAATAAACTAATATATCATTTAAGTGAATATATAAGTTTTGGGGTCAATATTTACTTTTTAATCTACATTTAGAATATGTGGACACTCCCTTTTTTGTGCTTATAAAAATATATTAATGAAATAAATAAAAACTAGTGTTTTCTATTAATTTTACGCAAAACATAATAATTACTAAATAAAACGCTGATATGATGGAATGAAGTGCTGAGGTCGAAATGTGGTGGTGGTGACGCATAAATGTCATTGTTATTACATACATCGCTCGTTATTCATATTATATATAAAATACGATAACCAATACTAGGCTAGTTTATTTATTACACATAAAAAACATAATTACGTTTACCTAATTTTATTTCTCGCAAACAGGTACATGTATGTGTATATATGCATTACTGCGTCACCACGACCTTCTAGGTATATTATGACTCATTTTTTAAATATTTAGTATGTTTTTTAAGGATACAATCGTACTTTACGTTTTAGATCTAATAACTTGCATCAAACATATAATGCAGTTAAATTATCAAAAGTTTATCAAATGAGCCATACATACATAAATTACGAAACCAACGTATAAACAAAGTGCAGTATCCACTAAATACTGTATACTGCGGGACTCACGGCGGCCCGCAGCGCGCGCAGCTCGCGCGCCTGCGCCTGCGCCTCCGCGCTCAGCCGCGCCACCTACACACGTCCCCATATGCTTGTTTACTATGCTTCTTGTCGTCTTTTTATCCATTTGATATCGACACCTCTTATGCATTTACATGCCTGACAAGGCTTGAAAAGCCTCCACAAGCTCCAAAGTGCAACGTGCAACTTGCCGTAAATTTCCTTTGATTTGACACAGAAACGAACTCTAACCGACACAGGTCCAGGTCGGCAATAAGGTCGAAGGCCAAGCCGAACACCCCGATTACACGTTTGTGCTTGTGGGCGCTTGCCAAGCCTTGTTTTAAATGCGTCATAATTAATATATAATCGGTGATATTCGATATGAACAGGATCATCGTTGATATCATCAGTTGTTTTAAGCAAACAGTTTACATCGAGGCTGTAAGCTTTATTATATCACAATAATTATTTCGATGTTACTTATTCTACCTGCGATCAGAGTTACCTCGAGCACATAGAACGTGTCACCACCGGGCGGGGTAAAAAGCCGCAGGTAAAAACTAGTTTTAGAACGTGATACTAGTTACTTTAAGGTCGTTTTCTATATACGACGACGATGACGATACTTTAATTAACTTAGACTGTTTATGTTAATAATTAATAAATTCATTGCTACTGGTGGACATTACGTCCATAATCAAAGAACATATTTTTTTTTTAAAGGAATAGTTAACACCATCAGTTAAGATTTTAATGGTTGTGAGTTCTAATGCAAAAATAAAAAAAGATTAGAGAATACATAGAAAATGTGGAATAAATACAACAACGTCAAAAAATATTATCGAAATATAAAAGAGTAATATAAAATTAACAAATTTTACCAACCTTTGCTTCACTATTGGCAAGATTTTGTCTGGATTTCTCCAAATCGGCGGCCATGACGTCTAATTTCTCCTGTAATTCCTTTTTCTCTACTTCAACTCTCCGTCTCTCCGCGCCCTCCTCGCCCGCTTGACGCGACACTCGCGCCACCTATAGAGTCGATTATAGTAAAAAATTTACTAATATAAACATATATTATATTATTATATTCACCAGTATATGTGCACCAGCAGCAATTTTATGTTAAATACAAAGGAATAAATGTCAAGAATAAATTAAGTTGTTAAAGAATGATAAGAAATGTATTTTAATAGGAAAAATAAAACAAAATGTACATATAATATATAAATTAATAAACTTACCTCAAGGTAACCTTTTATGTGACTTCTAACACTAACATAATATATATATATATATATATATATATATATATATATATATATATATATATATATATATATATATATATATATATATATATATATATATATAACACTAAGGATACATAAAAGCTATAATTAAATGTTGATATTTTTATTCTTGTCATTGGTTATATTATTGCATACCCAAAACCAATCCTTTAAGTCATTTATTCAGAAATATGTATTTATAATAAAATAACTTGTTCTCTGATAAGGATTATATAGTGGGTAATTATTAGACACGAGCTTGTATAAAGAAATATAACACAACAAATATCAATATATTGTTAAATTTGTATCATATTAATTCTACTACATAAATGGAAAATTCTGCTTACCTGAGTCTCTAAAGAAGCAATTTGACCGCTCCAAGAAGTCTTCACATCGGCAAGTGCCATTTTGGCCTCTTGCAGCTGTCGCGTGAGCACCGCCTTCTCTCTACAAATTCTATCGAAGTCAGCGCATCCAGTTGTCTTTAAGCCCCGTTTGTCTATACAATTAAAGAAATTTTGTTGATATGGTGAATATGTTATTTTGGTTTGGTTATGAAATGTATTTAATACTAATTACATTCAATGGATTCATATCACATACAATTAGGTATTTTTCCATTTACATTTAGTGTGGTTTTTAAACAACTCAGTTTTAGATATTTATAATTAATAATGCAGATCTTTTTAGCATTTTGAAATGAAAATTGACAACTATGTTAAAAATTAAATGTTTAAATTTATGAAAATAGCAAAAGCAATTGAATCACCATCATCCCCCATACAATGGTGCGGGTGGTCGACGGGCAGGCCTGCTCTGAGCAGCTCAAGCTGGTGGGCGAGGTCCCGCGAGCGCGCGTCGGCAGCCCCCAGCGCGGCGCTCAGGTCGCTGCGCTCTCTTGCCCATTCGCGGCGGGACTGCTCTATTTCTTCCTGGATGAAACTTATTTATAATTCTAATTTACGTTAAGTTATTTACTCGGTCCCTGACTCCATAACGGCCCCAGAAGGCCTGTATTGGAGTTTCAAAGTCAGCTGTGCCTAAGTTTCAGACAATGATATAATAAATCAAATTGTATTCAATTTACTATGAAGAATTATCATTTTTATTTTAAAAGACATGCTTATATATACCCTTACTACATTATAATATTATTGTTCCGCTTACCACAAAATAATAAAACACATCTTCAAAAAACTAAATCAGATTCATATTTTTTTTTAACTTTGCTTAAATTTAACCAATTATCATTAAAAAAATACTGCATAATAAAAATATAAAATTTTCTTATATTTGTTCACTTAAATAAATAATAAATGAATACTCACTGTAAGTGCGTCCAATTTATCCTGTGCATGTTCAGCTGCAGCAAGCCTAGTTCTCAACTCATTAAGTTGTTTTTCAGCCGCATCTCTAGCTATTAATGCTTTCGATGCTTCAGCCTGAGCTGTCCGAGCTACTGCTTGAGCAGCTAGAGCCTCTTCACCTTTATATTATAATAAAAATAAATATAATTATAAAATTTATTATGAATATGAGTTATTAAGATGTTATTTAAATTGCTTTCACAATTATGTGATATGATTTCCTGGTATTGACTCTTTTTTAATTACGAAAATAATTTCCAATTATGGTTAATATTATGGAGAGCATTTTTGAGAACTTAGTTGAGTTAGTAAAATCTATTATCTAGTAGTTAATACAGCAAAACAAAGTGATTGAGTGCCACTAGCTATAAATAAACATTTAAAAAGAGAATCTGTAACATTTGATACTTGTAAGTTACTCTACAATGGCAGTAATAGATACCTTGTACAGATGATAATGAAATCTTTAATTCTTCAATCTTTTGCTCCCAATATGAATCTCTATCTCTTAATTTAGCTTCTAACTGTTCTGCGTATTGTTGTTGGAGAGCTGCCTGATCAACTTCACCTCCAGTACGGTCTGATAAGTATGTATGCAGTTGTGGTGAAATGGACTAGAATAAAAAAATATGTTTTAAAAAGTAAATAAAAAAATTAAAATTATTAATAAAAATAACCTTTTTTAGTTTCAGCATAAAACTATAGCTGTAGCAGTAATCCACTTATAGAATAGCATGCATAGGGAACCGGCAGGGTTAAGAGACCCTGTTATCTGCCTTGTTACCAGTACTTATTCAGGACATTTTTATATTGAGTAGTGGAACTCCTTGCCACAATTTGTCTTGTTAACAAGCAAGAGAATGGAAATAATTCATTTTTTCTAGTGGGAATCAAACCTACAACTGCCATGTTTATTAAAATAACAGGTTTTATAAATTGTATTATTTAAAATATTCAAACATCTTTCTTGATTCATACTTAATGTAAGTTTAACTTAATATTGTAGTTAAAATTGTCATATAGTATAATTTATTACAAAGATCTAAATAACAATATAAAAGAAACTTAGTTTTCTATTTTAAACTTTTTACCTTGAGTAGACAAGGTCAATGTTCTTAAATATTACTTTTCAAGTTGTTACAATGAGTTTACTTGAACAGACTGGTTCAGTTAGTATAAGTAATAAAGTGATAAGATAAATGGCTAAAATTTTATAAGCACTTACATCAGACGTAGAGTCTCCAGGTCCTCCAGAACTAGAGGGGCTAGTAGTAGACTGAAATTAAAATATTAACCTTATACTTTATAATATTTTTTTCAGTTCTTTTATATTTTATAAGTTCAAGGGCTTTAATTTTAGGGTAGAGGTAGAAACATTTTTATTAAAAATTGCTTACTGAATCATCTCTTAAAGATATTCGTCCCAAAAATGCACCACTTCTCCAGCTACTCGTCAATTTGCTTATGTCGCTGCCAGTTTCATCTTTAATTTTACTTTTCAGGCTGGCGAACATTTTTATAATAAATAATTTTCTGTAAATAAAAAAAAGGCTATCAAAGCGATAATTGTATTGCCTCTTAAAAAGCTGTGATAATATAACAGCTCCTACCTCAAGCTAATCGACTATTACTTATCCATTAGACCAAACAATATATAGGTTCTCTCATTGTAAATTATTTGTCATGTATAAAGTGGAACTATTTCAGATAAATATAAAATACAAGAAATATTAAATAGTAAAATATATTAAAAGAAATACACAATATGTACTCGAAATAATGACACAACACTGTTAATTGGTAAATGATAATTCGTAGTTCGTACTGTGTTGACACTGACATAAGTATCAGCAGATAATGTAAAATAAATTATAAAATAAAAAGTTACCTATATAGTTTTAAAAAGCAAAATATATAAATATTAAGATATAATTTAATTATACCGTCAACAAATCTATTTTTCTACGTTCATAAATTACTGATATGTGTTAATTTACATACGTACTAAGAAATACATATTATTTTTGTTCTACCGTTTTTGAATTTCATTAGGTATGTACTTTCTATCTCTACTTAACATACCGGGGAAGTTAACTTACTTTATTCGGAAAGGCGTATTGCTGCCTGTTAAGACAACGAAACATCAGTGTAGCTGCACGTTTAGCCGTACAAAATGCAGTTCTGGTGCCGATACTATTATTCGGCAGTGACACGTGGGTATTACAGAAGAAAAACGAAAGAAAGATAAACGCTGTGGAGATGCGATCTCTTCAGAGGATATGATGCCTTTATATTGCATTTTATGCGTCATCTCGCTACTTACTGGTTTCACCCTCTTTTACAGGTTGGCTGGAAGAAATCTCTTCTAAGGATAAGTCCACCGTTGCCAATTAAATTTCTTTATGTTTGTACTTCAACATATTTTTTTTTAATAAAGAATACTATATATGTGGAGTCAGTTTAGCTGACCAAATCCGCAACGAAGAGATACACTGAAAGATAGGTACCTGCGAGGATGTCACAGTGAGAATGAAGAAGAACGAGCTCAGGTGGTTTGGGCACGTCGAGAGAAAAGTGATGACAGAATTGTAAAATAGATGCGAGGATAGATACAGAGGCGAAAGAAATATGTAAAATTTTAGTGAAGCCTGCAACACAAAAATTAAGGACCGTTTTCATTTATTTATTAGTATGATTTCATAGTCATATTTTAGAAGTGTCATATGTATAGATATAAATTTTATTAAAGAATATTCATAAAAACAAAATACAATAAAATTTAGGAAAATATCGTAATCTTCACTAAAATAAATTGCATAGTTATATTTAAAAATAATAAATTTATATTTCCGTAACTCAAAAGAAAAACGGAAACCATATTATAGGATCACATTCTTATTTTTTTCTCAACACTATAGTGTAGAACAAGAGAAATAAAACTTCTAAATCAACTTAATTTATTATTATTTATTTATGCCGAATACTTTGATGTTTGCAGAGAAAGTGAGGTCCGAGCCCAACTCGCACTTGACCTGTTTATATTTATTACACAATTTCTTTAATAAGCATAAGTAGGACTATTATTATGTGAACAAATATGGGCCTTCATATCGAACTTAGCTGATTGTCCAAAAACTTGGTCAAGGACTTTAAGTTCCGGGCCCATTGTTAATGCCCCCATTACTTTATCATGTATGAATAGTTTCAGAATGTGCAGAACAATATATTCTTATACTAGCTATCAATATGAAGAATGTATATAAAAACTATAATATAGTTACATTATTCTTACTACAACTTTTATAAACGATTGCAACACTAGTTCTACGTACTACGTCTTTCAGACCCGCTGTTAGCTTTAAGTTTATTCAACAAATAAAAATATTTGATAGAAAGAGAATTTTCGAATGAAGAATATTTTATATTTGAATTCTGAATATGGCAAAACAAAATACATTAGTGAAATATTTATGAACAGGAAATTTAATTTTATATACTACCTACATTAGCTGCATATTTGACTTTTTATAATGTGATATAATTAATTATATTACTTCGTATAGTATTTAGGCACTAATTAGCCAAGTAAATAAAGTGCATTCTGATTTATTAGGCATTTGAGAATGGCCAACGACCTGATTATTATAATGTTTTTCAATGTTATTCAAGACTTTATTACTCTTGCCATACTTCGAAGATTTTTGTTTTCTTGTAATTTAGCTGGACTGCTGTAGTATTCATCTTATGTTGCAGATATAAAATTTTTGTATGTAATGTATTTATTTAATCTTTAAATCACATATAGTCCTTTATTCTGCTCAGGCCCAATTGCTATACAATAAAAAAATCATTCATAATAGTCTACTAGTTGGGAAGATGTGAGAGTACAAACAGACAAACATTCACATCACATTAGGTACTGTTTTTCAACACTCGAGTTATTATTTCGACGAAAAAATCAGAAGAATACTGTTTTATTATTGCATTGGCAGATAATTTGACAATTTCTTATGAAATTATTTTCGTTCTGTTTAGCTACACTTACTTACTATTAGCTTTAGGTAAACGGAAACAGAGAGAACCAGATGTTAAGACTCTTCATTCGCCACTTTCTTAATAATGTGGAGACATTGGATCTTGAGTGATAGAACTAAACAATGTTTTGGAGCGGAATTATGAATAAAAGTAACCCGAGTCGAGTGGGGATCGCCACAGCCATCGCGCGTGTCAGACATTGTATGAGATGGTCTCTAACTTATTACTAAAACTTAAATGAATGGAGATATAGGAGTTAAAAGGTAAGGTAATAAATAACAAAGTGACATATTCAGTTGTTTATTATCTATACTGTACTCAAAATTGATCCGAAGATCACATCACATAGTAATTTCATAAATAATATTACAATGTCATGTACTTTCTGTGATTGCTCATGAATAAAAAAATGTTCACAATATTATCAATACTTTGTTCACTGGACCGGTTTACATTTAGTAGATGTACCTACTACATCATTACATACCATTAGGTACCGAACAACTTACAGTGTACTCGATGAGAGATATAATAATAATAATCAATAATTATTGTGTTGCAGTTCATTTTTTTGTTAATATATTTACAGTTTTACATTTTTTTTTTGTGATTTACAAATAAATTCTTGAATATTTATTTATTAGGTCTTCATTATTCCATTTGGATTTATAATAACAGTACTTTATAGTTAAAAATATCACAAAAATGAAATATATTATGTGTAAGACACACGCAACATTAAAAATACAACAAAAGAAAAATATAAAATCCACTAGAAACCTTGGGCCAGAAGAGTCCCTTCTAAAGAGGAAGGATACTTTCGATGTTCAATATTATAACGGCAATTTGATACCATAATAATTATTATTATCACACTAATTAATTATAAAAGTAATCGATTGTCTTACAATAAATGCGTCAAATTATAAAATTTCGATAATAAAATTAAAGGCAACAAATAATCCGTGAAACGATAAATTTCAACAAAAATAAAAGACAACTTATATATTTAAGAGTCATATAGTGCCGTATTGATAAAAGCGAACCGTCCCGGACCGGGAGCGACCGGGAGTGACCGGGAGCGACCGGGAGTAACAACCAACGCAAAACTAACGCAACCAACCGACAACCAACCGACAACCAACCAGCCAACCTCCGACGAGTTTAACTCCAACACTGCTATTCATCTTTTATCGATATGGCATTCCACTTACAATATACGACAATAAATATAACGCACTTACACATTAATCACTTCTTTAATTCCGACGCTAGGAATTATTTTATAATATATACCTAAAAATATAATCACGGCACAAGTATCCCTCCGACTAAATTACTAACGTAGTGTCACTTTATCAGGATTTAGAATCAAATATGTATTATGTATCTTAAATATTTCATTATTAATATATCATTATCAAAATATCCACTAAATGGGAGGAATAAATCAAATTATTAATATTTTAATTCTAACATTAATCGCATGACTGATCAACAAAAGGATATGGACTAGGAATAATAATAATTAGGCAACAGGCTCCCGCCTCGAGGAGCGCGCCTCCATCCGCATGTCACCTCTACATACATACGACGAGATAAATTTGATCAAAAGTTAATACTGTTCATGTCCAAAATAATACAGCAGGGCTATTTCAGTTGTGGACTCGGTCGTCGGGCGCCACTTTGTGCATCGATAGACGGGAATCGATCAGAAAAACAATCATCTCTAGCAAATCTATCTGGAATAAAGCCGACGTTCTATCCTATAATTTAGGTACATAGCTTGGAAGTATGCCTTTATTTGAATATTGTCCGACAACATTGAGTGTTCAATTTTTGTATCGCCAGTAAGTCCGTTATCACTCTACGAGTGTGGGTGTCTATGCTAAGTGAGAGGACGCGGCCGCAAAATATCGGTGCCGAAGGAGAAGCGGCTACGCTATTGGTGTTTCAATATCGATTCTTAATCTAATCTAAAAAACTTGTCATCTATAAAAACATAAATTTATAACGTAAATAAAAATAATATAATTCTCACAAAAATGCTCACAATAGGAGTGGGGTGACGCAACTTCTGACTCCGGCCTCCGCTCGGGCGGGAGCTGCTCGCTCGCCCGAGTGACGGTACCTCGCTTATATACAACAACCTCGCGGTAAAACCGCGCCGATCTCTACAGGAACTCATATCGTATCTTAAAAAAATAATATACAATAGTAATAAAACATTTGAAACGTCACTAACTACTATTCGACGATCTCGGTACGATCTCGACAGACCATTCGAACGGCTCCGGCGTGTCGTATTCTATTCATATCACATTCGCATGACCGTGCCTGAGAATCATATCCCGCTACTTGTGTACACACTCCTTCCCGAGGGCGCGGAAGCGGCACCGGCGCCCCCGCCGCCGCCGAGGAGGCGCCGGTGCCGGCCGGTGTGTCCGAGGTGCGAGCGATATGGTTAAGGGGCGCGGGCGTGGGAGTGGGAGAGGACGCAGGCGAGTGTGGGGGTGTGGGCGTGGGGATGAGGACGTGGAGGGTGCGGGGGTTATGGGGGGCGCAGCGCGGGCGGCAGCTGCACAGGGATGTGGTAGTAGCGGCAGGCGGCGCGGCGGCACGTGCCGGCGGCGGCATCGCGGCATACCACCACGCGGCACCCGACCACCTGCAGCCCGCACCCTACAATATGTCACATATAAAACTATTAAACAATCATATTATTAATAATTACAGCATTTACACACGAAGAAAACAACATTAATGTATTAGGTATCAGGTTTAACTTGACATGTCAATACTGTGGTCAATGGCTGACAAGATGTTAATAAATGTTAGATTTACAGTACTAAATACTAAGTATATATTTTCATACTAAAACTATATTTATACAAATAATATCTAATAAAAAAATACTAATCCCGTTTCACCAGGACTACTTGACTTTTAAGAATATACTTAAAAAATATATTACTTTTGAAACTATTATTGTTCAATTACTACGTAACACAATTTTGGAGCTGGGGCCTTGTACAACGTTACTACGGTAAATACAGAGGCGGGAGGGGAGATCCGAACAGTTTTTCTCTAATTAATAAACCAAGAAAATAGAATTTTTCATCATAAATTGGTAACTGTTTTAATTATTTCTTACAGATAAATAGTCCATTTAAAAAAAATTACATATGTCATCAATTTTTTTTCCCAATCAATATAAAAGGTGGCAGAGATGGTGTATATAAAAACGCTATGGTGCGGGATGCGTTACATGAAAAATAGTGGGAGTGGGAGACCAACACCTTCAAATTTGTGCTACGTATTACTTTACCGCCCTCTAACATCAAAATGGTTACAAGTCTATGTCGCACGTTACTAATATTGTCTACTTTTAACTATTTTAAATAATATAACACATACACTAATATTAAGGTATTACTATTAAAATAACTATGTGTGTAAGAATATATTCTAGAATGTAGAAAGATATTTCGATACTAACCTACAAATCTGTAAATCATGCACACTATAAAGGATTTTGCAGGATTATGGATTATCATTCATGCAGTTTTATATATATTGACATTAAATTTTATAGACTGTTGTACATTTAAAAAAATAGGGGAGTACAAATAAATTTTAAAGAAGAGATCATAGTGACAATATTGTTTAGAATAGTTTGGTAAAAAGTGCTACAGTACCTTCACGAATATGAACGAATCTGCAGGTAGGTCTCGTACATCCTTGCCGATTAAAATCTTGGCACACCGGGAGGGTGTCCAGTAACTGGAAAATGTAAATATTATTCATAAATTTTTGATAGTAATTATATTTCAATTGCCATTCAAATAATTCTATTCAAAGTGTGTGGCCGTGGATAATTGTATGTGGTATGTTGTAACCGAACAGAATTTATATATTTTGCGACACAGGAATTAACTATTTGACATACTTGCCCACACTCGATGATAATTATTTCATTATCTTTTATAATATGGCGATTTGTAAAGTAACATTCCCTTATGCAATGTATTTCATACATTGTCTGCAAATTATTAATCATAAAAAAAATATTAGACTCACACACTATGTAAGAAAACTCTTTGAATGACTCGTGACTAGATCAACTACTTCATAAACTGTCAAAACTATTCAATAAAAATATTTTAATTGTAAAATACTCGTATATAGTACATATGTACATAATATGTATATGTATAGTTTATACTGTACAGTATAACTTGTAAATAGATAAATGACGGTTTATGAATAGGCATTATGTTAATGTGTTAATGCTAACTCTATCACTTTATGGACATTCATACATCGGACACTGAAAATAATCCTCATCGCACAGCCGTCTGAAAAAAATGCCGAAATAGTTGTTGTAATATCAAAGAGCCACATGTTACCGATATATCTGTTACGGATGTATATGTTCTGTAATGTCTTTATAACATCTATGCGACTATATAAAAATGACAATTATCCAAAACTAATTAAATAAGAATATTTTAATTACGCCGGAAATGAAATTTGGAAGCAATTTATGGGTAATATTAAACCGGATCATACACAATCTAATAGATATTAACACAACCCTCATTTGAAAGACATATATTGTTTAGTGATAATGCGTGTGTAGTTTCTCAATCGCTACGGTAAAAAAGGAACAAAGACAAGACACACGGAAGGCGGGAACGTTCGAAATCAAATCTTGTCGCTGCTTTAATATTACAATAACTTTACAAGATTTGTTGCACAATATGATTGTACCTTCCAAGCATTCTTTGAAAAATAGCGCGCTGACTGTGTGTCACCTTTATATTGTAGTCACTAGTAAGTAATATTGGACAAAGTACAAGAAAACACGGGGTGAGGTAGCCCAGGAAGTTGTCGCAAGTTCCGTAACCGTCAAAGTGTTAAAGTATGCTGCACTATGCACATAGTAGGTATGAATATATATCTAAATGGCATGCAGAACGCTTGAAATATAATCATTATTGCGCAGCCAATCTTATTTAAGCGTGACTATATTTTACAAAAAGCTAAAGCATGATGCTAGACAATTCGTACCAGGGCGAGGGCGTTCTATAGGTTTTGTAGCGTCCAAAGAATACCCATAAAAACCAACGGTCGCTATAAAAAGCTTAAATAGGCTGTGTGGGGAGGTTTGCGAAATGTGACGTATCGGCTGTCGTAAGAGTCCTTCTCTGCCGTCATGCTGGTTATCGGTAGGTAGGCATGGTTAAATGTAAAAAAATAAATTTATACCTTTAGCTTACATGACAGTTCTGGACGTGACATGTTAGTGGTAGTACAAACTGCAACATAATGACCATTAGAGTGCGGTTACTGTACGACAAACAAAAGAAAACCAAGTATATTAATTACGTCTACGGTGAGTTCTTTAAGCGTCAGAGAGGTTTCGACGAGTCTTAAGCGGGGAACGGCGAAGCACTTTAAGCGTTTATAAGAAAATTCAAAGTAGTTAATTGGCCCGCTCACAAAGAAAAGTATAGCAACTCAGTCACGAGATGACAAATTATATAACAAAATTAAGGGCAACTTTGATTTTTCTCTTTTTACCACCGTCATTTCAACTACCAACTACGCATAAATTCACATTTACTTTTAGTAAGCGTATAGCTCAATATTAGTGAAATATAAAAAAGACCCCCTTATTGCGGTTGATAGTTGACACTGCAGGAGGTGACCTTCTTCCGAGGAGTTGACGTTACTTTATTTATGTACAAAAACAGTTAGTAACAAAAAAGTTAAAATTCTTGCAAAGGATTACATCAACTCATCGAAAGAAATATTCACTGGCTTCGTTGTTTTTATTAATAAAATAAGCCTTTACTGAAATAACCGCATTCACAAACAAGATATGGTAGTATTTAAAGAATTACATAATTTAACTGTTTTTGTTATATAAATATGTTTCATGCGATAGTAAAGCGGCGTTTCAGTAGAGGCAACACAGGAAATCACTTATATTGAGGATATTAAAGTAAGCTGATTATATCTTACCAGGTGTAAGCAAGGCAATACTGTAGAGTGACTTCTTCCACATTTGAAAGCAAGAATGTTTCACTATACAAAACTAAAAATCATCAAGGAGTAAGTTGTAGCATCAACTGTTTAACAATATAAGATACAGTTACAGCACAATGACTAAATGATTGAGGTGACAGTTTTGATACACATGATGCCTCGTAAGCGATGCCATCAGATTCACATATTATTTTGCACAGAGTGTCCAAATATTCTGTGTCTGCACTTTTAAATCGTGGCGGTTATTTTGGGCAGCTTCAGTTAAAATACGTTTCGATGCGCTGCCAAGCGTTATAGGAAGATTAATTTGACTATTTTTATTATTTTTCAGTGTGCGATACCGATACGAAGCGTTACGAAGCGCACCTTGACCTTCTGTTACACATACCTACGTAGGCCGTACTTTTAGCGATGTATATATATATATACTTCATATCGCCTAAAGCTCAAAAAAATGTTACTACGAAAGCGAACAGACGAAGCAAGCTCAGATAGCGGTCAATAATTTTGCAAACAAGACGATAATTAAGATATAATTCATCAAAGTAAAAGATTTCGATGGTAGCATTGCAATCGAATTCAATTATAAATATTGCTCAATATGTATTTAATATGCAAAAGAAAGAGAGGCAAAGGAGTACAGGTGATATGCGAGTTAGGATAGAGCGAACACATTGGAGCCCGTGACCGAAAGTGCATGATCAGGAGAGGTACTTTAGGGTTAACAAGCGACATGCGGCCACACCGCCAAGGGAAATCGAATAGCAAGCGTGGGCGTGGAAGTGGGCGTGGGAGTGAGCGTTGACGTGGCATAGGCGTGGTGGGGCGTAGCGTGGGCACGCGGCACTCGTTACCTGTCCGCGCTCGTCCGTGTACTCCACGTAAGGAGCGTTGGGCGGCGCACAGCCTGTCCGTCCCGAAACAAAAAGCGACAAAAGATTGCAATGCGGACGACAGCCGAAGCGGTCATTCGGAAGGCATGTAACAGAAAGCGTTAAAAATAAATAGAAAGAAGTGCGGCTTAAAAGAAAACACCAGAGCGACGCGCGTCTACTCCGCGGCCATGATGACGCACACTTAGCACACACTGGAGCACTAGAATAATGAGTATAATACCTGATGAGCCAAATGTATATAGGGGGTGGTGGGTTCTATCCATGCGAAAATTAGAAGGCGGCTGTGTTAGGTGCGGGCTCGCTGTCGCAAGCCGTAGTCACTAGGTACTGTCGACACTCGACACAATGGCCAAAGCGCACCCGTGCGGAGCTCCTCCGAGAACAAGCGTGTACGTAGCGGGAAACGGGATCGACGGACCAAGCGCTCAACTCTCAGTACGACGATACTCACGAGACGACGATCGACAAGAGGTAATAAAAAACGTACAGTCATGCATTTCAAGCGTTATTATTACCGGGGTCGTAGATACGAGAAATATACACGCATAGGATAAAAACGGTAAGTGAGTAGATACATAAGAATAGATAATAGCATAAAACTACCTAGACTTCCGCGATACGGAGACCGTTCGCTTCGTCCTTACAATAATACAATACAAATGTGACAACACGCCTAGCGCTAACACCCCGACAGGCCGGGGACACTCCACACACGTACGAGTCTCTACGCGGAGACCCCGCGCCCCGCGCCCCTCCGGCCGCGGCCGCCCGCTCTCGCCGCGCGCCCCGCACCCCTGACTTAGGTCGTCTTCATTTTTTTGTAAGGATTGACAGCGGCCGCAGCGGCAGCGGCCGCCGCCGCGGCCGCCGGCTGCGTCGGCGGAGGCATCGCGTACATGTACGGCTGCTGGTAGAAGGCGGGCATGTGCATTTGCGGCGCGGGCCAGCCCGGTCGCATCATCAGCGGCGCGCGCATGAGGCCTGGCATGGCGGCGCGCGCCTTGAATGCTTGCTGCGTGTAGGCCGCGGCCGCGTGCGCCATAGCCGACTGCTGCGCCGCCAGTGCCAGCGCGGCCGCGTAATTCTTGTGCGCCACCTCTTTGGCCACGGCGGCGGGGTCAGGTACGGCGGGGTCGGCGGCGGCGGGAGACGCGGGCTGCGGCGGCTGCGGCGGCGCGGGCTGCGGCGGCGGCGCGGGAGCAGACGCCGCCGCCCCGGACACCGACGCCACCCCGGCCGCGGCCGGCGGGGCAGACGAGACGGGCGCGGGGTACTCACATGACACGGGCACGAACGGCTGCTGCAGCTGCATCAATTGCTGATAAGTGGTTGCTGGTTGGTACACGGGAACTCCAGCTTTGTCCGCGGCGGGTCGTTTGTACGGCACCACCCCAGGAAAGGCCTGCGAGTAAAAAGCATAAATTCATTAGTTGGTGGATTCGGTGCGCAGATGATCTCTGATCCCTGTCGTCCGTAGTAGTTTGAGATACTTACGAAGTTATCGTAATAGAAGGAACCGACGCTTTTCATGTCCATCTGAAAAGAGAAACAAGACGGTTGAGCGGGGTTCGATGGGCTCGAGGGCTAGGGTACTAGGGCGGCGGGGCGCGGGCGGGCGGGGGCGGCCCGTCCGCACCGCGTCGCCCGGAAGGGGCCGCGGGAGCGTGCGGGCGGGATTGGGCGGGGGAGGAGAAGCGTGCAAAGCTGGCGGCTGTACCGGTGGCGGCTCGAGCTCGGCGGGCGCCGGACGTTTCTTGCCCGGCTCCGAAGTCGCACTTGCTGCCGGCTGCTGCGCTGCGGCGGCCGTCTACGTGAAGCGAAGCGTCGCAGGACGGGACAGAAACAATAACGATGTAATAGATGCACAGAATACACCTAAAGCTCTGCATAAGGTGATATTATGCGATAGATAAAAAATTAAAAGTGAAGCGTGAGTGCGACGGAAGCGTGACGCGGCGAACTGAACAGAAGCGGCGGCGAGCGAGACCAAGCGGAAGAAGAGAAGCGAGCGCGAGCGAGCGAGGCGAGAGCGTGCAGCCTGGTGGCGTACCGCGCCGCGCGCCTGCGCCTTAAGGTGCGCCTGCAGGTGCAGGGGAGGGTGGAAATAGCGGCAGGGGTCGCGGACGCAGCGGCCCTTGACTGCGTCCATGCACACCGTGACACAGCCGTCGTCGTGCGCGGCCACGGGCGGCGGCGGGTGTGCGAAGCGACACTCGGCCTCGGCGCGCTTGCACGCACCGCGCTGGAACTCTCGGCACACCTGCACCACCACACACCAGCCATGTCGCCGCTCGCGCTCCGGTACGCGCCTCTCTAGCCATTACTTTCCGACTAACCGTAACCGGACTAATTGTCATGTAACATACCTACTACATGACGATAAAATAGCTTATTTGTCAACTTCACACATACGCAATAACGCGAAATATTCGTGATTTTATAACTTTAAAGTAAGTGACAATATTCAAAATAACTAAGTTGCGAGGTATATAAAAAATATGTCACCCGACGCCGCTTTAGATTTATTCAAAACCTTTTCGACTTTAAACTTTATTGATAGACAACGCATCCGTCGCATTTTCTATTAAATTTATCAATGTCTTATATATATGTAAGATTTATTAATGATATATATTTATATTATATCAAAACAGTACCACATTATAGGCACAATAATTTTATATTCGTACAAATAAAGGCAAAGAGGCGGCTGCTTCTTCGTATGAAATATGACAATCCTAAATATAATATAATATTACTTCAAGACTACTGTGTAAAGGTTTAGGATTAGATTTTTAGGACAATAAAAAAGCGTGGCAATATTGCCGATATTGCGCCGATAGTGTAGGCCCTTCACCGGGAGAGAGTGAAGCGAGTGATGCTCGCAAAGCGCACGCGCAGACGTGTTGAGCCAGTGCGCCCACGCGCCACATACACAAGGGACAGATAGAGGCTGCATCGCCTTTACTTTGCAGAGGAGATCGACACTGCATTACAATACTTCAAATTTTGTAAATGCAATTAATATTAAGTGTTTTGTTATATATATATAACACAGGATTGTGTCGGTCTCCAGAAAGTTGCAACATTAGGAAGCGCTACTCGGAAAGGAGACAATGAGGTTGTCTTAATAGGTTACATAATGTTCTTACCTCGAGTCGGTCAGTGCGGGGCAGTTTCTGCTGCAAAACGGGTTGCTGCATGACACCTAAAGGCGACCCCGCCGCACCTGACGGATCGTGACCCAGCATTGCTGGCACCAATTGTGGCGTATAATATTGGGCATATGTCGAGCCCACGCCTGGAACTCCCGATAAGTACGGAGATGTGGCCTGAGAGAACACAACGCATTAGATTTAGTGTTGAGCCTCTATGTTACTATTCTAATAAAAATATATTAACAATTACAACAAGCTTTTTAAACTTTTTTACAAGCAATTTAAAAAGGGAGCGTCAATTGCACCTACTGTTCCATTATTTTTTTTAAAAAGTGAGCAACTTAAAGCTTTATCATGCGTTATTACATTCATTTAAAATATAAATTAAAAAGCATACTGTCTGTCCGGTTAAAAGTACCTCCACCGGCCAAGGATAGGAATAGATTTAAAAAGGTGTTTGCCGTGTTACAATTTCTAAGCACCAACTGTTACACTCTAACGCTTATCTGGATAGTTCTGCGGAATAAAAGGGTAATAAAGGAAGGAATTCAAGAGGAGTAGGCAAGTGGTGAGAGAGGCCGGCAGCGGCGCAGAGTCGGCGATGGTTACCTGCGGAGCGAGCAGGGCCAGACTGATCGGGTCCAGCGCGGCGAGGTGGCTCGCAGCCGCTCCTGCTCCGCTCACGCCGCCCACCTCAACACAAAACCACACAAACACGCTACTCATCGTGCGAGGGACAATCTGTCCTTTGCCCCTCGACGTCGCTCCGCGCACTATTTGATACAACTCTACATAAGCGCAGCCGTTGCACATTATGAAACAACTAGAAGCTCCTGAAGGAGAATAAGAGGCGTCGGTGCGAGGAGGGACTCCGAGGAGTTCAGGTAGTATTGTTAGCAATAGTGTGAAAAGTGAAGGAATATATATTTCAGTGACTTAATTGCAATACCGCTTGTACCCATTGATAAAGATGTGAATAAGTTTGTTCAATAATCATGCCTTTTAGATATAAAACGAATACAATACAAACATGCTTAAGCGGTGATGAGCGATAGGCCTTCGAGATAGCTAAAGATAAGTTTAAATAGTTATTGAATAATATGTAATTTAAAGTGAAATCTAACGATGACAACATTTTTTTTTATTTTCAGTAATGTTACAAGAAAAATTATAGTAATATCCGGTTTTTAGCTTATCATAACAAATGAATTTATTTTTTCATAAAATAATATTGATTCAATTAAAAATATAAATGTTCCAAGAAAAAATTTAAAATATAAATCACTTTGGATCACCTACACATCATTTATGTATTTTGTGCTGAAATATTACGTTATAGCGTAAATAACGTTGATAGCTAGCTGCATTTGCGTGCACCAAGTGCCTACATAAGAACGTATAGAAGGCCGATCGCTCAAAGCGTTATATCGAAATGAACTGAAACATAATAAGAAAAGCTCACCACGGCGGGTACTTGGCCAGGTAACACCTGACCCGGCGTCAATCCCATTTGCTGCATTAAGGCGTTCTTTAGTGCTAGGTGATTTCTACCGTTGATGAGAAGTTGATCTTTAAGATGCTGCGGGGGGTGGAAATACTTGCAAGGCGGCTTCTCACGATTACACCGGCCCTGAAAAATTTAAAATAATAATAAATATACAACTCATGTGTAATTAGAAGTTTATGGCCAAATAAAGTGATTAACATTTCTTGTAAGCAAGGTATGTACATACATTTTCGTATACTTTAGTTAAAAAATGTGGAATTTAATGTTAAATTATGTAAACGTTTCCATTAAAGTTTATGGACGTGACAAAAAGAAACAACATAACTGCGAATATGTAAAATCGAAACCTTCCACTGCATCCGCCTATGATGATTTATTTAAACTCGCGTAATTAACTGTCGCACGACGTGACAGGAAGAGCTTCGTCGACGTTTTATCTCTAAACGCCGAGCCCCGCGCCATATTTTATTCAGTGAAAAAATAGCGGAAAAAGACCTTATCGCCACTTTAAAGGGAAAATATTTAAATAAACAAACTTTTTACAGAATATTCAAGTAATTTAGTTTTAAACTTAAGAAACTGATAAAGTCTTATAATACGACAGTCTTATTTAGTCATATACAAATTTTAAATTACATTGTATAAGTATTTGAAGAAGGTGAGGAGTTAATAAAAGCTATTGTAATTATCATCGTATGGGCAATCGTGGCGCAATGGTACAGTGTCTGAGAGTTACCGAGGTGCCTGTAGGTTCGATTACTACTCGGTGCTAATTATTTTCATTTACTTGTGGTAAGGACAAAAAAAAACTAATTTTAATTAAAGAACGTAAACTAGTAAGATATAATAGGCATACTTTTAAAACAATTAGTCAACAAATATTCAGAATAGCGAATGAATCTAAGCTCAACAGTTGAGTTTAATGCGGTACCAAATTTTCTCAGTTATTAAACTTTGGCGATGCGTGCTAAAACTAGCTAGCACAAGCAGTCGGCTGCATTTAGATTAACTTGTTACTGGCAGGCATTATGTTAGTTGGACGGTCCTCTACCAGTTTAGTTAGGGATAAAGTTATTATTTCCTGTTACGTTGTGCCGTCTACTTAACCAAGTTTCGATTCCTAGCGAGCCGTTTGTGAAACTTGAATGGGTGATCACGTTCCTATCTTAACCAAGATAACTTGGTTTGCTCTATTAAACTAGTATTTATTACTAGATAGTAGGGACAGATTCGACACTAAACGCTTCATATACAATGTCTAGGAAACATGCATACAATATATTTATTTTATAATTTATACATAAATATTATATTGGATGGATAAATATTATATTAATGGATTACTTTATATTTAAATTAAATAAAACAATATTTAGTATAAGCAATTTTTTTTTTAAAATAGGTATACATTTTTGACTTATGTTTTTATTAATTGAAGGTCTTTGTCAACATATTGTGTGGTTACTTGATTGATCTTTCTTTCAACTGAAGCGCTAAAACACACTTTATGAGTTAAAATGATTAACTTTTAAAAAAAAGAAACAATTTATATAAAATAACCATAATTCAGTTAATGTTTTTTGGCATTTTATACATAAATCGATTAAAGTAACAGATGCTATAACGAATAGCCGATCGTCTCAAGGTGACGGTAATCGCTACACCATAATGGTAAACACATTGTTTTATTACAAACATAATACACACACATACATCTATATATATACATCTATATATATATATATATATTATATATATATATATATATATATATATATATATATATATATATATATTTATATTTATATATATATATATATATATATATATATATATATATATATATATATATATATATATATATATATATATATAAATAATACATAATACATTATTGGTAAAAGGTGAAATCTGTTATAAGACATTACATGTTTTCATATTTTACTTATTTTTTCCGTAATATTTTTTTATATTGTAATGCGATTCTTATAAGAGATGCGAGTATTAGCTGCTCTTAGAATTAAAATGGTTATGAGTAAGCCTTTGAATGGCCAAAAGGTAGTTGTTGGGGTGGAAGCGAAGGGTTAGCGGTCGCAGGGTGGACAATAACCATCCAAAACTAATAACATTTTTGTGATAGTAGAGACTAGAAACGAAAATGCCTCCCTTGCCGTATCCTTTGTGATACAATGTTTTCTTGCAATACAAGGGGTTATGTAAGTGTCATTTACATCGTATCATTCCAAATATCATACCAAAATTGTAGCATAAATGAGAAGTCTATCATAAAATAGCCATATTGTACGCTAATATATTCACCAAAGTGTTATTCAAAGTAAAAAAACAGTGTTATGTTTACAATTTAAATTTAATAAAGCAGTCTCTTCAGAAAAATAATCTGTATACTATCCCAAAGATGTTAAGTATAAACTATAGTTGCAGGAAAGGATTAGATACAGCAAGCTCCTGAAAGTGTTTACCGCTGTGAAAAAATGACATCAATGAAAAATGAACGGAGGCGTTTTGTCTCGTGAAGTTGAGTAAAGCGGCCGAGTGCTCTTTAAAGCTGTAACGCGTATAACGAACGGCCCTCGAGAGCTGTGTAGTGCAATGCAGTCGTTGCAGTCGGGCAGTCGGCACGCGCCGGCACCTTCGTTATTGCCACCGTGCTAATGTCAGTGTCCCAACGTTGCAACGCCGACTACGCTTTCTGTATAGCATCCGTGTCTAGTTAGAAATTATAATAATAAGCTATGATAAAAAGGAATTATGTGTCATATAACACGTTATATACAAATCTGACGAATATTATAACTTTAATTACAATGAATTGCAAGCATGAACGCCGTATACAAATATAAAATAATAACAAAAACCAATCCCAGGTTTTCAGTATCAGAAGCACGTGGTTGTCAATTGATCGTTTACAATTGATATATTGGCGACAAGCCGTCGGCAAAACATAATCGGTCGTACGCGCATCGATAGACTCAGCTAGCCTCCAATTGGCTGACCCGCCACGCGCTTGTACAAATCGGCACACGAGGAAAACAATGAACTGACGATTAGATGAATGACACGCTTACGGTTAGATTCTAAAACCCACTTGTACGCACGAAAGTAGGTGCCAAAATTGTTCACGATGTCGAACAGGGACGGGAATAGAAGCGGTGTGTGGGATGTGCCAACTTTTGTACCTGTGTATAGGTATCCAGCTGTGTTTGAGTGTGTGTCGGTATCCATGGCACGTGGCCACGCGCCAGTTCACTACTACATTTGTCTACTATCTCTTTGATATTTGCGAGAACATATATTTAATAGTGCTTACATAGCTGCGACATTTCTTTGGAATAGCGAGAATGAAATGAATGTATTCACTTGCATTTGAGATTTAAATTTATTGCACTACTATTAAAATATATAGATACTATCAAAGAGTTTAATAAATATAATAAATAAAGGTAAAATGCAAATAATTTGCAAAATTTGGGGCTAGAAGGAATTAGGTAGCTGTGTAGTCAAAGTCAATTCTGAAAGTAAGTAGAAGTAGAATTTAAAATGATTTATAGAAGCGCAAAGGAGTGGCTAATGAGCCGTCACGCGAGAGGGGCGCGTATTTACGCCTCACGCTCGCGACGCGTTACTTTTTATTTTCAGCTTTGGGCGGCGTCTAGAACTACATTAGAATTGCCCTCGAGTCACGTTACCTAAGTATAAAAACAGTAGAATGTAAATTTTCTACCACTCGTAAAGTATCACCAACAATGAGGAAAAAGCAAAAAGTTTTAAATAAATGATTATCATAAATTGGTTTAATTCCAAGCAAGTATGCACTGTTATTAGCTTAACGTTAAAATATGCATTCATGCGTAGAGTGGTTATCTTGCCCATTTTTGTCGCTGTCGCCAGTGTACGGTGTCAGCCGTGGTAACTAACTCACACTGATTTATTTAATTTTTTTTTAACATTTATCAATTTCCGTCATCGAATGTTTCTAATTAATCTTAAAACTATTCGTTAACTTTCATGAATTTTAATAATAAAATTGAACAGTTGTTGAAAAAATATTTAACCACGATTATAAGGATCAGGTCAGTCTAAATGGTAAAAAGTAGCGGCAGACGGCTGCCGCGGGGTACTAGCAGCGAGATTAATGCAACGGAAGCAGGCACGACCTCTCCAGGTGTTTCATTAAATTGCGCGCGGCGCCTCGACCGGCTCGTACGGCCATTATGAACGCTGTAAGCTTGAGGGCCATTCGCTTTAAGAACGCCCGTGCTACTTTGTAACTGCCTTAATGAATCTTGTTACTTATAGGCTCGCGTAAATTGCCTGTTTTACGTATCGCCGAACAGGAAATGTATAACTACAATATACTTAATAACAATATACTATATATATATAATATATATATTGTCATTAAATAAGTAACAAAATATCTAGATATTAATTGTCTAGACATTTTCATAATTTTGACATCCTCTACATTTGTATATAGAGACAATTCTTTTGTTTTTGTTATTTATTGTAAAGAAAAGGTTCTTATAAAATAAAATAAAAATTGCAGATCTCAAAAAAACTATTACAAACGTATTTGTGAAGTACACCTCATACAAGATGAGTGGATATAATCGTAAATTGAATTTTGTAAACTTTTTTAAGTTGTGTTTTTCGCTGACTTACAATCAAGAAAATGGTACGTATCCCTCAATGCGCGAGTGTCATTCACACTTGACCGATATTTATTTAAATTGACAAATTATAAGTTTCAAACAACTCTAAGGGACACTACACATTAACTAGATATTTTGATAAAAGAAATCTAATGTTAAAAATAAACACTAAAAAGAACAAAAATTATACCCTGAATTATAATTAATAAAATTGAAGTGTCAGTTTGTCATTTAAAAATAATTAATTTGAAACGTGATTCAAAGGGAAAAAATTAAAACTTTATATGTACAATAGGTACATTCATAGGTATTACCTATATAAGAGTAAATCCAATATCAAGCGGGCGAAGCCGCGAACGAGTGGCTGGTCGCTTATAAAAAGAATTTAGTAGAAATGATTAAATGCGATGTGTGAGAAAGATTGCACTAAAAATGAGGTAAAGGCAGACAGATAGTACAGATCAGATAACCAGTACTACGTAAATAGTGTAACCGCTGGAAATTACTGCAGTAATTAGTCTAAGCATACAAGTAGGTACTGTTACAGCATGGCTCGCTTGACACACTTCGATTCACAAGCTTACTTCAGTCATTCACTCGAGTGACACACTCATTCTATTATTCAGCTGTGACCCATT
Organism: Dione juno; assembly: GCA_037127375.1. Taxonomy (NCBI): domain Eukaryota; kingdom Metazoa; phylum Arthropoda; class Insecta; order Lepidoptera; family Nymphalidae; genus Dione; species Dione juno. The sequence goes on along the minus strand of JAXRJS010000007.1, from coordinate 5,428,490 downwards.
AAATATATATTTTTTTATTTTCTTACTGGTTATCTATTATGGTAACAAACAACAATAGCATCTACCTCACTAAAGACTTCTGGGTCGCTTCGCAACGGTTCTTAGTATACATACTGCGTATATTAGTCAGTGGATTTTGTGAAAGATGCTTAAATGATTCATGTCAAATTTTTTAAAATTCTTATTCGCATCTCTATTATCGTGCCAGTGGCGGCTTCTTATCCACTGTGCTGTGTAGTCAAAGATAAAAGGCGATAATTGCGAGGCGGACTAACTACAAAATAAAGAGCTTTTAGTAGGTAACGATAAGGGAAGTTTAAGGGGAGTTTTCGGGTGCGGGTCGGACCGATAAATTGGGCGGCACTTAATTATGATTTCGGGCGGCATCTTGCAAGCGGCTAATGTCCCGGAGTCGTTTAATGCGCGAACTTGTAGTCTCAGCTCCGGCGGGCGTGATAAATTTCCATCTGCACCCCACATCTGACCCCAGAGGTAACATCACTACCATATCCGTTATAGGTACATGCTAGCTAGCTACTAGCTATTTTTTACATTTTCTCTAAGAAATTAATTACAATTCAACATAATTCTTAAAGTATTAGTAAAAGATAATTTTAAAATATGTTCATAAAAAGATATATATGAAAAAAAAAGAGTAATATGTCTATAATAAGAGATTAATAAGAGATTAATTTACTTTTTATATAATTATAATAATAAGAGATTAATTTACTTTTTTTGATTATTTACTAATTTTGATAATTTACCAAATTTGAAAAATAAGTAAGTAATTTCATTAAAAAAATTTTACTTCAGTCTAAATGTAAATAGATTTTATGTTTATATTGTGTAACTCGTGTTTTCTTCCTCTCGCCACCATCGTATTCACTAAAACCCGAGAAGTTAGTAAACATGTTCGCATAAATCAATTTTCTTTACATAGCCAAGTTATTAACGCCCTGATTTACGACTGTAGGCAGCTTCTTTATATTCTACTTTCGTCTGTGCTCTCCCAACCGATGAATACTTTTGGATTGTAATGTACCTAAGAATGAAAATAGTAACGGTAGCGTACTAGACAAAATCAAATGCTAAGTTTATTTGGTCTTATTTACTATTGGTACTATTGAAGAAATGTTAAAGTTATTATTCGAAGAAGACAACGACATAACTTAGCTGTTCAAAACTATATATACGCGATAATTTTCAACTTTAAGTTTGCGTAATATTTTATGTGAGATTTTCCAGTAATTTATCGCTACATTAAAATTTTTGCAATTTTATTTGTAAGCCGAAATGCGTCTTGAATTTATAGTACCCAATAAAGGGCGAGTACGAGCAGTACATTAGGTATGAGAGTGTTATTGCTTCATGTAGAGTTAGGACGAGGGCCCAACGTGAAGGAAGGTGAGGGGCGCCAGGCACGTCGCACGCGGTGCTAGGCTCTATAAGTATACTGATCATATAGGCACACGTAATTACAACGGCCAAGAAACTGGCGAGACGTTACGCCGTCCTAACGACTTTTATGGTGTATGTAACATTGCCGGCACATAAAATAAATGTGCCGCCTCCAGCGTCTCGATATAGCACAAGGCTGCCAGATTAATAGCGCCAAAATGTTTGCTCTCATGGTATATTACTGCCATTATTCGCAATTAAGACTTATTGATTAGACATACAAATAACGGAGTGTTCTTAGCGTAGGTACATCGCTTTTCTTCATCATTTTGTGTTTACACAAACTAAATTAAAACGTAAAATATATAAAGCTGTATGTAAGCTGTAGCTGACTTAGTATTAATGCGTCGTGTACCTATTACAATACTAAGTAAGTAAGTGTAAGTATATATACAAATCTAGAAGGATGCTAGTATAAAAAATTGCCATATTATTATCATAAAAAGGGAAAAATATTCTAAACAATAACCGCTTTTCATATCTCAATCCCCAAACATTCATAATCTTGACAAATGACGGTCTTTCAAGTTTAGTCGATGCCACGGCCGTATTGACAAAGCCCCAAATAAACCGACACGAACATATAAATAAGCATATTTGATATTTTATTGAGTAGAGGAAATGTGAAGGAAATAGTTTCTTGCGTCATTACGCTACGCATCAATCAAAGTATATAGACGCCCAACTCGGAAATACCTACATAGACTTGACGATGATTAAACATTCTTGTAAAACGCAAGGTTTGATTTTGTAATAAAATGATTATTCTAATTTAATTTCTCGTCCTGTAGAGGGTAATGAAAAGGCACGCACAGACATAGTTAATGGGGTTATTCGACGCATTTCTGTCTTGAGTAACGATTTCCCGGAGCTATAAAATAGTGTTTTGGCAAGCAACACGATAGGGATCTAGATTCGCGTGGACGTAAACGGTGAAAGCGCTAGGGTTGCGGTAGCGTTGCACGATATCTGCATTGTGGGACGGCGTCGCGGCGCCGGCGGGTCTGGCGACGCGGCGGCAGCGCGGCGGCAGAGCGGCGGCGGCGCATACATCAGGCACGCGACGCCCCCCTACCCCTCATAAACCTTCTTACACCCACCTGATATTAAGTATTATCATTTTTGGACTAAGTTGGATTATTTCATTTAATTATCTGTTTAGTTTATAGCATTATATTAACAAATTATACATTATTGTGTATTTAAATGGAAGCCAAAAGGCATTTAAATATATGTACTGAAATAAATTTTGTAATAAGTGTTTGTTGTGTGTTATGTTATTTTAATACAATTAATGGTGAATAAACGTAGTTTTTGTTTACAATGGGTAAACATTCATAATTTTGTAAATATATCAATTACAGATATAATAACAGAAGTAATACTTGTAATTATAAACATATTTTTGGTTTAAAAATGGTAACAATTTTTATTTTATCATTATATTTTCACATAAAAAAATGAATTTAGCTTATACGTAACATAATTAGCGTACATATTATTATAGCAGGGTTTTTTATTTACATTAGTGAAACATTTAATATCTATCGTGTTTTTATGGAATATTAACCAATAGCCACTTTAGCACACACGAAAAAAGTATATCTACTTTATTTTCTACAAATTGAGCTTTGAAGCGTTTGACTAAACTGTTTTATGTTATTTATATTTCGATCGTAACTGCATTCAATTTTTATTATTTAATTTAATGAGACAGTGTATGAGCCAAACAACTGTGAAGTGCACACTGTGAATTGCTCCGTAACGTTTCCCATTATCCTATGCAAATCCGGATTTCCCGAATATCGTGTTATGCCGCGGGCTACCTGCTATCGCGGCTATTAATAACCCACCGTGTTACAAATATTAGTCTCCGAGCCGAGTCGTTTATTCCGTCGACGAAATAAACTAGCAATATGTTAAGATACTTTATACGCTCGCGCTACAGTAAGATATATTTTATACATAATGCAAAATTGACGTGATAAAGCGCCATATCAAATCGCAAACTTGATATTTTGCTGAACAACAGAGTGAACATGTAACATCGATAAATATAGATTTATCGTTGAAAAATAATTTAGATTTTATCAGTTTTATCTATATACATGGAGTATGGACGTTAACTTTTTTACGTTAAACTATGTAAAGATGAGACAGCTGATGTGATTTGTTTATACAGAAGTTAATATTATGTGATATTTATTGTCATTCTTTATTTTATTTCTTATATAATTGACCCGCTTGTAAATTCTAATAAACACAGTCAACACATTACTATTTTGTTTATCAGCTAAATTCTTAAAATAAATATTAAATATGAAATTTAAAGGAACTTAATATGAAAAATATTTAACAAAAATCTAAGCTTCAAATATTTAAGTATACTATACGTGTTAAAGCTATTCAATGGATTTAAAAATTATGATATCTTGAGGTCAAAGGTGCAGGTCGTGTCGGGCATTGTCGGGAACTTGCGTCGATCCCCTCAAATAGCACTCCTTAAGAACGACACGACTATAATTCTTCATATAGTGAACGATATAAGTAATGAAAATGAAGAAACGCAATTATCGTCTGGGGAGAAATGTTATTTCCCTTTAATATAAGGGTGAGGCCTTACGAGCGTCGCAGAGTTAGTAGCGGACGAACAGGGTTTCTACATAGGGACAGAATGCGGTCATGTATAAATTACCATGTCCGTATTAACAAATCAACTTTAATATAAATAAAGCTCTCGGATTTAACAGGGAAAAATGTTTAACGTGTTGTTTTTCTTTAACTTCTAATTTTTCTATTGCGAAAATGGATCCCTAAATAATATTTTACGATATGCTGTATATATAAATAGAGTTTAAAATGATATCGACAGAAAACAATACAATTTAGATTTTAAAAAAAAAACGCTAGAAAATTTAACAACCAGTTTAGAAAATTTAATTAGCTTAATTGCATTAGCAAGTACGTGTGATACGTTTCATTCTAAATGTTAAATTAATTTTACTGTGGAAAACGTGTAAATATTTAAATGTCTCACCTGAATGTGAATTCCAAAGGAAGGTGAAGAATTAACACATTTTTAAAAATATAATTAGTGTGACAGAGGTACTAGTAAAGTCCGTACATGTAAGCCGCTGGACAAGGAATGGACGACACCCGGGCACCTACAGCTACAATTTAATTAGATACGGCTTCAGATTAACTGCATAGGGCTTCACACAAAGTGTACTGTTTCATATTTTTTAGTACACTAATACGCTTCAGATTCTTTAATTTAAATTTCACTTACTTGCCAGTGTCTACGTGTATAATCAATAATTACACTACAGAATTACTTAAATGTGTTGTGTCATTGCCTGAAACAAGATTTTTTTTTCATAGACTATTGGATTTTTTATCTTTAGTTGTACAAGTATCTTTAAATTATAATGAAGTCACAGAAAGTGATGAATTAAAGTGATTGTGGTGTAAAGTCTTGACTTGTATAATAATAGGTTTCGCGGAAGCGGTGTGAGGAGTGGGGCGCGGGGCTAGGATGGTTGCGATTGTTTCCGATGATAAACACCGGCCCGGCCCGGCCGCCCGGCACCCACCCAACCATCCAAGAGTCGGCGCTAATTAAACAACAACGAGGAAAATTAATTTGATTGTTTCGAAACTGCACCTCTTTGTTTTCGGACTTCGAACGAGTTACCTTGGAAAAATATTTGATTGACGCCTCTGAAAACCTTCACGTTCTCTTTTATAAGAATTTCACTGCGTCACGATCTATTTTTTAGTACAAAAACATAAATACTGCGGGAGCGGGCGCCGACAATGACAAGCAAGAAAATAATATGGCAAGTAGTGTTTGACACCTACACTGAAAGCTTTTAAGTGCACTAAGTTTATTATCCATAAAATAAATATCAATTAAATCTTCATCTACGAACTTTTTGACAATATTGTTTAGACCTTGCGACAAAAAGGTAATACAGATATTTAACAAAACACGCACGTTAATAATATGACTATAAATAATTACACTTTATTGAGGTAATTTTTTAAATAATTAATAATATGGAGATGACGACAAATGGTTATTGCATGACGTTATGGGCGTACTAAAGTTCAGCTTTTACCTCCCACGCTATAAGTCTATAAGCTTATTGGTCAACTCGGTACCTACACTATCTTATTAATTATGATCAAAACTTTAAAATATTATTTAAAACGAATTCTCTACTACTACTAAAATAAACCATGATACATGGCGTATAAAATATAAATTTACAATTGTAAGTTTAGCTGTTTTCGGATATTATGGCAGCTTGAGATAGATAACGTTATTCATGGCAACTTATAAACAGGAGTAAAATAAAAGCTACACAATATAACAAGAAAAAGTGTGCAAGAAACGAATTAACTTGAATTAATAAAATAACATTCTTATCCTTTTTATTATTATAAAAGCTACTAGTTACAAAGATTAATTAAATATTTGTGTAACATTCTCTAACTGAATGGGTTGTAAAATTGAATTTGGAAAATTAGCTGTGAATAGGTCGGGGTCGCGAGCAAAAACTTAAATGCGTACTCGGAAGGCTGTCGGTGCGAAAATGTGGAATTACATGCGGCATCCGATCCGGGCAACTCGTTCCGAGAGCGTGAATTATTCACGCGGTGCCGAATGCGGGCGTAACCGAGATAGATTGAAGGAGCGAAGTTTTGTTTACGTACCATGAGTACTGAATTAGCGCGCACAATGGATTGGCGATATGAATTATGACATTACTAAACAACGTAAAATATATCAGGGCAACTTTTCATGATGATCCTAAATTACTGCTAATCGGGACGCCATGTAAATCGAGATCTTTAAAATGATATGGCTTCAAGATACAAGAGTTCCAATATATGAGATGGATCATCGTAAAATATTTATGTATTCTAAGTCTAATCTGAGTACTAGTTTTACTCAGCTACTGTGTGTAGCTTCTGACCTTATATCTGATTATTACCCTCAATGAAGGCTCATCGGGTTAAGATAAAGCATTGTGATTTACATATAGATAGGTAGGTTAGGTTAGTCAACATATGTATCTCATGTAATATGTCATCAGTTTAATATTAATAATAGTAATAGACCAAGTCAATAATAGTTTTCTTAAGCATGGCTCATTTATCGAATGGTAACTAAAAGACGAGCCCTGAATAATGGCGCCGCGAAAAAGTTTAAGATGCCATACACACTCAGACGATGACTCAGTGACAGTTTGCATACATCTGATAAAAGAAGAGGGGTAAACAGAAGGTTTATTTGGGGCGGCGACGGGGTGGTGGATCATTAAAGGACACGCGGTTCGTCTCATTGGGGTTGGGCAAAAACGGCCCGCTGTCCGTTACGGTTTGGGCTGCAATTAAATACGAGAACGAGCGTTCATTGGAAAAGCGCTGAACAAGTGAACAGTACAACAGCTATCTAATTACTTTGCGCCTCCGCGGTGCCAGTTGTCTCTACAATGTAGCATCCCTGTGTAAAGTTGCTTGTGGTTTTTGCAAACACTACCACTTTGTGTTAACTTTATCCTATCGAATTTTAGTAGTTTCTTGTTTTGCCAATTTAGTAGCACTATTACTTTCAGCTTACATAATGATCAAAACAAGAGCAGTGAACAATGTGTATGAAACATCCCAATATGCATAAATAATACTTTAGTCTAACCACTTTTTCTTGGGGCATAAAAATATAACTTTATTTCTTAAGGAAATGCATATTTGCAACTAATAGCAAAGTTGCGAGCATTTGATTATAAATCTTTGTTATTAATTTGTTTATTAGAAAATACCTTTACATTAATAAAATTCTTGTATATTTATGTAAATTTATTCTTTTTATGTTATTAGGTATATTAAAAGTTATGTTAGAAAAATAAATAAATGTAAATATTTCACCTCATTTGTCGACGAATCTTAAAATATATATCTAAGAGCTACATTTTATAGTAATCTAAATTTGTGTTAATATTCTGTAAGGGTTTTAGTAAATAAATTATCTACAATACTTGTATGTTTGTAAAGTAAGCAATAAAAATTATAAACTATAGTTAAGTCAAATATTAATATTGTTAGGTAAAACATAACCTTTAAACAGATCACAGAAGAGAACAGAATTCTTCAAATGGCTCCTTAATTCAGTACTAACTGAGATTAACGTGCTATAGATAAATTGGATTCAAAGTTAATCAAAATAAATTAAAAACCCTTATATATTATGTAATATATCTATTAATCTGGCTTTGAGATGTTTCTATAAAATAATGAATGTTTAATGGATAAATCTCATAGGTACAATTTATCGCATATAGATAAAAAAAAATAGTAATTTATATAATTCAGAAATTACTCAAATTGCTTTTAAAAATGATATCTTAAAAAAATAATTACAACGTACTTTACGGTCATTAGGTGGAAACGTGGGAGAAGCTAAATACAATAGGAATCAAATTAATTTCATTCAGTTGCGGCACAGGCAGCGGCAGGCGGGTTAAGTTGATTCAGCAGCGGAGCGGACACGTGCGCCGCCCTACCGCTCGTTCGCAATAAGAATAAGAAATGAACCGATAAATTCTATACAGAGCTGTCTTATAAGGCGAAAGAATTTATAACTGTTACGGTGGACGGTTTCAAATTCAATTGAACAATTTGTTGTATATTTATAACAATATGAAACAAGTTAGTGCTATTTTGAGCCAAAATTGATTTTATAAATAAAATATGTAGTGTACGCTATTTGCCATATATAGCACAGACATAGGGGAAGTAGTGTTAAGACATTCCATTCCACAATAATCGCCCAATTTTAAGACATTGTGTGTGGAGTGGCGGAACTCAACACTGCGCTTTGTTTTCATTATCTTATCTACCCTCGTCGGCTAAATTGAAGATTAAATTTATTAAAATTTAATGTTAACATTTACTAAAACTCAAAAATTGTAAAGTTGATTACGATCAAAATGCGAATAACGTCAAACGATGTGATCTATGCAACGTCACGTCAAGTGGTGTTCGACAGCGAGCGGCGGGTAAGTTAAGCGATGTGGAGTTTCACATCGTGAATGGATGGTCGAATTAATTGAAATATAGAGTCGCGTCGAAGCGCGTTCGTGCGATATCAGATCGGGATTAAAGTTGCAGTAGGTAGTGCGGCGCGGGAGCAGGTGCGGGGAGAGCAAGTGGCGGCTGCACTGCGGTTGCCATATCGGCTTCCCAAACACGAAATCGAAACGATGAAAAATTGCGCTGAACGACTTGGATACGCCCTCTGCATTGGCGCGTCGCTGGCTTACATACAAATAAGCTGCACGCGGCTCCTGCAAAGTCAAGAGACGTCATCCTAAATTTGGTAGCACCGCGAAATTTGTTAATCCAAAAAAAAAATGTATTTAGAGAGATAAAAGGTCATTTTGCAAATAGGGTAGTATTTAATGATTCATCAAGTGTTAATACTACATACTTATTACGAGTTATAATTAGTGCTTATCTAATTAAATAATTACCAAAATCAGACATTATATTTTTTACTAATGGCAACATTTTTAAAGTAAACTTATAAACACATAAAATTGTAATTAACATGAGGGTACAAAAGGAAATTAAGAATTAGGCAACAGCAGCAGAGATATAAAATCATAGCTCTTTTAAACAGTGGTTGAACTTAAGCTTTACTGAATTGATCCACTCATTTAAAAATGTAAAAATAAATATGTGCAAAATACTAAAACAATAAACACTTATGTATGTACTATTTAATTGTTTGAATTCATATTATAGGTATCCAAAAAAATTGTATATTATATAGAATACTGAACCAAAACTCAAAAACAGACAACATATACATTTATTCTGTACTAAATAAGAAATTTTCTTTGCAACGTAAGATACCGCATATTATAGCAAAACTTTTGCCTCAATTCAGCAATTTTACGTCAACGTCTTACGTCGGCTAGACCCTCTTAAAACATAGGAGGAAGTTTTATTTTCATCATACATCAATAATGTTTTGGGAGATTAGGGTAAACGTAAACATATTCATATATTGAAGTCTTTTGCACTGAAAGTATATTATGTTATGACACTTTATGTAAGGGTACAGAATATACATATATAAAATTTCGTGGCAGAAAAGGCTTAAAGATGTAATCTAACATAATGTTAACTCGATGACAAAATAATGTTTATTTCAGAGCAGTGTATTAATGCGCACCTCATTTACAGCTAGACGGGCGCCACATTGTCGTCTTTATGCATTGTTAGAATTATAAACATCTTTTGAAATGAATAAATTTCTTAGGTGTTTAGACTGCATTTATGAGCAAACATTTTCGACACTTTTACTGTAATAGAATCAATTTAAATATATTCTTATGTAAGTTATATAGTTTGGGATTTAAATACTTAACTCGCGTTGGTTAAAATAATCATTGGGAAAATACTGCAAACTTCCATTAAATTGCATTTTATTTTGAATACATTTACAAGTAGTAATACAATATACTTGCAAGTTATTTTTATATAAAACTCCGACACATCAGCTATTGTTATGGAGACTAAAGTAGAAACAGACACAGCTTGTTTTGTTAGCAGACAGAAATAACTTTTGCACACTTTTGACGTGAAATCAAGTGAAATTATCTGAAGGACAGAACCTGACTTTCAAGCAGGTCTGTTTTAAAAATATCTATAATATCTTTAACTAGTGAGCGTAAAACGTATTAGTTCAAAGTGGCATACAGCAAATATTTATATTATCATATTCAATATCAATAAGAAATATTTGAAACAGATTAAGCTTGACATATTTGGATTGAAAACGAGACATTATAATGCCCTAGAGATGAAATGGGTCATAGAGAAGTCTCTAGTCAGCTGACTTTAATAATTTCATTGTATATCCAACAAAAAACAAAACCTCTTAAAATTACAAAGCTCGATTTACCAACTGCCAATCAACTAAGGACAGTAATGCCCGACTAATTACGTTTACAGTGGAAGGGGATTGGAGCCAAGCTTGTTTTTTGTACTACAGTACCTACAGTATTGCGTTAAGAATATAAATTTATATGCTTAAAGTTATACTTCAATGAAGTCAAACATATGTATTCAAGAAATTAGAAAAATGTATAATGAGTTATGTCGACATGAAGGTAACGGGAATAAGAAATCTTTGAGTAGTAGGTACCCCTGGATGTGTTTTCAAAGCTCATTTGCGTATCTTGTCCAGTGAAGGCTATTAGCCAATCACCAAGGACGACATTATTTGTAGTGTGCACGATAAGGAATCCTATTTGAAGACTCATATTTAAGTATAGACCTTTTAAAAAGTGGATAAAACCAAACGAAAGTACCTAATACCAAATTTTGATATTACAATAAATAGGTAAATATTTTAAGATTAAATATATAATAATCTTCTAAATTTTACACTAAAAGTTCAAATGATGTCAATATAATAAAGCATGACAGGAAAACGCTATTGCGGGATTTCGTCGTATATTTTAACGAGATTGCCAGTTGCCGGTGCTGTAACATCGAACTCTTGGCGAGCGTCCTTCCCAACTTAATAACTTATCAAAGAATATCTCGTCGTCTATACTTTTCCCTTAGCATAAAAATGTTACCAAATATAAGTACAAGTGACAAAATAAGTAATAAGCATACATTTTTACAATACTAAATTATTAAGTTACGTTACGTTATTGTATTTCCAACACACATTACACGCAATCATTAAGTATAACTTCAGTAAAGGGGGGTCAACAGTGACCGTCTTCACCATTTAGCATAGATATATAATATTTATTCATATTGCCACTGTACGGTACTCTCTACTGCCGGAGACCGGTCATTATAATATAAGTGCATGCTGGTACGGGCTCGGCGGCAAACTTCTGTGATCGTAGACACCGCGACCGATTAAAATTTCATCTTACTATATTCAGTAGTTTGGATCGATATGCGCCGCTAATATTTTATCAGTTCTGGTAACGCTATTCCGAAATAAATCAATTTTTCACACACAGTACAAATTATTGTAAGCTGTCTCGGCAAATTTCAGCTAAAGCTAAAAATAAGAATAAACTATGTTACATTTAGAAATGACAATTAGTATGTCATGTGGATAGCTAATATTTATTATTCTTTTTCCTTCACTTATAAATATATTGTTTATATTTAAGAAATTTATAAAAAAATATATAGAAAGAACGATTACACGAAATGTTTTCTTGATATCTATAAAATTAGGAGAAGACGGACCTGAAACAAGACTGTGTTTACAAAGCTCAGTCTCTACCAATTAAAAGAACTCTGATTGGAAGCGATTCTCTCGTGAACAGCAAAACGAACAAAAAGAAATTGCGAAAAGTGCGAAACTTATCTCAGCGCAGCTGCTACTTTCTATGCATTTACGGAACAAAACGTAGCTTTAGAGATTTTAAGTTTTTACATGAAAATAGTAAATTTTCGTTACATTTTAAAAACTATAGGGTAATAGCTACATATTATAATTACATTTATATATACATAGATACATTAGTATATTTTCCAAAAATATTTTTTTTTACTAAAATCAAGAAAATAAACATAACGATACGAAACTTCTCTTCTATACATATATATATATATATATATATATATATATATATATATATATATATATATATATATATATATATATATATATATATATATATATATATATATATATATATATATATATGTATATATATATATATATATATATATATATGTATATATATATATATATATATATATATATATATATATATATATATATATATATATATATATATATATATATATATATATCTATATATAGCATTGTACGATTAGTCAAATATTATCATCATTTTCCGTAAGCTGCACAACGTTGTGATTAATTTATAGAAATTAATCAAGCACGTTTCATATTCTCGTCACAGCTGAAATTGGGGCTTGAAATCTATTTAAGTAGTGATAACAATATATTGCGGTCATAATTACAAGCAATAATAATTTATTTCTAAAGTATTTCTAAATTCATAAAAAGAAACAAAGATTTACCTTTTGTTTAATATCATATATGAAATAAATATTACATATTTTGTCGAGTTAATAACAGATATCAATTTAATGTCTCTCGTTGTGTTCGTTTACGTATGGAGTGAGGACTATAGCCGACACGCAAGCAATGTTTGAACAATGGCGTTGGCACCCTATTATTTATTATTATTTTTAGTTCTAGAGGTGGATGATGATCGATCACGTTGGTTCGAGCAAACGGCTCTTTTGTTTTGTACTGGACTGATCATACGAGTCTTTACATTTATTATCGCAGATATTCATTAGTACGGATCATTTTTACACTGCCAAAAAAATAATGGAAAAATGTGCAATCAATCTACTTTATGATTAAATATATAATTTATAGATAGTCTATGATGTATGATGATGATAATCTGTGTAATGGTACAAGGCTTGACTAAAAACAATGTTCCAAGCTATACTATATACATGATATCGATCCGTTTTGAGATACGATGGTAAACGTTACCGTTATTTGCAGCACCAACAGCAACATAGTTCGTCGACGGACCCAGTAACACAATAGTGCAAACAAACGCTCGGACACCGCGCCTCGCGATGTCAATTAAGCTAATTAAACACACAGTGGGGGAGACTGGACCGTACCCGTCCTACTCATTGTCACCCTTTTCGTCCTTCAACTAAGGCATTATTTTATCGAAAAAGTGGTAACTAATTGTGTGAAATTTAAGTAGTTTGTCATGTACGTACATAGTTCATACAACACCATTTTCTTTTAATGAGTTGTAATTGGTAATAAAACATAGTGGGAGTTTATTTGTTATACTGTTGTTACTTCCATTGAAAATAAATGAATAATCCATCCAATGACTTCCATGTGTTTATTTAAAGTGTTTTACAGAGTTTCATAGAGATATTTTTACTATCAAAAATCACAAGCCCAATCAGAATCCCTTCTGCTTGTGATAACTAACTGCTAAATAACTCGTACTACTAGGTAATTGTAGTACGATACCATTATTTTTTCATATAGAAGTATCTCATGACTTGCATTGGTATATAAATAACAAGTAAATGCATATTTAAAATGATTGGATTCCGTCAAGTAATAATCGAAACAAGGACTTGTATACATTCTAGCTGTAATGTTTATTCGATATTTTTGTAATTCTGTTGGTAGAAAAATATGGTCTTCAAGATAAGCGTCGACAAAATATGCAAATAAAACAAGCAACTCTTCGCTTCAGTGACAAGTAATTATTCGCCGATGAAATTATGGAAATGAGCGGTGAAAAGACAAATAATAGAATGAGTGCTAACAAGAGATAAGACACGGCTTAATTAATAAAGTTTGCTAGCTTGTCTTGAGGCGATGCGCGGAAATCGTTCATGATGCTGGATACAGATCGGATAATCTCATTGAGCTAATTGAGCGTTAGATTGACGCTATCGGGATATAGTCTTCGTGCTGTGCTCTTCTATTCCATCAAGAAGATGCCGCTTGAAGAGTATCAATATTAGAATTATAAGAATTAATAATAGTTTTAAATTAATAATAGTATTAAATTAATAATAGTTTTAAATGTATAAAATAATAATTTTTTTTTTGTAATAACTTTATAATACCAGTACACTAACTATACCTATATTAGGTATATTAGGTATATAGTTAGTGTACTGGTTCAAAATTTTTATAGTTTATATATTTTTTGTTCAAAGTAGACCTAATCCTCCTATTTTCCTCCTATTTACTTTACAGGTTACTCCCACCTGATTGTTGGTATCTATATCTCTTGTTTGTTCACCACAGACTTTTAGCGTCCGTGCCATTGTTATTCTGGTCCTTGTTTGTAGTGTAATTAGAGTTGGAGTTTTTCGGTCATAAGAAGTTTTAAGAAGTTGGTAAGTTACATTCGGCTGTTTCTCGAAAGATTTTTAAAATTTAAGATTTCTCAGAATGGGTGCATTTCTGCCTCGGGTATAATTGGACCAAATCAATACGCAAGGACCTCATCTATTCTTACTGAGGGAATTAATTTTATTCACTCGAATGAAAAGATAGAAGAATATTTCTGTCTTGACTCGTTTACAATTATCTGTAATTAGATTAGCTAAATTATTCTTAAAATTTTGATCTTTTTTAAATAATTGTGAACATTTCACACAGGTTATTATATATTTCCAGCCTAATCCACCAAGAAAAGCAAAGGCAAAACAAGACCTTTATTAAAGAAATTATGTCTCACAATCAGATAGGTTACGAAGTGCCCAAGAACAATATGAAAGCTGTATTTACACACAACCTTACGCGATGGTCGGAAAAACTTTCTTTTTGGGCATTTTATGGGTGGAAAAATTGGCAAAAGTTGGAACGTAACGGCCGGTGGCGACGAGGAATGAAGCTTTTGACGTAGGCGAGTTTAATATAATATGTAAATCGAACGACAATGCCGCGATCTAACGGTTCTCATTGGCAAACTCATATTGTGCTCGGGACATATTACTGGGGGAAGTCGTAAATAATTTTGCAAAATGCAAGGCAGCAGTTTTACGCTGGCGCCCGGTAGATGAGCTTGCGACGAGCGACAGCAAGGGTTACGAGCCTATGAATGCAAATGAGCCACGCACGAGCGAAGGTTGTTTTATCGGTTGCTATTTACATAAAACCCTAGAAGATAAGCTGGTAAGAGCACTCGCCGGCTCATTACTACGGTATCAGGAAGCTTATAATTGCCTTAAAAAACAAACAACCCATAATTTATTTAAAAATCATAACATTTTCCCGAGTTTACCCTAATAAGTTGGTCCGATTGAAACGAGGTTGAGTAAAAGTAATTACAATTAAAATTAAGAATAACAGGTAGAAATATCTCCATTAAGCTTTGAACTTCTAGATAAATTCTATCGTTTTTATTCAATTAATTATCAAACTATATTTTTTAACTCTTAAAATGTGGCAATTGACAGAATATTAAGCTTTGGATGGCTCATTTTATTTCCCCATTTTATTCTAAATTACTGTGTTAGATATTTAAGATTAAGAAATTGTGTTGATATAGAGTTCCATTATAAAAAATATATATTAATATGGACATTCTTAACGTTTACTCATGCATAAATATTATAAAATAAATATTCTATTCATTTATTTTTAACAAACTAAATCTATGCTTGTGTTACGTATAATACATAATTTCATTTACAAAAGTTGTTGTGTTCTATTCAAGAGGACAGTAAGGAGGAGCATCAAGAGGATTGCCATAGGGCGGGGTTATACAAAAGCAGTACTTGTATTTCAACTCTAGTGAAACTGTAAACGGACATTAAAATGTTGTTTGACGATAAAAATTATTGGGGTGTCTTCTTATAGGCTTTTACTATAAGCTTTTTATATAAAGTAACCATTATGAATTCCATCATAATAACCATTCATACCTTTAAAAAAGCAATATAAACCTTATGTAAAGCATGTATACAATTCTGATGGTCTGTTTTAAAATATATATAATTGTATATGTGTTTTAAATATTTAATAAAAGTAAAAACATTGTGAAATAAAAATTTTAACAAGTTCAACATCCATTCAATTTTACAGGTAAATATTCCCGCCCTGCGCTATTCTAATCCTATTCCTGCGACAAATTAATATGCTCATCGGCAACGGCGTCGCTAGATTACGGCGCATTCATAGCGCGATTGTATTTTAACTGTATTATCCAATTTAGTGGATATTGTGTGTGTGATAATCAGCAGTAGTGGAATATATTCGAATAGTTGCAAGCTGTAGCGATGCTACACTACACAATGCCTGCATTATTGTATGCTACTGTGGAGAGAGCTAGCGCACTTAATAGATTTTGTTGGCGTAGTACCCGAAGCGGTCAGCCTATTGCGAGCTAACGGGATTACCGGTCGAATTTGCGTTTCGTATACAGCACCGGTACGGGAACACATGTTGTTCGGAACAGATATCGTGTTACATGCTACGTTGCAATTCATCCGTGTAATCTAGTGTTCATAGTCTTGTAGCTCATCCAAAATAATCCTGAATGTCTTCATTAGCAAAGGTTCTAGGAGGCACTTCCGTTTAAGCTTGGGAATGAGTGCACGTTGTGGGGTCAATACTTTGACTTTAGCCATTTGAATTTAAAGCGTGTACTTGGTTTAAGTGTAATATTACGTTACGAATATTGAGATATAGTCAATTGTAAGTAGAAATAAATAAAAAGATAAAAAGTTCAAACGTTAAAGAATTGAATATGGAGTGTGTACATTACTGTTAAAACATACTTGAAATAAAATCGGGAAAATAATTAAAATCGGCGCAAACCATTAAAAGAACAGTTTATAATAGGAGAGTGCACAGTCGAGTGTCCTTCATGTAGGCAGTTAAAGAGTTGGAGGAGCGCACTCGAGCACGAGTACTGTAGCGGCGCCACCTAGTGCCGACTAACGAACCTGCCGACAAAAACTCTCCTGCGCTCGGCACCACGCGCCACAGCGATAATAATTATACCACCTTCTCTTTTTGCGTATTAATGGAAAATATTTTAAATATAGATATGTGATGGATAAAGGTCGCGTCGTAATTACATTAATTTAATTTTTAAATCTTTTATGAGCCATGATCCTCCCAATAGTTTATTTTTATAAGATGTTCGCAAACCAGAACATTTTATAAAAGTAAATAAATCTATATAGATATAATAAATATCTCAAGTTTTCGTGTCGACGGATCGTCAAGTGCTTCCACATGATCACACCTAATACGTCCGTGCAGAATTGCTAACGAGCAAACTACTAGGTTAATGAGTTGTATTTTTTTCGTCTGTGTATGCTAAGGTTTTACCTTGACAGTATACATATTTTTAAAGTATTGGTTTTAATATAGTTCCCAATATATAATTATTACTTTGTTTTAAATAGAAATTATAAAATTATTTGTATAAAATAATTAACTCAAGTTGTAAGAAAACATAAAAGCAGGGCATATACTATACCTATATGCTAATAAAATTGCATCATTTATATAAAAAAAGTATATACATTCGAAATTTATCTGATATAATACTTATGTGTATGATATGACAGTTTTCATAAATTCGAAATTACTAAATAACAGAATCTTGTTTGTTTAAACTAAAATTTGTAGCAACTCAAAAACCGTTAGTACCAGTTTACACAGCTTGATCAATACTTTAGCTACCTTAGATACATGACAAGGTTGTTCAATGTTCTTGTGGTTTTCTTGCAAGGATGACGGGATGGAGACATGCTAATGCGGTAAACTAACGTTGCAAATGCGATAGAGACGGTAAAGGGATACTCAAGTGGACAAAGAGAACGATGCGCAAGGAACTGGTTATACTTGTTTATTTTGCACGCATTCCTGTCCGCCTGGTCGGGAGTGAACAGGCCGTTCCTGTTCGGATCAGGATTTTAATATTTTTTGCCGTACAGTCGGCCTTGAAGAATAGGGGTAAATAAAAAAATATATAACAGAAATATTTTTTGGAGATGAAAAAAATTCGAAAAAACTCAAACGTAATAACAAAAATATATGATGGTATACTGAAGATTTGGACGATACGAATATTTGCAAAAGTTTAAAGTAATTTTGTTGAGATACTATTATGGGTCTAACATTTCAGTTATATTTTTTTTAATAACGACGTATATTTACCAGCTTTGTTATTTGTTTATTATTTGCATACATAAAAGGACATTCTAGGGTGAAAATCTCTTAGCTGCGAAATTATACTGGTTTCGTGTCACGTCTACAATGAGAATTTACTTTAATTGGCAAATAATACGTAGGGCAATTAAGGATGCTAAGTTGGGTAGCGGCGCGCGTGACACGACTAGTGAATGTAGATATTCAATTATGCAAACTTAGTCAAAAAGAACACCCAAGCTTACCAACTAATTTATTTACTAAAATTATTTGCACCCAGTTGAAAAATAAAAGAATTCAATGTAGAATGGACCCAAAGAAATATTTTAGTTATTTTTTATTTTTCTAAATAAATCAACTTTATTAAAAGAAAAAATCTTTTTAGAAAATATAGTCGAATTTTGACTGTATAAAATATAACATATTCAGATCAGATTGTGATATTTGAACACACAACTATTATAAAATTCCCATGTGATTAAATATGAGTAAATATGATATAGCAACGCTGGCTGGCATGGCAACAAGAAATAGCAGTGCTATAGCACTTGAGTGTCTCACGATATTCGCCTAGGGGACACCGAAATTGTCATGTAAAGCGTCGTAGAAGTGCGCCACGAGAGGAAGTAATGCCTCCGGCTGAAAATGCACTTTCACGAAACGATCGAACATGTCTATCTACAAATAAGAAGACCTAACCTGAGAAATATTTTGTTATTTAAGAAAAGAACAAAGCCGAGCCGAGTGAACATAAGTTTAAACACTGATAATCTTTTGTACATCAAATTTAAGATATTGATAAAAATAACAATAATAGTGTGTTTATACTGGACTTTGCATATTCTCTTACCAAATGAAAACATAGACCATGTTTAGTATAAATGTTTCATGGATTGGCTTTTGCAACTACAATCATCACATGTTGCACAACTCTGACTGGACACGATCAAACTGTGCCGTATCATCGTCATGTCTAATATGAAATATGTTTATCCCCAGTAGTAATTGAAATCAACAAGATTGTACTAAGCTGAAGATATACCTATTGGTATTTTCACAACTATATTTATTATTATATATGACAATCATTTTATCATACTTTTGAACAAGAATTTGCTCCATCAATGTGTACAATTTTTCCATTACATATTGAGTAACGAATTGACAAAGCACACCCGAATCAGATGGTCGTAGAAAGCTTGAATTTGGCATGCACATTCCTTGGGGAGTGAATTCGAGCACTACGAGAGGGATTTCCGAAACTCATAGAGGAACGAGAAAAACAGAATTTTGTGTTTTACAAACTATGCAAAATGCTATATGGAAGTTCGGAAAAGGGTCATCAAGTTTACGCAAAAGAAGTTACCAGAGATAAATGGTCTTTATACATCTACCCATTCAAAATTCTACAATGTGCATGCCATGTTAAACTTTCGTTATCTGGATAATTTATATTGATTTGGAAGCATACACAAAATATACATCATATTATACCAAATATTGTAGTACTCTTGTGCAATTACTGCTGCTGTGATTTAATGTGATTGACGTAAATAGATTGCAGTAAGTCATCGACACTCGGTGGCCGGCTCGCTATCGGCAATGAATTCTATACGTTTAGCATGATGCAAGGTGCCAAGGTCGAGGCTGATACACTTCGCATGCAAATGAGCTGATAAAGTTGCGTTCATTACTCTTGACACCCGCCGACGAAGCCTACTGCTATTACGAACCCTGTTTGAGACAGTTTTATTTTACTGCGGACGTTCTGAGAAAGGAGGTTAATGTTGTTAAATTACACGCATTGTTTCACCTTGGTGTTGCCATGGCGTTTCTACGTGCCAACTACACCATTTCCCTAGTTAAGGGAAAGAATGATTTAGCAAAAAGAATACAAATTATATTGTTCTACAAAAGAGTGCCATTTTACTGTAGTAGCAAGTATGCACTAGCGTGAATAAACTTAAGATCTGTTTATATGGTTTTCCACGTTCCTAGTGGAGACGTGTGTCTCTGGCCTCCCCGTTTAATTAAAGGGCGAGGGGAAGGGTAGCGCGGGCCCGAGGAGCAGGGTATAATGGCGGCGCAATATCGGATGAAAATGCGCGGCATGTAGGAATGTGCCGCACGCCGCCCCTTCCTTATAGCAAACGATTCCTGGTATTTTTTATTGACGACTGGGGAAATACTATGATAGAATAATCGATGTGTTTCCTATTAGGAGAAAAATAACCAATTCATCATATTAATAATTAAGAACAAGTATGATGTATTTATTATGCACTTACAATTAAAAGAAATAAAATTAAAAACACGGTTAGTATCTTTAATAGACTTAACACTTTCATGATCAAGTATCGACCAAGAGAAGGCGAGATAATATCAGTTGGATGTAAAATATAGTCTACAAAACCGTGAGCGCTATCTAAAAATACACTTTGCCTAATGGACACCACACGACAGTATTTTTCATCCACGATCTGCTCTGGTGGAAATATTAAAATTAGAGTCTAACATTTTTAGAAAGCGAGAATACAGTTCGCTCGTCATTTCTTTCCAAATGCATTTTACAGCGATAGAAAATGTAGTTAAAATTATTAATAATTTATACAAATAGTAACAAACAGATATGTAACCGTTTTTTTTTTATTTACTTAAGAGGACGAAAGAATATCTTGTGCAAAAATACATATACTTCAGATGTTGTAATAGCAAATTATCGTCTGCTGTTAGGACGGCACGATTCCAATCGGGGAGCAATTTGAAAGGAGAGTGGCGAAACCAGCGAGTGACTGAAACGTGACACTATTTACCACGGTATGTGAAAGTTACTAGAATTTTAAAACACGTAATAAGTTTAAAAAAAACCTTATATAAATATTTGCTGATGTCAATTTAGTAAGTATTTTTTTTTAATTAGTACGTCACAAAATTACAAATTTTTTTTTAATATCAATATATTGTTTGTCCACGTGTTCTTCACTATCGCTTTGCAAGCACAATGAATAGATGGATAGAGAAAGAGCCATCAATCGGCGCGGGAGGGCAGGCACGCGGTCGGCCGCAAAGTTCGCAACCTGTGAAACAACTCTGGCATACCGAACAAAGCGCAGCTCGAGATTACTAGCAGCTTTTAAATGCTCCAAATGTTCTGCAGCGGAACACTTGGCGGCCAACCTCTAAAAATACTAAAAAAAGGACTAAATAAAACCGGACCTATCGATTCGCAAGCTGCACTTAGGCAAGTTTTCCTCTTTTGAATGAATGATTCGCTTTAAAAGCTGCAGCTGTTACTAGTTAACTTTGTAACATCGCCAAAAAGTTTATAGCTCTAGCCTTTAAAAATATATATTTATTAGTAGCTTCACTTAAATTAGCGCCTCACTACTAGTTATATACTAACACTACTACAAATTCCTTAAACTTTAGGTACATAGTACTTGTAGTTTTATGTAGGTAGCGTAAAACACTATTTGTCTTATTTGAATTTTACCAACTAATTATACTAATTTTAACTTTGAATTTATACTACATTTTTTGAAAATGTGATCGATAATTATATTCGGAAAAATATATATTTATAGCTTGCGCTGTGGCATAACGAAAGTACATGCGTAGGAAGACCAAGATACCAGTGGGTTCTTAGCCACCTTACATAACCTAACCTGAGCCGACACTTATAAAATTGTATCGATCACAGATATGTTTGAGACTTTTTTATTTTATCCATTGTATTTAACAAAAGTAGGCATTCAATCATAATTCATAGATTTCCGATTTATAGCTTGCAAGAGACATTCGTTATATCGGTGGCAGAAGTTAAGATCT
Organism: Dione juno; assembly: GCA_037127375.1. Lineage (NCBI taxonomy): Eukaryota > Metazoa > Arthropoda > Insecta > Lepidoptera > Nymphalidae > Dione > Dione juno. Next base: position 5,406,442 of record JAXRJS010000007.1, on the reverse strand, counting down.
ATTCAATCATATTTTATATATATATATATATATATATATATATATATATATATATATATATATATATATATATATATATATATATATATATATTATATATATATATATATATATATATATATATATATATATATATATATATATATATATATATATATATATATATATATAATTTATTTAGTTAGCCACGGCATATTGACGTCATGTTGAAATGTCGAAAATAAATTACACTAAAACAAAAATGGTAATAAGCAAGTAACCTTCGCTTGTTATTATGTACCAAACATAAACTAGACTAAATGCAACTAGTCTAGTTTATGTTTGGTACATAACTTAATTCATCGTTAGGTAGCATGCTTTATTTTTGTACTAAGCTACTGTTTGCGTGGGCCTGTGACGTCGTCGGCTTTTCACGATTTTAAGACTCCCAATGGAACCTCACAGAACATCTGCATGCTTTATTGTACATGATATCAGCACTGCGCATGAAACAGCAGTCACACGCACAGTACAACGGAACTTATAGTAAGAACAGAAAAACGAACTTTGCTGACGAAACCAAAGTAAGCTTGTTGTGTCCATATCAATTCGAAACATTTAGTGAATGATTCATGGTCAATTTTAATGTCATATTACGACACTCCTAGCTTCCATATATGCGCAAAGCTATTTTGCAATCCGGTTCAGTTAGTAAAGTTCGACGTGTGTACGGGTAAGAGTAAGTGAATAAGGCAATAAGCTCGTTTTAATCAACACAACACGTAGCCTAATCAAATATGACCCCGTCGTCATATCGCGTAATTGAAGGCTTAATCACGAGAGACGTTTTCGCGGCGTGGCGGGATGCGGGCGAGGGCGGCTTGTTTGATCAGCTCTCGATTGCGTTCCGTAGGTACATGTTGGTGACAATTTGCACTAAGATGGCGGACTTATCGCGAATGCGAGATTTATTTATTTAGATTTATAGGTCGCCTGACTAATATTCTGACTGACTAATAGCCATGTTTAGCATTAAAGAAAAATGTATACCAAAACAATTTCATAAAATTTTTGGAAAATTAAATTATACAAAGTAATAAGAAAATTATATTTTATTTTACTTAAGCTGATTTGGATTCTTGTCTTATCTAATGTAATGTCGGAAATTTAATTAACTCAGACGAAGCGATGATAATCAAAATAAAGGATAAGTATCGCCGACTGAACAGCATATGTGCAGACTGCGGCAACTCCATTGTTGTCCGATAATACGATACACAAAGCCAGTACAGTATATAATGCTTTTGTCTATTGTTTAATGTCTTAAACTAAACATGAGTCGTTTAGAAATATTTTCGTTTTAAGATGATCGTCAAACCAATGAGTAATATTAATCTACTATAGTTAAATATGCTTTGATGATGGATTATAATATTTTTAAAATACACCAATTCTAGACTCTAACGCTATAAGTTGTCATTACACTCTGTCCACACTGTTATAAATATATAAAAGTAAGGCATGCATGAAGACATAATAAGAAAAATCGAGTTGTTATAAAAAGAGAAAGTGAATAAAGCATTGTTATCTTTACAAAAGTTATTTAGAATTTTGACGACTTTTCTCTTAATTTTGCCGCCCACAAACAATGCGGAGGAGATGACAGCGAGGCAAAAGTTAAAGTTGCAACGCACAAAACAAGTTATTGAAACATGGAACGGACATTCGAGACGACAGCCGTGGAAATCGTGCCGAGTGAGCATTCTGTCCTCCTACCTTCTTGCCTTTTATCTTTTGATCGTGTTAGTCAACCAAGTATCAAAGATAAATATGGAAATATGGAAAAACTGTTTTTTACGTTACCCCTTAGTGCATCGTATTTTCTAAATATATAAAACAAATTATGTAGTATCACATAAATTCGGTTAAATATTTGTCAAATTTTAAAAGCGTGGTCCACAATGTTCATATACTTTGATATTCGCTAAAATATACATATATTGCCGCGTCATTCAATCCAGCTGATAACATCGTATCACGGAGAGCCCCCACAAACTGAACGATAAAGTTATAATATGTTGTATAGTTTATGCATTGGAACTGTAATGATTTACTTACGTAATATAACATATTAATTTTGTAAAAGTGTTAATTTTAGCGTTTAACATAATAACATATGTCCATATTTATATAAGAATGTTATCGTTTATAATATACCTATATAACATATATCTATATAGGATTTTATATAAAAAAAAAAATGTATCACACAAAAATATTAAATATTAACAAAATATATTCCACAGCGGATATTTAAAACGTTTACAGCTTATAAAGAAGTTAGTTTAGAAATAACCTAAGAAGTCAAGGCGCCGGCGAGTCATCGTCCTGTTCATTATGTTAGCCCGATGCCAATTCCCATACAATGGTAGACGGTGGCTACGGTGGGGCGAGTGACGTCACTTCAGGCTAGCCTTGGAATTGAGGTCGGTGCTCGAAATGGCAGCGTTAAAAATGCAATGTGACCTAAGAGATGTCTAATTTAAGTAACTTTACTAGATTTTTATAGTAATAACATTTAAACGCACATTAATGTTTATACATTAGTCTTTTGTGTTTTCTTTACATCTGAATTTTTTGTACAAATAAAAAAGTTTTAGAAATAAAGACGAAATTACTTTTAACTATTTTTCACAAAATGTGTGAAAGTGAAAATATTTATTATGACGAGGTACTGAAATAATGAAGTGTGTTAGTTGGTTTTTCCAGTGAATAAAGATTGACTTATCTCCATAATTCTTTCTATATGTATATATATATATATATATATATATATATATATATATATATATATATATATATATATATATATATATATATATATTTAAATATATATATTATAAAATAACTATATGTATATACTTTTTTTTTATTCCGAAACGAAGTATGTAGGGTTATGGGAAACAAGCTTGTGCTTTGTTTGAAAAGAGGCCAGACCAAATGTTTTTCCGAATAGATTACCTTATATTCGTTTCGAATGTATTTATAATGTTTCCTGCATTATAACTAAACCTAACCTAACAAAACATAACGTCATATGTAAAGTGAGCTTACAGATTATTATTATTGCAATTTAAAATTCTTTGAAGGAACCTACAACGAAATCTATACTATGTTATACGCAGGATGGTTTATAACAATTATTACGGGTACCACGATGAAAAGTATTATCTTACTTATTTCATGATTATTATTTCAAAGTAATATTTGATTGGTTTCTGTTATATGTAACATAATTTTCAAATTAGTAGGACTTAATGAACTAATGTAAATGTAAAAATAAACAAGTGAATAAAAATGATATAGTTTCGTATAAAAAGAGCTTACCTTGATACTATCGTAGCACGCAGTGACTCTTCCATTCTGGACTTCGACGGTGGCCGGAGGATGTGCAAACTTGCACTCAGTGTCAGGTCGCGAGCACTTATTGCGTTGGAACTCGCGGCACACTTCCAGTTGCAGCCAACGTGAGTCTTTTCCGTTCAGAAGGCTATTCATGTTCACCATGGTTGCCATCGTTGCCACTATGTTCGGGGAAAGGAGTAGCGCGCACAGTTACGCGAAACGACTGCGGTGCATATGCAGCGATGAACGAGCGCGCCTGGGCGCTCTTAACATGCACTTCTCACTTTCTCGCTGCGAGTAGACTCGTGGCCACTTCGGCGCCTGCGCACCCTTCACAATATACACTTCAACACACGCGCAGAAAAGAACACGTAATACCGCAGCGATTAGCACGCGGTACTAAATATTAAATGCTAATTATAAATCCTAAAATTAGGTTAGAATCAAAGACACCGACGTTGCAAGCTTCTTTAGGCAAGTATTAAATTATTATTATCACACGCGTTCGTATCGATGTTGACGGTAGATTTTAGTAAAGGGCGAGCGGTGCTTGGTGCGCGAGCATGGCGGCGGCAGCCGGTGCAGGATCTGGGCGGGCGACGGTAGGGCGCGGAAAAAGCTAGACTAGCGGTCCGGCGGTCAGCGAACAAGCCGGAGTGGTGCAGGACTCAACTCTGTGAACAACAAAAATATACGGGTTACCGGGTTAGCAAGCAAGCGGGCATTTCGCGACTTGTGTTTTATTAAAGTCAACGATAAATATAATTATGAAGCCACTATTAGTGTTTGAGCAAATTAAGTGGTTCACAAAATTATTAAAAAATAAATCTAAAATTATACATTAGCATTGCCCATACAACAACTACATTTTGGTAGTATGTATCTGTAGTATGTGTATGTAAATGTAGATGTTAATAATAAATTAATATAAGGTACCATTAATATTAATGTTAATGATATATTTCTACGTTCAACAAGAAAATAATGTAATTTATGGTGATTTATTGAAGGACATTAATAAATAAAATCCTAGGTATTATACAGTGTTCATAATTTTGAGATTCACGATTAGATTTTAGGATCGGCGGTCGCAGATGCATTAAACACGAGAATAGTGAGAGTATTTAGGACAGGTGTAGTACCAATAATAACGCAAGACAATCTATGACGTACCATATCACTCTTAGTCGTGATACTGGCATTCTATTAAATATTTGTAGACAAAAATAAAATATGGTAATGGAAAAGAAATCATATTTAAAATATATGTACTTAATATCGATGGAAATAAATAAGTTTTAGAGGTACCATTTTTTTGTGTGGGCGCCGAGTAGAAACGTGACTGTCTGGGGCCAGTAACAGGGAAAAACTCGTGAAACCAAATCCTATCGTAATGCGCTATTTAAAGCACATTTGAAAATAGCTCAGTGTGCGGCAACGCAACGTCGCGCTCTTCATCGTGCATAATCTTCAAATTTTATATTTGATTTAAGTGCTAAATATTTACTACATTTTGTTATTTTAATATGTATGTAAATAAGTTATTTTTAATAATATAATTTTGGTTTCTTTTCATTTTGTGTTATATGGCTTGGCTCATTACTAAACAAAATTGTTTCATAGCAATCAAAAATATTATATAATGTGTACTAATTTATTTCTATTTTCGTATAAGAACAGATAAAGAGACTAGAGAAAGAAAAGAAAGAGAAAAAGATAAAATAAAAAAAACACACACACTTGCACGGAACTGGTGTAACTAGATCAGTAAAAATACTAGAATCACAAATATCCCTTAAGGTGTAGACGAATCTACGACTGTCAAATATGTTGAATGTACATACGTAGTTACCTTCACTTCAGAATATACAAAATATGAAATTTATTATCTTGTGAGTTTATATAATTGAAAGAGTTGAAAGCAAATGGACATCGTTTTCTTAAAAGCGTAAACAAGAATCTGAAAACGTCGGCGTCAAAGGGTATCAACTACTGATTCCTTTCAGAGCGGTAGCGCCGCTGGCTGGATTTCTTAGATGCTCGACACGCACGGGGAAGACATTCAATAACCCAGTGAAAAGATTACCAAGAGCAATCAGACGGAAGCGAATCTAAATAAGAATCTCGTGAAAGCGGTCGGGCACAAGGGTAGCAAGGAGGGGGAGGGAAGGGAGAAAAACAGTTGGGCTGTGCCTTTGTGATCGGTGATTTCGATCAAGTTATAATAGGAAAATTTTCAGTAACCATTAAATGGTAATCATAGGGAATGCAGACATGCAATAGTCATTATTCTTTGTTTTTTTAAGTCTTGATAGGGGCTTAAACTTGGATCTCTATCTTATACTCTGACGTGGCTCTAACGGAACCTTTTAATTGTAAGGCTAACGAAAGGCAAAGTGCCTTTATTATTTAACAAAAAACTGGTACTATAAATAAAATAATTGTTGCACAGGTATACTTATAACATAAAAAATGTACGAGTATATACAGATTTCAAAACTGTTTGGTCATACTTGTAAGTGTTTCTATACCAAGATATTACCACATCTATCAGCGCCTTTCGCTTTCTGTTGCTTATTTGCTATTGAACTTTATAATTTGACATTTAAATTGTATACAAAATGATAATATAATAGAACAGCAGAAATTATTGATTAAATTTTTATATTAAATATATAATTGTGGCGAATGTTACTATTTACTAATTAATGTTTTCAGTAAGCATTCGACTAAAAGATTTAAAATAATTTTTTACCGAAATTCACATATTTATCTTGATATACCATGTCATTACATCGAAATAGCTCGCTACACTCTACAATATAGAAATGATGACAGCGTTTTGTGTTTTAAGCACAGTTTTAAGAATATCCTTCGATAGTCTTAAATTACGGTCATTGCAGTATTACAAATTTAAGGAGATCAATTAAATGAGATCATACATAGGCATAAGTTGGGTATAACTGATACTCTATAAGGAAGTATTACATTAAAATTACTATTTACCGTGTACAATGCATGTATAAGAATCGACTTGAAATAAATTATTTTTCCACAAAAACAAAATTGGTTCGAGTCCAGAACAAAGGGAGGACCTTTTGTTCTGTGGGCCTATAGTAGATTACTGTAACAACAATTGACAACAGGTTAGAAGGTAAAAAATATTTTAGACGCGTCTATCAAATAATTAAGTGAAATATAAAGCGGACAAGCGCAGGGGATGACCTTGGCCAGTGGTGTCTCGCTCCACCGAGCTTGAGCCGGTTGCAGACGCCCGCGCCGCGCCGGCCACGCAAAAACTATCAACGATTACGATTACCTTCGATATGATATGCACGATTGAAGCCGTGACACATTCTTAATAAACTAAATATCAAAGAGATTGCAACGCTATAAGAGTTCAATTTTAAAATTAAGAAAATTATATAACGTGGAAAATAAAATAGCAACTTGGTTATTATATTATAAGGTATATATGGATTTTCAGTTTATATTTTTTTATAACGAATTTATATAAAAATGTGTTTAAAATTAAAAGCATTTCATTTAATTTTACCGAGGAGGGGTATATGTTTTGTCTTAAGTTTTATTTAAAATTTTAAGTATGTATGATGATGTGTTAAACAAAATTCAGAGGAGCCATTTGTAAGTCACAAAATGTCGTCATCCACGTGGATCGTCATTGGCTATTCTGCGCACGGCTCTACATTCGCTGCCCATGCGTCTGTGTTGACTCAGAACTCAATTTTTTTCTTGTTATTGTTTTGTTAACAATTTTATATTTTTCCTTATAATAATATTATTATCAAAATTTTGTAATTAAGCTTCCTGGTAAATGGATAATTATAAGGACATATTATTTTATAAAGGGTAAAATAAATATTCAAATTGCTAATATGATTTCCCTATTGCGATTGTACTCATGCAAATATAGTGCAAAACAAATTGAATTATTATTGGTCGAGCACGTAGGTCAGTTCCGGCAGTCAAAACAAAGGCTATTGTTACCTGCGCGGAGCAGATTGCAACTAGTCCTGCTCTCGTATTCGGGACATGTACGAAGCACATTAAGCAGCCTCTGGGGATGCCAACAGACTAGTAATTAGCAAGAGAAGCGAAAAATTTGCGACAGTTTAAAATTTACGAGGCGCAAATTACACGATTCTGCCGCTATCGCTGCAGCACAGTCGTTAATGTACACGCCTTATCAAGCATGTTGGGACGATTGCTAGACTGCTTGAACGTCACATAGCTTACTGATTGATATTCATTAATAATAAAAAAAATATAAATTTCTAGAACAGTTTTGATAGTATCTAATCAACATTTAATTGCAGTTTGAGCTAACTCACTTAGCTAATACTTTTGGAAATACATGTTTATGAAAATAACTAGATCGTTAAATATTAGTAAAAAAAATTATAATATCGAAAGTAGAAATGTCCGTTGTTAGTCTACAGACTAACACATTTCTCTACTTTTGCCGTAACAATACCTTATCAATGATTAATTTGGTCACGTAATCTGCAACTTGGTCTTGTGTGTCATATCCGTTTATTTTTTACATAGATAAGATAAAAATATTTAGTGCAATATCTACGAGCGTATCAGCTTGGATTTTAGTACAAAACGATAATTATAGCATTTATAAAATCAATATTCTCAAGAATTCGTATATAATAAAATAAAGATTTGAGTTGTGTTTTAGTTTAAAACCTATAAATAGCCTTACATCACATAGTATTTTTAGTACAGACATAAGAGAGCTTCAGTCTTTTGCGGTTTTTAAATTCAAATAATAAAATAAAACAAAAATATTGTAGTACGACGGGCTCTATTGACAAAGGTTTCATTGTTGTGAGCAGGTAGCGGAGCCAGCTGTTACTCTGTATATGAAACGGTGCAAACAGACCATTGTAGAGCTTAGCTGATCCAATATACTTAGAATTTTCAAGATTAACCCACGTACCATTTGTAACGTTTAAAATATAATTTGTTCTTTTTTTAGATTAACTCATGTGACCGATTCGACTATTTGAAATACATACCTTTAAAATGTAAACATTTCATATTTTATTATATTAATTAATTATTTTGGCAAGGATTTTTATTATTGCGAGTTTACAGCTTTTTGGACTATAAGGAAAATCTACAATAATATATTTTGTAAATGTGTACAATAAGTATATTTCTTTTCGTTAATTTGTACTCTACCATTTTCAGTCAAATATTTTAAGAGTGAGAAAGAAATAATACCGAAAGAGAACATGTGTGATATAGTGCTAAGCTTATCGTGTTCTATTTAATAAAAGTAGCAGTTAATTTATAATATATATAAAGTAATAGAATCCCTTATCCAATAATCCTGCTTAGCAGGAAATAAATTTAAATTATATTATATAAATAATTTATATATATTTAAATAATATTTAATTTCTTTATAAAAAAATTACAGAAATGTCTTTTTTAAAACAAGAGATGTTGAAAATTCCTATAAATGGTGTATCAAGCAAGGTGTAATATCAAAAAAAAAATTATCGACATATATCTTTTCCAAATTTTTTAATTATTCCTGTCACTTAGCTGATATTAAAGCAGTTAAATGCTGAGTCTCGTGCGAATATGCAGTCAGCACAGCACTCGAAAATTTCATCTACATAGACGACTGCAGAGGATGATTGTCGAATTTGCACATGGTATTCGAACACTAACTGCGGTACTTATTTCTAATATTCAGTCGAATTTCGGAAATCGTCACCAATCGTCCGGCATCACATTAGATAAGAACACAAATAATTTAAATCACAAATTACACTAATGATATTAGAATTAAAACACTACTCTTTATTCACAAACTTTCACGATGATGATCACTTTGACGCGAGTTCCGAATTCGACGATTACGGACGTTTCAAATATAATGAGCGATAACACTTACATGATGAGGGACAAACAAGCCGGGTAAGGGGGCGTAAATGTCTAAAAGTCAAATCATAGCAAGTCTCATGTAATTCGGAAAAAACGATTCGCCGGTAGCGTAGAGGTCGCGTTCGCGGCCACGGTAGGGCGGCACGCGTCGTGTTCGGAGCACGAGTGCGGTGCACAGAGCGGCGCAAGTCACACAAGCACAAGCGGAGTCGGCGGGCGACTGACGGGAGGCAAGCGGAGCGGCGCGGGGCGTCGCTGCGCGCGCACCCCGCACGCCGCGCCCCTGGCCCGCGACCTCCACCCCTCCCCCCACCTGACGGCTCGCGCCCCCCATGCCTCACCGCACCGTGCGACGCCAGCCGGCCGCTTGGTGCCTTATCACACCGCTTCCTTTCTCCTTATGCAGTTGCGAGCTTTTCGCCACTGCTAAGCTTCCGGCCGCACCAGTGACTGTCTTCAGTTTAAGTGGGCCAACATGGATTTCCATATATTTATAAGATATTTTGTATTTGAATCTTTACATTTTTTAATAATGTAACAAAAAAAATATTTAGTCTTTATTTTTTACACACATACGATGACATTTATTCGCAGAGATAGACTTCAAAATGCAAATTTTCTAAAGACATTTATGCTTGGATTATTGGAAAACAATTGATGGCTAATGGCTATGGATGGCTAAATCCGTTTTCAATAAAAAATTATAATGTAATGTATCAAGTTATGCATTATGCACGGGACGGGGGCGCGCTCTCTATTCGACGTGTAAGCGAGCACGCGAGATTGGCGCCGGAGAAGGCGCGCGCGCAAGCGAAGCCCGGTGAAAGTGTGCAAGAACGAGTTTTCGTACAGCGGCGTGACCTGTCCGAGGACACGTTAACCGATCGCTTTGCAATATTGTGCTGAATCCGAAATGGGAACAATCCTTCGAGTACAGAATTAAATTAATTACCTTTCTCTAGTACCACATTATAAACTTTCTAGTTAGACTACTATGTGATGCTAAGATACGTACACTAAAATAAATAAGATAATAATATAAAACCACTAAAGTACAATTTTATAATATATTTAAAATATTATGTTCCATTGGTTTTAAGCTGAAATAGCCGTTAGTTACAATATCAAAGGTTCTACAGAGTGCACTCAAGAAGACGGTAAAGCCAACACAAACAGAATAGAGAACGAAGACATTATGAAATCGGACAGGATCAGACGTCTTACATAAGGTGAGCAGTATTGACTGCGATACCCAATTTGAATCTGCGGCGCAACAGTCAAGGAGATCGTAGTGTTATTTTTCGTTTGAGAACACCAAATTGAGAATGATGTGTGTAGCCGTACAGCCAAGTGCGCAAGATGGTGCAAATCATGCTCTAATCACGACGAGGTGACGACGTGAGCTTGTTTTTGCAATAAAGGCCTTCAAGCGTGTCACGTAAATATTCGTCTGTATCCTAATTGGGGCAATAATTACGTCTTGCATTTAAAAATTCAATATTTTTTAATTTCTACTCATTTAATTTATTTATTACTTACGAATTCCGTATATAGGTATATTTATACTTTACATAATTCATCAAAATTTAATTTTAAATGTATAATTTCTTAGAATTTAAAAAATATAATGGCATTCAAAACCGATCCATTAGTGCTTTATTGCGTCTAGTCCGTCACATCTTGCAGTCGGACGATTAAATTGAATAGCTACTAGAAGAGATATAGGTATTTTGAACAGTACACTTTAGTGGTAGTAAAGCTTAAATTTGTAATTTAAATAATAACGTTAATTATTTTAACGTAACGTTCTCACTTAGAACTTTTTAAGTGAGTGAAAATAATTATATACGCGTATCATTAAATTTATGTAAATATTACACCATTTTAGTAATGGCGCTTATGCCGACGGTATTCGCATTAAGATAAGCTATAGTAAAAAATATAATTAGCTGTAATTTAAAAAGTTGCGCTTCGTTGGTGAATTCGGAGTCCTCGAGACAAGCAATGAAGATCAACGACCTGCCTTACATCTTATGTCCGCAAAAAATGCACTGTTTCGTCCCACGCCAAACGCAGCACTCACACATTCAGATAATCAGCGTAACCAGGCACACAGCAACAATACGTTTACCAATCGTGGATAAGCACAGATCTCAGACCACATTTCACGCCTTCTTTGAAACTAATTTCGAACAGACATGAGAGGTGTTTCCTTGTTCTTTGTATTGTACGAAAGATAAATTTCAGCGTCAATGATTTCAATCATGTTTATAGCGTATTTATTTATATATATTTATATTGCAAAAATATTTGACAAATGAAGGGGAACATGTTATCTAAACCTTTATTCGTACGTTTACCAACCAATTGTTCAACAATAAATTAGTCAGCGGGGGTGCGCCTACGCAGCTCATCTCGGCATCAGTTCACTGAGCACGCGTCAAGTTTCCTGTATCATTTATTAAGATTCGTATACCATATTATGTTCTGAGATAAGTCATAAATTATGATATTCGTTCTAATCATATAATAAATGATTGTATTTTATCAGTTCTATGTACTAAGTTATTCTCATAAATTTATTATTAGTTTATAAACTATACCTGAAATTCTAAAAAAATTACATTAATTCTGTTTAAATTTGAAAGCTGTAATGACAAATAAAGATTTTATTCTCATTTCGATATAGTCAATTACTTGAGAAAAAGAAATTATATAGTATCAAATATTACAGCAGGCATTAGTGAACAAAGCCGTGACATTATCCTGAAAAATGTTCATAATTACTTCGTATTATTATATATTCTGAAAATAATATACATTTATTAAAATTTATGTTAATTTGTCCTTAAATACTTGTTTATAACGAGGTTCTGTTAAATCCCTCCCAATTTTATTGGATAAGTTGTCGATTTTTAAAGTAACTAAGCCAAAAATTTTCGGTCCAACGGTAACTGGGCTTCACTAGTATACACCAATTAAGCTAAATTAAATGTACGAAGAATTTAGAAACTAGTTAGTTTCCTTGAAGCGCATCGCAGTAATTGACTTACCGTGGTAGGAACACGAAAGCATAATTTATGATTTATGTATATAATTTTTCTCGTTTATTACATGAGTTTATATTATATATTTATGAAAGCTCCTGATAATTAACCACGTTCTAAATTAATTTAATTTAATTTATAAAGTAACATGTATTTAATAACGCAAATAACGAATAACATTATGGATTTTCACGAAGGGCTTTCTGTTATTTTGATTTTATGTCGTTTTTAAACTTAATATACAGAGGTTAACTGTTATGTTTAATTATAAATTATGATAAATTAAACAAAACCGCTTACGTACATACATAACTACCATATGCAGACGTACACCGTTACAGATTACATTATTGAAAATTTTGTATGATCATCCAAATTGTTATTATAGTAATAAGAAATACAGCAAGAAGCACGAAGTGTACTGTATGCTAAGTGGCTTTTAAGGTCGCTTACCTCATCTTGCCGCCTAGTCGGACAATCTGACTATTTATGCACGAATTTAGTACTACTTGTAATGTTTATTTAATCAATTTCTTTAGTAACATCAAATGTCCACATTTTCGTGAGTTGTTAGTTTCTATTTCGAAACAGAAATTTCTGGTGAACATTAACTATATTTTAGTTGTTATAAGAAACATAGAAAATGTTATTGTTTCATAAATATTAAGTAACTGAGCGACTATACATATAATTATGTAATTCATCCAATCAATCCACAACCGATTGTATGAGCACAAAACATGTTATTACGCCTCAGTATTGTAACAGCATTAAAACAAAGAATAATGTATATTATGTAAGGCGCTAGAATAATCCCAACTTCTTATTGAACTTTTATAATGATAATGAAGGATTCTAACGGCATACTTAGACACGTGGAACAAGCCAAACACATTTTACAATATGTTTTGTATTACTAGTTTTTGTTCGTATTAACTATTGCCGGACCGTGTTTTGCATAAGATCGCGTGTATGTTGTACCAAGCCGCCGCAGGTCGTAAATAAGATCGTCTCTTTGCGGGGCCATTATTAATGAATGCGCTGCAACCCCGCAGCCCGCACACCCCTCAACCCGAAAGCTAAATAACAGGTGCGTGTAACCTCATTCGCATAATCTATTTTCGATGCCTTATAGCAGTGCAGAGAAACGTTGAGCTCTCCTGCTCTAAATATTCATAACACATGGCAGATATTAAGATTTGTTTGGGCTTCATTCGCTTAGTGTTGTCGATTCAAAGTGTATACCTAAATATCATGTCGACTTTACAAGAGTAACTTTGAAGAGAGATGTACTCATAGTTAGATATTGAGTTAAAATACACACCATTCTTACATCTTATATATAGCCAGATATGTTATAAATAGTAAAATTAAGTAAATTTTATAAGCATGTAATATTAAGTCAATGACAAGCAGTTATATGCAATTAGCCATTATACAGAGCTTTTTAAATAATATTATAAAAATAATTCTGATATACTTTTAGAGAAATGTATAGTGCCAAGTTTTCATGAAATATCATATTTAACGATAGCTGCGTAGGCTAAAATATAAAATGAAAAGAAACGTTTAGTTGTTATGTTGGCTTCCGACTGGCGTTCTATTATTTAGTCCTCGGAAAATTGCTTTTCACATCAGAAACAGCCCCTACTACAGAGATGTACAAAGATGGCGCAACCGCTGCCTACATTAATGCACTTAGGTAGGTACTCTAGGAATGACGTAATCGTTTTCGTAAACTCAAATTTATAATATAAGCACAGTTCGAAATAAGAGGCTATCCCTTACCAGCAATGCATAATGTTATAATAATAATATACGTAAAATTTTGCGATTACTAAAAATATACTTATAACTATCAGATCGAATAGCTTTTATGCATCTCCGAATGTGACATTAAACTTTATAATACGAGTTTAATTACTTTAAATTTGTTACCAAAATTTTAAACCAATTAAACTTCAACGACTACTAAATAAAGTCATTATGACACCTAAGCTTTTCAATAACTTCAATTCAAAACAACTCTTTTTATAATAATAAAGACACTATGGACAAAGATGTTATTTTTATTTGAATTCGAGGACGGATTCAAATCAGAGTCGAGGCTAAAGATCATCAACGAAATTATGAAGATTGAACCGAATGTCTGAATCATAACAGAATGACGTAAGTAATAGGAAGTTACCATTTGTATAAGCGCGTCCCACGTGCCTCTATGTTGAGTAAAATTGTCTTTTATTAGTCGTTTGAATATTTTGTAAGACAGAAACGATTAAGTATAAAATAGAAATCCATACATAAAGTTTCAATAGCGCTTTATCTTGTAAGTTTTACTATATTATTCCCGCCCATAACAGAAATATAAATAAAAATAATTTCAGTAGAATTTTATTGTAAACAGTAACAACTTATTGTACATTTTTACAATAAGTTGTTACTGTTTACTATAAAATTTTATTTTTATACACCATTTTATTATAAAATGATTATAACTTTATTTGGATGCAGTCATCGCAATGATTACATCAAAACATACACAAAATTTTGTTATATAAAACTGTATTAAAATAAAATAGTTCCCGCTGTATCCTGCATATAGCAGGGTAGACAGACTCCTACCTACCACTAGAACCTAGTGTCAAGAAATTCCGTTCCACACTTTCCGCCCAATTTGCTTGCTGAGTGTCAGAATTCAACGCTGCATTTTTGTTTTCTTACCAGGGCAAAGAAATGATATAGCTCATTCCCCGACTGGGAATATGTTACACAAATAACTGGGATTAAACTATATGTAAAACACACAATTTTAGGTAGATTTTGATATTTTATATTTTCTCATTAGTCAGTAAAAGCCAATGCTATAATTTTTATAAGAATGTGGTTCGTTGCCAAAGCAAGTGCATTCCTTCCGTCTAGTTGAAAATTTATTACATAATCAACATTTTTATTTTCAATATAAGTTTTGTGAAAAATAGCCACCAATGTCAAAAGTAAATATTTAAAAAACAAAACATCTTTATTTTACCTGAGCAGCATATATTATGTTAAGTATGCTGGTGACTAATCGGGGCAATGTATATTGTTAGCATCTCTTTCGCCATTATTAAGATCGGCGTTATGTTAATTAGAATGTGGTTAAGTGACGTCACTCATCTAATTTGATTACATTTGACAAGGTCGTAACTGTTAGCATAAGGTCCGACGGGTACGCTTCCATACTTATGCTCCAAATTGAATAGAATAAAAAATGTTTTACTTTGCTACAAATTATGTTCCAGTAAGATATTAATTACATTGCCCTTGAGGCACAACGTCTAACTGTAAGCGCGACAGTAATTGGTTCGATTTCCACTCGGCGAAATAAATTGTTTTCATTTATTTCCTCTATTAACAACAATAAGACAAAACACGGCATTGAGTTTCGCCACGCAACAGTCAACACAGTTTCTCGAAACAGAGTGTCTTAACTTACTTCCCAAGTTCCCCTGCCTGCCTGCTTTAAGCGTACATAAAAATACGAATAAAAACGCATTCATTTAACGTGGACCATTTAAATAGCATACATAATTTACGTATTAGTTACAAATTGACAAATTACATGATTGTTATTTAGAAATAGAAAAAATCCGTTAGAACTTCTCACATTATTATAAATTCAACTTGGGATCACGTTTATAAATATATAATTTGAATTATAAAGTTATACTCGACTGCATACAACATGCATAGGATATCTCGTCTATGTAAATTAAGAAGACACTGTATATGATTTCTTACCAGCTGGAGGTCACGGAATTTAGGGTGATAAAAAGAAATTATTGAGATGGGATGGCGTTTACCTAATGTATAAACATATCTTGTTCTAAGCTACTGTTTCTTTTGCGTTTATAATTACAAATACATAGTTATTACATAGAGCCATGGTGATACAGTCGGACGTCTGACTGTTAACGCGATAGTTAGGAGTTCGATCCACTCGAAGAGATCATTAAATTTAAATGATTTCTCCGTTCTAGTAAGACAAGTTGAGTTAGGCGTGAGTGGAAGTGCCATATGTAGAATTCAGGCGGAAAGTGGAGAAACAGACAATAGTTTCTCTCTGCTAATCCCGCAATATGCAAAAGATATATAAAGATAAAATATACATATATTTAATTTCAAATTTTAAATTGTTTTAAACAAAACGGTTAAATCTTATATCAATAATATAACACTTTATAACGGTTACTCAAACCTAGAACCCTTAGCTTTGTTCCCTATCTTATTATACTAATTTATTCGTAACTCGTCGTATTATTCTGCAGTAGAAATAATCGAAACCCAAATTATATATGCGTATTAACGGTCAAGTCATAGTTCAAAGATTAGGGCAACGGGCAACCCTTTAGGACCAAGAGGTGAAGAAGTTTCAAATTTAATCGGCTCACCCCGCGGTCTCACTTGCACGCTTACACTATTTGATATATGATAAAAGCTTGCCCTTTGTTGATCTATTAAGATAGTCCATACAAAGAAAATATAATGCACTTTAATAAATGATTTTGTTTATATATTTGAATAGAGGTGTAATGTCGTTGTATTTATACGTTTATACTGGTTAAAATTTAACGGTTACGGAAGTGCAAATCTTATCGGATCGCGATATAGTGTCGGTAATCGTCACAGGCAGGGCGGGCGGTCGGCGAGGCGGCGGCGGCGGCGGCGGCGGCGCGACGCGGCCGGTCAGCGTCGCGTGTGGCGCCGCTAATGGATATTGATGGCGGTGGCGCAACTAATTAGACGCCAACGCTTGCTGCCTATGTGTCTGGTTTTTACAAGAAGATTGGATTTTTGGTTTTGAGATAATGTGCTATGTACATATGTATAAGGAGATCTTTAACTATCTAACTTGTCGACATAAGATGAAACTTAAACATACCTACAGTAGGCAGTGTTGCAATATAGCAATAACAGCTTTAGGTATGGTCAGTAGAGAACATGTTATACGTGGTCGTCTATACAATGGCAATTATTTATTAGAAGCAGCATGTTCGGGCGGTCGGGCGGTATCAATCACCGTGGGCGGGCTGCGCGACATTGGACTTCAATTAGGCGGGTGGCGCGTATGATTGCTCACTCCTCTACACACCAAAGGGTTACTTGACCTACTTATTATGATCGTCGTACGCGTCGTCATTGGCAGAAAAGCTTGAAAATAAATTAGTAATACAATTCTGTTCCTAAGTTCAGTTTAAAAAAAATGCAATAGAGTAAATATGCTAAATTATAGAAGTTATTTTAAAAAATAGATCAGCTTGCGGAGAATTGATATTATGTTATTATCTCTGTTATGAATACAATATGTGATGAACTAAATATACCTAAAAGCTAGATTGACTTCTTTATAAAGTGTATAGTATAAAGTGTATATAGTATAACAAAGAATTCTCTACAATTAAGAAGTCATTATTTTTCGGTATAATCTAATACAATAATATCTTTTATAATTCTAGTTAAATAGATACACTGATACATATGCATACACAGTAATTGAAGTTAGTCAAATGAAATATAGAAATAAATAAAGTCTTCTACTTCTTCTTTCTTATCCTTTAATCACCCACTGTTGGGTGAACAAGGTAAGACTTCATCAATTTGAAAAAATGAGAATATTTATATTCTCATTATATCATTCATAGTTTTAGTTTACATTGAGACCGTCGTGGCGCAGCGGCACGCGACTATTGTGGGTTCAATTTCCACTCGGAGGTATGAATATTTTCATTCCTCGTTCTCGTAAGAAGGCCAAGAGCAGCGTCAAGTTCCACTAATGAACCCACAATGTCGAAAGAAAAATATTTACTAGAATTTATATATCGGATGGCTTATCCATTAACATTAAAATGTACATGTTGTTGGTTGCATAAACGTATATTCTTGTGAGTATCTTGCTTAAAAATGATAGAACTTACATAAATCTAGGAATTTAATTAAAGAACGGGCAGGATTAACGACCTAAACTATTTTACCACTCTTTAGTAATACATAGGGGGGTTAAGGGTAACACTAGGTTCCGCCTGTCTATCCTGCTATATGGGGCCAAAAGTGTAAAGCTTTGTTTTTTACTTTATATTTCTTTGGAAACAAGCTCTTATTATTCAATAAGATTACTTCTAAATTTAAAAAGAATATCAGCTGATAAAAATAAGAACAAAATATGAGTAAAAAAGTAACAAGTTTAAATATATTTTGAGATTTCTTAATTAAACAAGTTGATTGAAATTATTGGAGGTTGATGTGAGAAAAGTAAACGTAACAATTGTAATACTATCAAAATATATTAAAAAAACCAGTTTAGGATTATTTGCCAACGAGGTGGTTTGTGAATCTAGTGGGCTTGACCACAAATAGGTCGCGGATTAAATAACACTGCACCGAGCCGACCTGCGCAGGTTTCTAAATATGTTCATAGTGACACTATGATAACCACAGGTGATTTCGTAATTCACATATTGACTACACGTTGCAACATTATATGTCAACTTGGGTATCAATAGTTCGAACGTCTACTTTGTGTCAAGGTAAAATTAAGATATAATATTTACTAGAATTTATATATCGGATGGCTTATCCGTTAACATTAAAATGTACATGTTGTTGGTTGCATAAACGTATATTCTTGTAAGTATTTTGCTTAAAAATGATAGAACCTACATAAATCTAGGAATTTAATTAAAGCACGGGCAGGGTTAACGACCTAAACTATTTTACCACTCTTTAGTAATACATAGGGGATTGGGTTAAAGGCATATTTTACGTAATACGAATTTTGATGGTGAATTAAATAATAGCTCTAAATTTCCAGCGTTATTTCATTAAATATTTAGTGTAAGCGGCCAATATTGAAACCAACCTTGTCCTAATTTGAGTAATTAATGTAGCCACTTTGAGCTGCTCCTGAACTAAGTTAGCCTTTTGGTAGCTAACGTGAAGTGCAAGTCTCCGCCAGTTATTCTAAGAGTTTCATTATAATTAACACTAAAGAAATTCAGTCAGTTCGACGTAGGAAAAGGCTAACAATATTCAAATATGTTATAAAATTAACAATCGATATTTCATTGCAGAGAAAATACATTTTGCGTAAATTATAAATTAATAATTATATAAAATTTTACTACAGCACAAAGCTATTTATTAGAAAATAATTTCAATTCATTAGAAAAACGTGTAGGTGTTTATAATGAAAACTCAAAAGTATAGTAAGCAAGTAGGTACCTATAATAATTATTATTGGTCGTGATTTAGTCATACACAAATATGCGTACCGTATACGTAACGACGCTATGCTAAGATAATAATCTAATTATCATAGATTAATTACAGCAGAAACATGCAGCCGTGTTATGATAATATTCGCGCTGCTAAATGCTTAGAAACCTATGATAGCGAGTCTTCGTTATTGGATGTCCAGAGCAAATATTGAATTTCATTTATACTGGAACGAGTTTATGGTTTGTTATTCAATTTCATCTATAGGGGAGAAGTGAACTTTCCCTACGTGGTCCTCTATTACTAATTTACAATATCCACTTTTATTATTTGTTGACCATTAAAAAGACAATGAATCACAATATGTTATTAAAAACCTAAAGATTGTTTTTATATTAGTTATACTATTTATACAACTCCTGAATATCGAGGGTTATTGACGAAGATCTGGTTTTATTATGGTATTGTATATATTTAATATGATAACTAAATAAAATAAACTAAGTAAAATTTTATGTGTTTTCAAAAGTGTAGGTATATTGCAATGTAACGTAGGTTAAGAAAATTCAATCAGTAATTAAACCTGTCAGTTTCACGTTTAACCCGCATGCAGCAATGTAGGCAGAGATAACCTACCATCAAGGCACTTCGTTCTTCGATTTCCGCCCAAATTCAAGGCTATGCATTGTCAACAATAAATAAAATAATAATAAGGACAGGTGAGAAATATATATAGAAATATAGGAATTTGAAATATATATATATATATATATATATATATATATATATATATATTATATATATATATATATATATATATATAATATATATATATATATATATATATATATATATATATATATATATATATATATATAGAAAATGTTTACATTGTCTCAAATTATTTCAAGGTTAATTAAATTATTATATTATATTACACTAAAATATAGATTTTTCTTATAAGCATATTAAAACGAGGTCGCGACAAAAATTGAAAGCGCACTAAGATTAAAGCAGTTTTAATCAGTTGAGAACACGACTCGAGTTTACGAGTATCGTCTTAACAGTTCTTTTTTAATTGCCTCTCAACGGGCCGGGGCCGTGTAATGCGCAATTTAATGATCCTTCAAAATGTAAAATGCATTACTGCACCATCTTTATTTAACTGCTCTTCAAGATGATGCATAAAAAGTAGGTGGCGTTGCTGCAATTGTTGCATGATTTTTGTAATTTTGTTACATATGACTAATTTGAACTTACCTAATAAGAAGATGGTTGCGAAGATTTCAACATTAATTCCTAAGTCCTATGAATAAGTATAAAAAAATATTCTCATTTAGAGCCAATGTTAAAATATTTAAAAAGAATGTCATTTCAGATTGCGCATGCAAAACTCCCGACCCGTTGTCGTTGGCATCTAATTATAATATAAACATCCAGTGGCGTTAAATAGCAGAGTATAAGACATGGATATTTTGATAGCAATTTCAAATAAGTTAGGGAATATTTATAATATACCGTAATAAAAACATTGTAGCACTTGTAGGTTAAATTTTTGCATATATCTTGCTTGTTTGATGTAAATGCAAAAGTAAAGTAAAATATAATAAAATTAAAAATGACCCAACCCGATAATCAACCCTATTAGTTTTATTTGATTACATATCTCCCTATTTTTATAAAATATAAACAGTAAGTTTAGTGAGGCAGCAAGCGGCGCTGCCGACGACGTCAGCTTCATCTCAGCCATATGGACGGATACATGCTACAATGAGCCCGTACAACCGGTCGTAGGACCGTTACAGATGAATCGCCGCGTCGGCCGTGAATATGCATGAGCTGTGACTTGACCTCGCGTTACTAGACCGCGGGCGCGAAGCGTGGGACATTATGAACAATCAACATTTGACATTTTAGACATCAAGTCATGTAAAAATTTGAGTACAATTTCCAACATAAGCAAAGGTGAAATACAAATTGGGAATTAAAGATCGAAAACAGAACAGGGGTGTGCACTGTGCACCCGACCACCTGTCGCACCCGCCAGCTAGCAGCAGCCGCTAATCAGTCACTAAGTCAAACCAAATCTCAGTCTGACAGGGGGACTGTGCTATGCGGCTAATGGTATTTTGACGAACAAGGATATTAAGCCGTGTGACGTTTGGCAAAAGTTTTTTGAAAAAGCAGTTTTTACTTAATACCTAAGTTAGTAAACATTTTAATTTTTAATACTTGAATAGCTGTTATAATTTACGTCTTATATCATAACGGAACATTTCAAGAGAAAATAAATTAAATACAAGATTAAAAATAAAAGAGTAAAATAAATGATTTTATAACGTTAATTGAAAAAAGAAAATGTTGGTATAAAATAGTAGCATTTATGAAATAGCGGTAGCTTGACATTCGGAGCATCGGTATCGGTCTGGCGGGCGGCGAGCTGTGGCGATTGCTGTAAAATTTCATCGCAATAGTGAATGTACACGCGAGTCTAAAAATAAACACGGCGGTCATAGCGGGCGTAACCATGCGATACTGAGATAACTGCTACAGAGTATTTGCTGCATCGGCACCACTTGTGTTTTGACATTTGAATATGCGTCATGTGCGTCTAGATTTCAAGGGATATATATGAGATTTTTATTTATCAATAATTTAAAATTAAGTATTATTAGAAGACTGCCAAGTCTTAGTTTTAAAAATATGCGTTTCATAAAAATTATACGAAACATAAAAAATATCTAACAATAAGATAAATTAAGAAAGTTTATAGAATGAATATTAATATGTAGTTGTCATATAAATTTGATAAACATTATTTAAAGCTGTATAACAATTTCTGTTACCTAATTGTAATCGGTACTGTCGATACTTTCGATATAAAATATGTGCTTAGCTGTTTTTGCAATATTTATGTCAATTTTAACTGAAAACCGTTAGTCATTCGAGAACGTTATATTGGAAGCAAATCCTTATGGAGCTATGAGATATGGCGGCAAAGCGAATGGCATAAAATGTAATGCATCTTATGCGTCATAGTAACAAATGGGGGTGGAAATTTTTCAGTAGTCGAGGGAAAATTGTGTACATTGAAACAGAAAATCATTTCAGCCATGATAATACGTAAAGCAGGAAAGTGTGACGAGCAGAAATAAACAAGATTGAAGCGAGGAATAGAGCAATAACGTCGGTGAGCTTCATCTCGGCCAGATCACATTCATAGAACAAAAGGAGAGTGCCGCGAGCCGACAGCAACGGAAGAAAATAAAAAAGCTCATGTTCAAATGTAGCTTTTTCATATTTAAAAAACTCTATGCATGCAAATATGGATGCGAAACGCTTGCGAACGATGTTAAGGCTTGTAGCGAAAATCTTTTAATTTCGTCCCCTTTTGTAAATTATCTATCTTATTACCTTTGCATTACATTTTTTGTTATTTCATACATGTGCTCAACGTCAACATAGTTTTTTAAAATAAGGAACCTACAGGAACCTTAGCATTTAAGTATTTATTGATATTAATTAATATTCGTACATTTCGGAAAGTTTCTCACATTACAAAATGTAACTGTACCTATATAATTTTGACAACAAATTTTAGCAAGAAATGAAATATAAAGCTGAAAAGCACGTGAGCTTAAAATCTATAAATCGTGTGAACGTTTCATCACATGTAGTTGCTAGCTTTCAAAAAGCTCTCAGAGCTTGATCGTTCTTAATATTATGATAGCTGTGATAGAATGGCAATGATAATTTGATGGTGCTTTAAGCTTTGTGAAATAAAACGTTGAAATAAATAGTTTAGGAAGTCAATTACTGATAAAGATAGAAAGTACAAAAAATTTTTTATAAGAATTTTTACAAAAATAGAACGGAAAAAATTTTATTTAAAAATTTAAGCTAGACTACAAAACATATCCTGATCAAATATCAAATTCAGAACCTTATACATTTCAACTTACATCAATCGATACGCGGTTTGACGTGCACGTGTGTCAGTTGTTTATATGCCGCAAAAGCCGCGAAGTTTTGCACGACTGCCAAATGTGAAACTTTACTTCATATAAAGTGCCTTTTAGGACTTCCCAAGAGAGGAATGAGCCTGTGTTATGAAGACCACTATGCAAGGGATAAGCTTCCGTCGTAATCATTGTTACAACGCAGGAGGCGACGCTAATTTGTCCGATGGGTAATAAGTTACGTGGACATCGTTGTCTCTTCGGTCTATTATTCAACATTATTATGAATGGTTTACTTACTATTTTCTTAATATGTTTTTATTGTCATTTCACGTGTGGGAATGTAAATGCTAATCACAATATTTTATTTAAAAATTCATAAGCTCTAGCCAATTTCTTTTCTTATATTTCGCAATAAGCATTATTTTAAAACACGATATCCAAGTAGTAACAGTTAAATAGTCATAGCCGACTTAATAACATTTGCAGATGTTTGATAATATTAGTTTTTTTTCTTTTGATACGAAAGCGTAATATTTGGTGGTATACGCGATGAAAGCGAACATGACGTGAACATGGCACCGGAGAAGGGGACATGGTAAGGTCGCGTTACGCCGTTTGAAAGTGAGATGCGAGGCGCCAGGAGAGCAACAAATTAAGTCCCCGCGGGGAAGGCCCGCCCACACCCGTGTTGAGAGCCCACCCGCGATAACGTCTCGCCAAAGGGAAAACTTAAATATTTCCAACGAATTATGTAACCGAATTTGCCGAATAGGAGGCACCGTACGTGCCATGACAATTTTAAAATGTTCTTGTTACTGGAACTTGAATTAGAAATGCTTCGAAACTTATACCAACGAGATAAGAACATAAGATCATATTTAGAAACCATTGGAAAATATAGTGATTTTTACTAAATTTTATTCCGAAAAGGTTTAAGTACTGGATGTAACATACATTTTTAAAACAGTTTTTATAATGTATTTATGATAACAAAGACACAATAATAAACCGTACCTATAAAAGAAAGAAAGAAATCTGCCAATCGCAAAGCAAGCGAGGGTATAAAATTAAATGGGTAGAAGGCGTTTTTACAAGTTTATCGAGCGTTCCACATCGGGCAGACGTCTAATGGGCTAGCAGGCGCCAAGCACGCTGCCTGTCTGTCTCGGTGGCTAGTGACGTTAACTTGCTGGCCATCCTGCATATCAACGCTTTGAAATTTCGAAATACATACTATTAATATAATATAATTTTAGAGGAAAGTGAGAGGCTCATCATATAATTGAAAGCTGCTACTGTCCAAGTTTTAGAGGTCCTATTTAAATTGAGTGACTATGGTATACTTATGTTTTAAATATAATATATTTCAATTATTTATTAAGAACTATATTATTTGCATGGATTTTTTTGTTCAATATACTCTTTCGATTTGAAAATTGTTTACGTGTTCGATAATCCATTTATCGAGGAGCTCTATAGGCTTATTACATCAAGTTAATCATTTATCTTTTCGACGTTATAACTATACCTGCGTGCAGAATAAAACTAGTTTTGTATAAAGCAGAAAGATGTGGATTTTTCTTGGTATGGAAAACAAAGTAAAGCATTATGTTTCACTGGTCTCTTATATTAATTATTAATACATATATACCAGTTTAGTTCTTTCTGTATGATGCCAGAATAGAACAAGTCCTTGGAAGCGCAGTGTTCTTAGCGTAATAGAGTGATTCCGAGCTGCTTACACATAGCGCTCATACTGAGACTGCATAATACATCGCAGCGAATGCACCGCAGTTTGATCCCTTTCTAGACAAGGTAAGTACGACTGGAAACTTCTCATGATGTTACCTCGACTTTTCTGCGAAGTACGGACATAAACGTCTTTACGGTCTCCACGTAAATCGACAAACTTTTGGGGATGTCATCTCTTTGTCTTCTTACACGGGAATATTGGCTGCGTTCAATTATTTATGACTAATCGCTTCGAAAACTTTCCGGGAACTAAGTTTGTATAAAGTATAAGCATCTACGATTCCGCGGATGTTAAATTCTTTTAATATTTTTCGACAGGATTGCGCTGTGCTTATTCTGATATTATTTATAGATCCGTTAAAATTATAAAACAGAACAATACTTTTTTATAACTTAATATTATACGAGTAGAAAACTTTTCAATCTGTAAAAAATGTATGTGCTTTGTGCTCCGTAAAGTAACTAACTAATAACTTACCACAATTTAGAATGATATCAGTAGTTAAATCATTTAAGTTTTTAAAGTTATTATACTTTTGAGATACAAATAAAGCTCCGGGCATTACAAAAGGAATTTAAATATTTGAAAATTTAAACATCGTGGAACTACTAAATTTCTGGAAAACCCAGAGTTTTATAAAGTTTAGTAATTGTACGCAAAACAGAGCGGAAGAGGACGATTCATGATATAACCCAAATATTAAATATCTACCATTCAAACTTTGCCAAAACAAACAGCATGCACAATATCGCAAGGACTGTATAACTATATTATGTTTATGCCATATAATTTAATAATTTCTAAATTTACAGTTAATTTCTAAGTTGCGTCTAAAACCACTCATTTTTACTGTAGATACGATCATCTACACCAAAAATGGTTTTAGATGTGACATTAAATTACTAATCAAAGAAGCTACATCTGTACCTATTATGCAGAAGAAGCAGTTAAGCAGCTAGTTCTGCGATGATTAATAAGAATATCCACTTTGCCTTTGAGACGTATTCATTTTGCCCAGGGAAACAAGTGACAGGTCTTTTAAATTTTATTGTTATTTTACATTAATTATTATTAACTAAAACTATTTATCGTCAGATTGTTTGCATGCAACCCCCCCTTTATTTCGTCAACAAAGACCACGCATTTGTTGCACTACAAGTTGTGCATAATATATGTACATTCATACAAGATCAGCTATTTAATAAACAGATTAAAATGCCAAGGTCAATTGTTACTAATTTGAATAGTTATTATCAGTCGTTAATGCTATTAACATTTAAAATTGAATAGAAAAATACATTGGAGTAAATTATATATTTCCGGTAATAAATTTGCAAGCTATTAATTTTGTTTTTACAAGCTCCACAAAAAACGCAATTGACGATTAAGAAACGAAATGAAATAGTTCAAATTTAATTTATTTAAAAATTTATATATGACAAAATGTATAACTTTCTTTACTCTAACAAGTCATTTATGTAACCTATATGATAAAAAAAACATAGAATAAATTCAAAGAAATGGCTCTGCGCAATCTTTTTATGAGAAGAATATATGAAAAAATAAAGAAGCTACAATTAAGCACAATGAGAATTGAAAGTAACATAGAGGCAATCCAACGTTTAATAATGCAGATTGGTTCGGTAACTCGAAACAATAGCTTATGTTTCTTCGGGACTAGACCGCTGTGAACCTGAGCGTGCTCACAGGCAGGTAAATGACTATCTGCATTAGCAATTCAGACAGGACCAACAAACAAAACATCTACTTTCTCTTTTATAAACGTCTGAACAAAAACAATAACACACCGATTCAACGTTGAAAATAAAGTTCGATATATGGCGATTAAAAAATTGCAATATTACAAATGCTATTTGTAATATTTTTTTATTTTTACATAAATTTTATTTTTAGTGTTGCAAGGATAAAAATTGTGATAGCGATCACAGCCAGACCATGCTTAAAGTTAATATTTGTATTGTTTTATATCTGACTTGATAAAAGTTACATAAATATATTTGAACTAACTTGACCAAATCGTTAAAAATTTATATATTTCCATATAATTTTCCAAAAAAATCCTAGACACTTACGATATCTAAGGTTAAAATAAAATATTGAACTTACTTTTAAGCTGAGCTTAACAAAATTATTCTATGACTCCGAGCCAAATCTGAAAAAAATGGAAAAATAGTTTAGAAGATACGATAAATACAATGTATATTATATGCGTAGATAGGATATTACATGGTAGGATAGCTCGGCAGAGAGAACCTCAATCAAATTCATGTAAATATTTTTAATCCACTAGGGACTATAACACCCACTGGTCAATACACTTAGTACATTATATGTTCAACAATTAAACTATTTAACTAAAATGTAAAAACGCCTAATGACTAACATCCATAATTTAATAAGCTATATCATTTAAGTTTCTTCAGCACACATTACTACGCGAATATAAAACTAAACCAATTACAAGTTTTCCAATATGCCCAGCAAATTATAGCAATGTTAAACTCGCAATAGCCTCTCAACGTGGCTTCTTGTCGAGTTCTGGTAAAATTGAAGTACGAAACGCGTATCAGTGAAACTTTACTTCATTGGCGTCATCTACGACCATGCAACTTATACATATCCATTACTATTATTATAATAAAAAGTATACAGTAGGTTTGCTATAAAAATATGTGTGTATATATTTACATTTTTATTTACATTGGTGGACAGGTAGATAAATAAATCTCTGCTTAAAACAAATTACTTTGTGCATAACATTTATAATAGTTTTATTTACCATGAATTTTAAACTTAGCTTCTATTGGCGGCTTCGCCCGTGTGATAATGGAAATAACTTAAGAGTTGTGTATGACGCATGACATATTCTATTTGCCCGAGCTAACCCTTACCGCAAATACAGTGGGATATTAATGTAATGCTTATGCAGCCTAAAGCCTGACAGAATGAATTTTAAATTTAGCCAGTAACTAGTTCCGTGGATTAGCTTGTTTAACACAACAAACTTTTCAGTTTTATCAGTATTAGTATCAGAAGTTCCATGTTCCAATAGTTAAGTATTTTTCCCTATTTTTATATAAATATTATCACATATAAAACAAAAATACTTGTCGTTTTTAAAATGGAATCCGTATATTCTAAAAATAACCAAAAAATTAGTATGTAATAAGTTTAATAACACATTTATTTTTACTCGACAATTCGCGTCGAGATTAAAAACAATAAATGAGGTTACTATAGTATTTACTGTGCAATCACGTAGCTGTTCTAGTTACATAATTCTCTTTTGCAATACGAAGCGAAAAAGCTGCGCTTAAAAACTCCATTACGGGGCGGCATTCGTTTCGCCGTGTCACAATACGCGTTAACCGACAAAATGAGAGCGTCGTAGCTAGTTACGGAAATAAAAGGCGTTATTATGAATCTCCATGACTGTCGCGGCGACGGGTGGAGTCAGGTAAACACTGTTATTTGCTTCTCCGCTCTGACTCTTGCCTAGGATTTGTGACATCCGTTTGGTAAGCTGAATTTTGCGAACCATGAGCTTTTCTCTTTTTAATTTTAATTATATTTGCTTATAAATTCGTTTACAATTATAAACACAATTATGAAAATATTAGAACAAATAATAATGTGAAGTAATTATTTAGGAACATACACTTTTTCTTTCTCTTATTTTTTGTACTAGAAATTTATATATTTATAAATATATATTGATTACATTTAAAAAGTAACACTTGTTAACTATATAATTTTAATGTTTAGCTTTAATAGTATGCTAATTGTTTTTGATGCCTGAAATTTGCTTTTACGTAAGCTTCAAATGTAGAGAAATGTTTTGCTAGCGGCAGTAAAACGGAGTGTCTTTTACTAAACCTGAAATGGCAGAAATGAAAAGCAAACTTCTAGACTATATGATTAGATGGGACTCGGAAATGTTTGTTGTTACTTCGTATAGCATTTTTATTAGAAAACTTTTTTAATTCAGTGAGCGGATTGGGTTCTTAACTAAGCTAGCAATCAATATTAGATTTCATAATTTAGTAATCTTATCTATGTAGATTATGTATAAAATATTTTTTTGAAGATACTAAGGAATTTGTTTAGTTTGTCAATCTGTTTCAGTTAAAAGAACAAAGTAGTTAGTGAAATTTGAAAACGCAATATAAGTTACATACAAGTTGTAATTAGCACATTTAAGTTATGAATATATAATTATATAAATAATTTTATAAAATAATACTGTTTAAAGCAAGAGAAATGATATATAACTTGAGTATTCTTGCACTCAATGGTATAGTATAGTAAATATGGATAATTTGTCACAAAAAAGTTGATTAAACATAAAATTGTATTATTTGTATAGAATTTGGAAATATATAAGTAATAGTAGGCAAATGAGGTGTACCATTAAAAAATTTATTTAAGAAATAGTAAAAATATCCATGCTTTCAAGACTTAATCAAAGTGTGTCTCACGTCGTACGTAAAACTTGACAAAAGTATGACAAAAGCACGTGAGCGGCCGAACCTCCCAAACTTTCCGGAGGAGACGACGTTATATTTAGTAGCTACTCTGAAAGGCAAGGTGTGTCGCCTGAGACCCCTGAGAGTTCGGTACACTTTAAAGTTCGTAATTTTGCGTATCTTAGGGGATTTTTCCACTTTTATTGAGCTTTTAGAAATAAATATTTTATATCCATCATACGCTTTTCTCATCTATGACTAACTTTATTTCACCCAGAAACGTCTTAAAAGTGATTATTAAAATAAAATATAATTGTTATAGGAAATAATTAATATAATCAAAGTGCTGTTTTTTAAATGTCAAAGGGACTAATTAAATTTACATCATTTCAAAATAAAACAATCTTTTAAAATAACCTTATGTGGAAATAAGGCGTAGGAAAAAGGCAATGTCGTTAAACTGGCGCCCACCAACCATCAAATAAGGCCAGCGTGGCACCGACGAGCCGCGCGTCGTCGTCCTTGAGCCCCGGCCAAATGACATAAGTTGGCCCATGGGCGTGGATTTTTAGTTAATAAATACACAATTTGGTTATATGGACCTAATCTTCATGTCGTATATTATCTCAAACTAATTCATTAAATGTTTCGAGGTAAAGCAAAGGATATTGAAGTATGTAATACGTTTAATATACACAGTATAAACATTAAGTAATGTAGTCAAGTATATTAAAGTATATCTTTGTAATTACACTTTATTTCATTAACAACAAACTAGAAATTACTTTTTATTTATTGCATTGTTAGAATAACAAAGAATTGCGTGTACCTATATGCTAATTTTGCCAGACGTGCGTGCTATTTGTATATAATCGATGAGACGCTAAGTGAAACAAATATTAAGTTATTTCGTGTTTGCCCTAAATGTTTGATATTATTTAAAGAAATATTGTACTATAATATAATAGTGTTTTGAGAGGGAAAGTTGAGAAAGAAGTGTATATCTGTCTGTTTTTCTAGATATTGCTATGCGAGATAACGCATGAAGTATGTATATATGTATTTATGAACTATGATGATGTATAAAAAAAAATTAGGGAAATATACTTTTATGGACCCCGTTTAAATACGCTACAAATGTATTTCACTTAATCATATGATCGCATTTGATAATGGAAACAATTACATCCGGCGATCGGTAAACATGGGATTAGCATGCGTCGCGGCAGTCGTCGCACTCAAGTTCATTGGCTATAGCCCACGTGTTCGCCCCCACCGCTGCAAAAGGTGACTGACTCGCAATAATATTCTCTACAGCCTACATGTCATATATGGAAGCATATAATTAGTCTTGATTACATATATCCTTACTTGTTCCTTTTAGTCACTAGAACGGTAATCTTATTACATTCATATGTTACGTGATTACCACATACATTGTCCTTAACAATTGTATTTGTTATTTTGTTGACTATATATAAAATTGATTTTGTACTGTTGTCACTATACAAATATTTGAAACAAAAATATACTTAAAATGAAAATCATCAATGATTTGTGTAATCTCACTTGAAAAATACGGTTATTCAGTCTTTAAAAACAGAACTTCAATTTTATTTAGATATATATGTGCTTAAGATATAATTTTTCGTCGCCAAAATTCGTTGTATACAAGTATGTCATATCTGAAAAATATTTAAATATATTTTGTAATTTTGAGATGATATATATTGAGAAGTATTGTAAAAATTTGAAGAAGTATTATGAGCAAGAGTAAGTGAAACAACAAAGCGGCCTTACGCGTTGTTGCGGTCACTAAGCCATATTGTTAGTTTATCATTCCTAATACCTTCTTAAATATCAATTCTAGACATTTTCACGCGCGTTCCATTCAATCCTTCAACTAACAGATGAAATCAAATAATATTATATGGGTGTTATAAATCATTTCAAGTTGAGACATTTTTGATCTATGACGTACAAATCAATAGGCGGGCGAACAATACGCATTAGCGAAGCGATTGTTAAATGTCCACTTCGATGGTGAGCAAACACGATGGCGTAATCCGACGGGCGGCACTTAGAGAGCGCCACAACCACCACACTCTAATTGCACGCCAACTAATCTGTTTGTGAAAGCATCACATTACCAATTTGGGCCTCAGTCCGACTATGCGGCTGTTCTCAGCTCATTAAGCCATAGGTTTCTAAAGAACACGTCATGAACATCTTCAAAATATGATTTGTCAAATAATCACTTTATTAAGCCATTTTAAGTACATTCATATCCTCATATGATTTATTTTGAAATGTATGCAAAAATAATAATAATAATAATCATATTACTTTAGTAATCGAATTTCAGTGCAACTATTCGGACCAACCATAATTGTTACACGCTTCAATTGGCCATGAGATTTATAATAGCTAGAAGTATGAGTCAGAGCGGTCAGCGTAATATAGCAATCAAATATATTTCTGAGTTATTGCATGTTTAAATCGTGATTAGTATAAATAAGAACTATATACCATT
The DNA here is from genome assembly GCA_037127375.1 of Dione juno. Lineage (NCBI taxonomy): Eukaryota > Metazoa > Arthropoda > Insecta > Lepidoptera > Nymphalidae > Dione > Dione juno. The sequence continues at coordinate 5,374,097 of JAXRJS010000007.1, read as the reverse complement.
GTGAATTTGTTAATTAATTTATATTGACACATTATATAATAAATACAATTTGAGACCACAAAATAAGTTAAACGCTCAATTTATCTAAGTATATTACAAAGAAAGAACGGAGGCTGCTTGCGCGTACACTAGAAAGTAATATTCGTATTGGTGTGTGAGTGGAGTTTTTGATCATATCATCTTTAGAGTTCGTTACTCCTTTCATTATTGTTTCAATCACAATAAAATAGCCGCAAGATGTAAGATAGTTTTGTAAAATAATAACAACCGTTAGAATGTGGAAAGCATGAAAGCAATATTTGCTTCTTTATATTGAACATTTTAAAAGATTGTTTATTTCTGGCACTTAAAAACAATAAAAATATACATCTCGATGTTGAAAAATTTAAAATATATAGTCTATTTTAGTCGTAAAAGATAAACATGTGATTTTTTGGTTACCATAAATGTATATGTTTGCATTCAGAATGATCTTTAATTTTAAGTCTTTTTATGACCACTGCCCCAACATGCAATAAATTAGCCCTTTACGGAGAAATGGACATCTGCTCCTCTGGAAAAAAGTCCTTCTTGGTGCTGGGAAGTAAAAGGACAAAATTTACGACCCGTGTAACCGTGGGTAGGCAGTACTCGCCCATGACTTGCATGCAAATAGCTTGATTGATGGAGATTACTTCTATAAGGCATCAAGAAAGACAATACACGTATAGTGTTAAAACTCCTTGAAATCTAGGTGACTAAGCAGTACCTGTAAAATATCCATTTAGATTTTACAAAATGTAAGAGCTTATAGAGAAAAGACAAATGTTTCGATAAAAATTATTAAATAAGTTTTCTAATGTACTAATTATTAAGGTTGCGAAACATGTAAGAGTAAGTACAGGCTACATACACTTTAGATATTGTTATACATGAATATTGCAGAGGAACCGTAAGACTAGTAAATTCAGTACTCGTCTCGCCCACGCGACAGACTTTAGACGCCTCACGCACACAGCCAAATAGTTATATCGATGCGTATGACTTTAATCAAGTGAGTTTCTCCTGTTCTCTTTGTGATGAGACAATACTGACTTTTAATAGCTGCAAATAATAATTCATAAACTTCACCAAAATGTGGATATCACATTGCGGGTACAGTAATGCTACTTGAAATATTTAATACTGTACATGAAATATAATTTTGTTTGTATATACTAAACTCAGACATAAAGATACATACTTTTATAAATGAAACGAATACAGTTAAATCTCATATGGCGGCATAACGTTCTCCTTTTGGAAAGTAGAGCATTGGTGGTGCACTTTCTCTCAGACTGGCAACTGTGCATAAGCTGTGCGATTTACCAAGTTAAGAAAATAATTATGGATATTCAAAAAATAATTGGGTAGCTTAGAATAAAGTAAAAAATTATAAAATGTTACGTTAGGCTTGAAGCTATAGGTCATGTTGATTTTTCAGTTTAACTTTATGAGACAGACAACAGAAACATAATTTATAATATACAGAAATATATTTAATTACTATACAGAAATATAATTTAGAAGTATCTTTATTCACCTCTACGTTCTTTATTTGTTTGGTGACAATTTTAGGCATTTTTAAATTGATTTAAACAGATACCGAGTACATATTGCGAGGGGGTGAATGTATCGGGACGATGGAATGGCGTGGCGGCTTTCACAAACCAGTTTGCAAAAGAGCCCTCATAGCGAAGTCAGTCGCTAAGCAGTAACGTAGGCCCACGACCGGTCCATTAGCCAGGTCATCTACCTAGGTTTAGAGCATAAAACTTATCTTTTCAAACAACATCGACCTACATTAAATTGTTAAAGTGGTATATTTAAATAATTTTTCATTCAAGACATGAAATAGTAGGTCATGTTCAACACCTATTGTGACTGTACCGTGTTATATTCTTGACAGCATATTGATTACCTTTCAAGATTTTGCAATACCGTTAGTTAAATGGTACAGTTTTTCTCGTCGCCGCGACAGTTTCGAGATATTACACAACATTATGCTCTAAAGAGTAGGTATGTTATAAAACTGCATTAAATGCAGTGACCTAATAAGACTACGGTTCTACACATATCTTGTAAAAATAATATTATATCGCATACCTAATATTTGTTATTAATATATGCAGTTACTATATTATTAGGCAAAACAATTAATAACTTTTTTTTACATAAGTCAATATTATAAATGTATTAACATTAATATATATATTCTTGATTGGTCTTAATATAGTATCAAGATTGCAATACAATTTGTTATTTCTTTATCGTCACTCGCTACACTATCACTACATGATATTAAACATCGCTTCCCGCTGTCTATGTATGCTTAAGTATTTAAAAATTTCGCAATGGATTTTGATACGGTTTTTTATAATTAGATATTTTTTTCTAAATAATTATATGTATATATTATAAATTAAACTATTTTATCGTTGTGGGACAAAAAACACAGATAGGAGTTTTGTTTAAAAAATACACTAATAAGTATATAATATAACATTTATCAATTGCCTTAAACCGGATTTGCTTGAATAAGTACTAGGTACTTTCGAAGGCGTCATTGGTGGATAGAGCGTTATAATATCACTGAATTACCTTGCGACGGCCAAGGCACTTAGCAAGTGAATGTACCTACTTAAAATATCTATTTATTTCAATTCACCGAATATCTTTATAGAGGTTATAAAAATGTATGTATCAATTACAACAATTACAACGACAATTTCGATTCCTATGCCAAACTTTAAGTAAAAGAACAAAGAATTGAATATCTAGGTAAGTCGAGTTAAAATATAATAGATGGTAAACATATTCCGCAGGACTGATGTTATTAAGTACAACATTATAGGCAGCATAATGAGAATGAAATAATAGGTGCCATCGTGTATGTACCTACCTACCTATCAACCGTATCTCTCTATTTATTTGGGTCATACAATTTTAAGCTTTCATTTTCTCTTGCTCAAATAGATTTGTGTTTTACGATGATCACAACGATAAAAGCGGGATGGTATAATAAATGCTAATAAATTCGTTTTTTTGAATGCATGTGGGGTAGTGGTGACACACAAAACATCTATTTTTCAAAAAGACACATTGAAAATAAAGGGTTGCAAATGTAGAACATGGCACTACGATAACGATAATTATTTTCGTGTCTGTTATGTTAAATTAAATGCAGTATACTGTTGTTTATTGAAGATTTTAAGTTGCGATATCGCAAAAAAATTACCCCTACGACGGATATGACTCATTACAGAGACCACCAGGAAATGATATTAAATTTTCACGATGGCGTTTTATGTTACCCGCGCAGCCGGTTTCGCTAGTTCATGCATATTTATCAAAATAACAGTGCCGATTGAAAGGCTGCATATAAACACGCACTGAATTGCAAAATGGGGCTACGGACTGAAGTATTAAGAGTTTAAATGTAATCGTTTTGAGGGTGTAATTTCGAACGATGCGGTGATTGCATTCAGCCGGTGTGCTAGCTGGCAGCACGACGACGCTGTCCGACAGTCATTAGCGATCGCAACCCCTCTGTTGAACAGAGGGTTAGCGAATTCCGCGAAAAGCGCGCCAGTCGACAGTGACTCAGGGCGCCGGGAATACACAGATTGTCCAGTCTAAAATTATTATGTTAACTATTTATAGGATTAATTACTGCTTTTGTTAGTTATTGTTTTTATAATTGCCAAATTTGAACGTTTCCTAAATATAAAATGAATGCATTTTATTTGTACGTCGTGCTGAAATAATATATATAAACTTTTAAGGCTTTAAGCAATGGCCAAAAATTATTAAATTCTTAAGTAAAGTAAATATAAGTAAATAATATGTATTCTTCATTTTTTTTCATTATAGATGAAAATGTCGACTGTGCTTCCATTTAAAATGTCCAATATTTTTTTAAGTCGCATAATAAGGCAATAATATACTATACCTCATTTTCAATTCTTAAACTTTATTTAACTCTTTATTATGTAATAATAATTAAGTATATAACAATGTTGCTTTAAATAAATGTGTACAAATCATTGAGATCAATGGCAGGTACCATTTTTCGACTCCCAGTAAGTAGAGTCATGACCATGGGCTGTAGAGTCATGATCTACGAAGATATTGTAGTATTTTTAAGTAAAGACTCATAACAGATTACTTAATCAGATGCAGATTGCATTTTCAAGCTTCTAGTTTTCAAGCATGGATCTTTTCTAGTTAGAATGTTCAACAATATTCCATAATTGGAACGAAACTAATAATGCGTACACAAAGGTGAAAATATTGGTAGCCGCTAGAGAATAGCAAACTTGACACAACAAAGTAATACATAGCAGGTGGCGCGCTGTCCACGAATTTCCATAATTGGCAAAAAAAAACTTACTACACCCCACATAACATTTTTTCATTGTGTCGTATTGCCGGGCGCTTGAATAAAACAGAGGTCGGGGACGAAGCAAGTTGGCGTTAATTTCGCCGGAAAACATATCGCGGCTCGGGCGACGACTAAGTTGTTTATGTTGACCCTCAGGCGAAATGACATTTAGGGCAAATTGTTATTCAAATATTAAAGATAAACAATAGATTCATTTTTTCGTGCAATAGAGTTTAATTTCACATTTTTTAATTATTCTTGTCTATTGATACAAGATTAAAATAATATGATAATGTTGTGGAAGCTGTTAAAACGACTATATTAATTAGTTTTAAAATGTACTTAAGCTTAAGCTTGATTAAGCTTTAATTTTAAAGCGAGATTTCCCTTATGAATTTATTGATGAATTCACAAGGAACTTTTATGCGTAAGGGGCAACGGTATGCAAGTAGACATATGTAAAAATATTACGACTAATAGATATGTTATGTTAATCTATACATAATAAGTAGATACTAACATATATCTGTAGTTTATATCATACAAAATAACAAAATGAGTGCATACGCCAATTTAAGTTCTATTTCCTGTTGAGTCATTGTAAATCATGATAAAAAATCAAGGCAAACATTTGTACGGAACCGTCGGCGCGCGAGTCCAACTCGCACTAAACCATTATTATATATATATATATATATTTATAGTAAGAAATGTATTTTAAATATGATATAATAAAATTATAACAACGCCCTCCAATAATATCACCACCTTTCTGAGACCCTTAAGATCCAATAATAACGGTTTGTCATCCAATTTGTCGCACCTCACATTTTATTTGCTATCTTATTACTACGCAATACACAATACGAACTCTACGAAATTGCTTGATCCGTCGCATTGTAAAAGTCTCATTCTCATAAAACTCCCACATATTTCAGGACAAATAAACTTCTCATTCTATGAAATTTCCTTCTCGGGAAGCAGTAGTGCAGGTAATATTTCAAAACATGTGTCATTCATAACTTTCGCCTTCGCAATGTCTGTCGATGGAGCCCGGGCGAAAAAGGTCTCAATAATAAATTTTTCGTAAGCCCACTCCGTTATCCCCGCGAGCGAGCCCAGGTACGTTTTATGGCCGCGCAAGGGAAAATAAACGAAAAATAAAATAAAAGTCAAAATGGCAAACATAAAACAATTCACTCAAACATACCACGTCAGGTATGTTTTTCAAACATGGCACCTAGATATTTTATCAAAAAAAAAAATATGGTAAAGTGACGTTTTTTAGGAACGTCGTCTCTTAGAATATGAATATTTGCTCTAGTTCAATGCATACATAATGGTTAATTCATTTGCACAGTCGCTCTTTTGGTGTAAATACCATTGATCAGTAATTTGAATTTAGCAGTTAGTTAGAAATTTGTCAAATGCCGTGTTGAAGTTGCGTGATGAGACGCATTAAGTCTCGGCGCAAGTCACCGAGCTCCGCCGTGTGCCAGTCGACCTGCTTCACAAGTGATAAACTGATCTAGTTAGTTATGTACACATCACTACATAGAATATAATAAAGTCGCTTCCCGCTGCCTTGCCTGGCCCTATATATGCTTCTATAAATCTTTAAAACGACGCTGCGGATTTTGATGCGGTTATTTTTATGGTTTTAGATACAATGATCTCAAAGGAAGGTTTATATCTATAACAGATGCACAGTATGGTAGAACACTGCTAATTTTAAATATTTCTGACTGACTGAACCTTACGAGATAGATTTAAACAAAAATCTTAAAATGGTCTAAAAAAAAGTCCGCTGTGTTGCTTTCGTCGACCTGAACCACTTCACTTACGACTTTTGGGTGATCATGCCATTTGGATGACCATCCAAAGGATTTTATCATGACATGACAAAGAGTATATTTGAAGTAAATTAGAAGTTGTTAATAACCCCTAGGACATAACATGAACAATAAAACTGACATATGACAGAGTTCCAACTTGCTATACATGGAACCAGAGTTTAAAAACCTCTGAACGACGCAAACTAGGTACTGCATCGAAGGTTTCCCCGGAGTAAAAAGAACGGATGCTCTTGGCAGAGCCTATGTGATTCATTTCAACAACAGCGAATGCTTTTATCTTAGAATGTTACTGCATGCTGTAAAAGGCCCAACATCCTTAGCACACTTGAGAACTGTACAAGTTGTTATTTACAATACTTATCAAACAACATGCAAAGCCATGGGTCTCTTGGAAGAGAATTCTCACTGGGAAAACACATTATCAGATGTATATTTAGATATATGTAGTATCAGCATTGTAACCGTGTGACCCCGGGGCAGGTCGCTAATAAAGAATAAAAACTAATAAACACTCAATGATTAAAACACCTTTATCAATAGATTTTGGAAAAATAGCACATGTTTAGAATTAAACCACAGTGGTATGAAAAATATGGTTCACGTGTTGAATGACAATAATATTGTATTGCACGTGCAAGTAAATGTTATGAAAATAAAAAAGAACATATTATATGTGAATATAGTTATCGAGTAAAACATTACAAACGATAAAATAAAAAAAAAAATTATACAATAATAGTATGAAATAGTTAATATTAGTATTCTTAACTAATATTGAAAAAGTCATTTAAGCAATTTAAATGATAATTTTTTATCGACAGCCGGCCATTTTCAAATGAAAAATTTAAAAACCTACTAGCCTTCACTATAAAGCTAGATATGTGAAATGCCTGTGTCAGAGGGAAGGTCGGAAGCTCGTTGCATTTTACTGAAAGCAGACTGACGGCAGAGACCCTCGAGTGACATGTCCTTCCGCAGCTCTAAACGAAATAATCATGGTGCTATCAAGTTTACTACACAAGCGTACGTTTGTTAAATAATATATATTTTTTGAAGTAATATATTTTTTGTTTTACACATTATTTATAAATAATTTCATTATTTATATATCTATTCAACTATAAAGCTGAACAGGTACCCACATTCATTCCATGGAAGGGGAAATGCTTACACTTTTCACATTATATAATTACATTGCCATGTTTTATCCGTATAAAAAGAAAGTCGTTTCGCTAGTCCTACGCTCTAATAAATATGTAGCTTAAATGTGACCCGTATCGAAAAAGCAAAGTAGCAATAATTTTACATATTATAATTGTAATGTTAAATAAACAAACTTTATTAATTACGTAGATCTAGACCAGAAATACTAAATAGATGGTTGTATATTCGTATAAAAATGAAAGACGTATTTCATAGGGCCTTTGTTTCATTAGAGTTGGACAACAGCTGGATGACGGGATACGTCGCTTATCTGGCGCCACACCTTTTGTGTTGTCGTTGACCCAATTCGAATGGTACTCGACCGCGACCATGTCTTCGGGCAAATAATTTAGATTCCGGAGCGCAATCCTGAAGGTTCAAATAACCATCACTTGACTATCATATTTAATATTATTTTATTGATATTGATATTATTTTTGAAAATAAATGAAAGAGAAGATGTATAATTAATTGGAGATTTACTTTATTTACCTGTCTTTGTAATATATTCTACATGCGCGTCTAATATTTTATTATATTGTGATAAAATGTACTTAAGAGATTAAGGTTTCAAATGCTTTGCAATAAAATACTACAAAACAAAACATTTATTTTTTTTGAAATTTTTCCGAAATATAAAATCAGAGAATGATGTCATAAAGAAACCAATAAAGCTTTTTATTTTATACGAATCATTTCAGGTTCCAATTTAATGCAATATTGCAGCAATTTCACGATTAGAAGTGAAGTAATTTGTGCAAGGCCGATCACCAGACCGATATTTCGCGGGGTCAAAAATAGCAGGCGAAGCTCGTACCTGGCGCCATTGTTCAATGTCAACTTTTAATCACGGCGGATCGTAAAAACATTGCTTTTTTTTCCTTTGTTTTAAATTAACCCAAGAAGAATAATATTGGGTTATTAAGTTCAAATAAAACTAGTTTCTATGCGCTTCACTCTATGGAATTTAATTTACGTAGGTATTAAAGTCATACTAGATTCATCCATAGAGTAAATTTGTTATTACATTAGCTGAAATTCGTTATTCATCTATTAGTTGTATACAACAAACCGGTATATAATGAAATAAAATAATTAAAATATATATTTTGTACATAACATTAAATAATGTAATTATTTATGCGATTAGAATATAAACGGTGAGTAAAGTAAAATTTTTATCACTTTTTGCTGACCTTTTTGTCCGCTTTGTTTACGTAGAAGCTCGCAAAGCCTCTCCGTGCCAACAGTCGCTTTGTCAAGCGTCGGGTGACATTAGCTCGACCTACTGTCAGATAATTTGGAAACCAAATAAAATAAATTCTAAGCTTATTTCCTAAACTGTCGACTAATGAAGTCAATGGTTGTTGGCTTTATTAGATGAATATTTCTTAAGTAATAATAGAGTATGTGCATGAGTGAATATGAGAGGCAACAAAGCACTATTTATTGAAAACATTTTTAAAATTAAGAGCAGCCTATTTCTTAAATTACACATTACAGTTACAAATGCCAAACCGGATTTACTTTCTGAACTTATATCGACCTTCCAACCGCAAGGCCAATAATGAGACAATCAAACCAATATTAAAAGATATTCAAAGATTGTTTAAGATTACTTGGCTTTGCCCGCGCGGTTCACAAACTTACGGCTATTTGTTGTTTTTTTTCGTTTAAGAGGGTTACTAAAATATATTTTTTACTATATCACGTTACAAACCTTTTATATATTCGGCTTTAATATAGCATATTGTAAATATATTTTACAAATAAACCATCGTCTTGAATAACTTTGTATATTAGTGAAAACCGCATTAAAATCTGTTGCGTAGTTTATATCTGTTATATAGACGTATAGTTATTTCTCACTTAAAGCAATTGCTACACTATTAAGTGTAATGAATCCTTACGATAAACTTAAGGGTAGTAAGGTTTATTAATGGCTCGATTACAAGCTCGACCCGTGGAGCAAAGAAGTGCTATCAATCAGTCAGGTGTGCGACGAGAACAATAGGTATCTACTGTCTCGGTAACGCTAATAACAAAATTCCAACGCCCTGTTTGTTATCCCAAAAGGGGTGAAGATGAATGTCCTATAATGTTGTTTTTTGTCAGTTATCAAGACCTAACATAGTATAGATATATAATGCCATATATATAACATAAAACTAATTATTTATTAATAACTATATTGCGATTTAAATTATATTGCTAAGTGCAGAATTTTGTTCACATGTTCTGCCTGCTACTACTGACTACTCCATAAACCTAAGTAATATTCACTTAAGTTGTATACTTCAATGTCATATATATTTTCAGTTAATCTTCGTGCACATTGAAAAGTGTTAGACTAAGGATTGAAGCTGAAATGGCCAAACTACGAAGGCAGCAGAGCGTCGCACGCCGCTGTCCGAATAGCTCAATTACAGTTAATTCGCAGCGCACACACATCCAAAGCGGAGTGCATGCATGTGCGACGTCCACATTAATGTATGTAAATGCATACGACCGGTCGCGGCCGCCCGCCGACGCTCACAATATTGCGACATTAAACGGAATATGGTTGACGAGACGGGCATTTCGGACAAAAGTCGACATTTGCTAACGTTATATAGCCACTCGTGTGCACTTAACGTTTCGAATAACCATGAGCAGCGATTGTTCCTATGGTGATCGCTTTTTAATACCACTATTATATTCTTTTATATATGAAAATTCATAGCATACTTGGGGCTTCTAAGATGTATTTTAATCCATTGTTATTAAAGTTATTTGTTTTCGTCCATTTGAAAAAAACATCAATACTACGTAGAGATCAAGTGACTTAAGTCATCTATATAAACTTTTCAGCCTATATTGTACGTCTAGGCGGCGGGCAAAGCAGCTTTATCCTATAAGTATTTAAGTAACCTACCAAGACATCGATCTACTGTAAAAAGTCTTCGCTAAACTTTTGTAACATACATTTCTTATATCTTACCGCATAAGGCTTTTATTCTTCCCAAATTTAACTGATAATATTGTGTTTCATAATTTAATTCATTATTCGTATACTTAATAGCTTTGTTACTGTGACTAGTAACTTATTATAAATAATTTATCAAATAATATCTATTTATATTAAATTCATGAAATATAGGTATGTTACAAAGCTCGGGCTATTACTTTCGCCTAAAGTTTAAAATTTTATTTTATTAAGTAAATAATGTATCTTAAAAGAGAATCTCTACCATCAAAAAGATACTGAGGACTATATTACATAACATGACTATATTATACAAGGTAAACAAATTACTTACATAGGTACTTAAAGAATACATAGTATAAAAAAAATTACGTAGCGGGATTTGAACCCACACCCCATGGAAGCGTTCAAAGCGCACTTACCATGCGTTCTCAACAATGTGCGTCGAAATTCTTATATGCTTTTTTCACAACTTATTTACGTTGTTAGTATTTCTGTAGAGATTTTTACAAATTCCCGCTCCCCAAAGATTATTGCTAAGTATAATATATTTATTATTTCAAATCCTGCTACGTTCAAGTTTTTATGTTTTCTTTTAGTATTTTCTATCTTTAATGTGATGTGTGTAATTCCATTCCGTTTTATATAAACTATACTTAAACGTATAATATAATAAAATAGTAAATACTGAATATTTGCACATGAATATCTTTAAAATGACTTGAGTATATTACTGGGAAGAGAAAACTTTTTTATTGTATACCTATTATGCCTGCGAAGGATATAGGGTATAATTAAAATTGAAGTCTAGTACACCTGACGCGATACCATACTAGAACAACTAAACTATAATGTATAAGGCAATACCATCTTAAAAAGTTGTGATGCATTTTCCGCTAAAATATAAAAAAACAAAGGCCCAGAAAATAATTTAAAATTCTAGTAGACAAGATGATAAAAGCAAAGGTTATAGAGTCCACGCGGTATAAGTTGTGGGCACATTGGTTCCGCTTATCAATGTCGAGCTTTGACGTTATCACAACGGAATTAACATGAAGTAATAACGTAAGTAAATAAAATTAATTTGGCGCCAATATGTCGGCAGTTAGGATTTTCATAATTAAAAATAATTATATGAAAACTTCAATATAGACTTTTATTACAAATTTGAGCATGAATTAATTAAGTTGTTAAGAGGGTCTCAAAGAAATTTTATTTAATTTACTTTTTAATATATGAAATTTAGTGTACCTAAGTCAGTAACATTATATTAGTATTAATGAGATTATTCTTATTTTGAATTGAAAGAAATAAAAAAAGTCAAGCAAGTTTTCATTTTTCAAGCCCGTTAACAGTTCAACTCTCAGTAGCGCCCCCTGTGGGACTTACATACAACGTCACTGTTTTATCAAGCTGGCATTGTCATGGTGATTCACTTCATGTCAACATTTGCACCACATTTTGACATTGTGGCACAGCAACAGTGCTGATGTAATTTTGAATTAATTCATATTAAATCTTTTTTATGCCTAAATAAAAGGATCAAAAAATTCCAAAATATCTTATCTGTCACAATGCCACTATACTTCCTCATAATCAAATTTCACAAATGAAACAATAAAACTTTGTTCAATATAGTACATTAATTTGAAATATAAGCAACATGACAATTTAACCTTTAATATATACATGTTATACTACAGAATTGTACAAAAACATCCGAGATAGTGGTAACAAATAGGTTATGTTCACGACAAACAAAAATATTAAGGCGTTTACCTTGTTTTATCTGTTGTATGTGTGCTAGCACCACTAATATACGGCACAATATCTTTCACTTAAACAATATATATAAATTTTACTTAAAAAATTGGCTTACATCACAGAAACAACAAAATAAAACAGAAAACATTCAAAGCGGGCAAGAAGCGCGATACGAAACAGCAAGCTAAGCAGCAGCTGACTTCGAGCGCATGCCCGGCATGGCCTTGTAGAGGCGTATAATAATTATTGTTATTTAAGATATGGTACTACAGTTTTTGTTTTAAATGCAGTTTAATGTAAAATTTCAGTATTGCATAAGATTGTGTTAAAAAATAAAATTCATACGTTCTTTTAAATTTCGCACATACATTTTGGTGTGTACTACTTTAAAAAAATTATATATTTTTAAAACAATAAAATAATATATGGGTAAATATTTTAAAATAATATTAGAATGTATTTTTCAATTAACAATATGTAATTACAACATTGATAAAATGTGTACGTTCGTACAAAGTTATATGCGTAGATGCGCAACGTGGAGGAGTAGTGTGGGCGCGCACCGGCGGCGACGGTGGCGCACTCTCGTGGACATATTGTGAATTATCGATTCTCCTTGTGCCGCCGCCCGCTATTGGCTCTGCTTCGTAATTGGTTTATGTAGCCCGTTCGTAACATGAATTCAAATTTAGCGCTCACTGGGGCTCTCGAATGAACAGAGCCGCGTATTTGTACAGGGAAAATTACCCGTTCCAGATAATAAAATCTAGTAATATACTATTGAAACTTTGTTTCACTCTCAGTGCAAATAATATACTTACTCGCCTTCGGATATCGTAATTCTTTTCATTACAATGCTTTATTTATTTATATTATATATTTCTATGAAATTCTAGATGTTGCAATCTCTTCCCGAAGAAATAAAATATTTCATATTGGTGTTTTGGCAAGTCAAAGCGCGCATTTGAGTTCAGCTACTTAACTCTCAATCTCAATATCTTGAGTTTTCCCGAGTGTCTTGATATTAGGTGTTCTCTGACTTTTCTTATATATGTGGAACAGAAATATACTAAATGTTACACTTTAAAACATTTTAATTTGTATTCAGACGACTTGTTAGACTAAATGAAAATATACGAATAATTCAAGTTTTTCCTGCTACATTTATTATGTAACAAAGAGGTTTTGTATCTTTCAAACATCCTATGTTTATTTTAAGTAATTTATTTTTCATCCATATCCACTTTGACTAAAACTATTTATAATTATTTATTTCAGTAACTTAAGTTTATAACACTATAGTAAAAGAAGGACTACAACACAATGTAATATTTATACGGGGTGAGTTGATTTGTTTGAGCGTCGTCTTGCGCCGGCACTAAATTGGCGAGGAGGGGAACTGATATTTATGAATGTTAATAAGAAGCCAGGCTTCAGACACAGCCTACCTTGCGTTGTACACAAAATTAATGTTTATAACAATGAATATAAGAAAAACAAATATGAGCCTTGTGAAAGTTTAAATTACGTTTTCAGTTTTATTTATTATTCTATTCAATAAACGTATGCATGGCAAAAATATAACGATATCAAAGATTTAGCGAAATATTTACATTTAAACAATGTTAAATTTGGTTTATTCTTTCATTTTATTCGCATTAACTTGTCATGAGCTTAACGTAACGAGCACACGCGTTTAAGCTTAAACAAAATCTTTCAAACGAAATAAAATATTTTTTTAAATAAATAACTAAAATATAGATATATAAATAATAAATAAATAATCATAATTTTATATAGTATTATCAGCACCAGAATATATTTTCCAGAAGAAAATAGTTCTTTGTTTTGGAGCACTTCGTTAAGAATTTGTTTTGTGCATTTTCAAGTTTTGTCCCAAGCTTACGGCGCGATGCTTTGCTAAAACTTTGGCACCTTGCATAATACAATCTTTAAAAGATTGCAACCAACTTTCATTATGTCTAATTAACCAGAAAATCGTAGCATTTATAAAGATAAAAGAAGCTTTCAATTGAGATTTAAAAGTATTATATATTTCTTTTAACTTTATAAAAATTTTAAGAAATGGTAACTGACTATGCATTGTTATTAAGTGCATCTATTTTAACGACAGCAAACGCTAGACATCACCAATTTGATTGTCTGTTAACATGCATACGTTACAATCACATATAATATAATTGCGTTGTAGAAAAAAAGTCTTAAAATTTGTTGAAATAACACCAAATGATATGTAAGATGACAAGTTTTACTAGAGGGTAGTTGTGAATTTTGCACTGAACGGTGCATTATGCCGTGCACGTAACGCGCTGTCTGCACGCGGGTGTCGGCAGTTCGGGCGAGGCGGGGCTGACGCTTGCGTGCTCTTCTGCCACTGATTCTCATTTATTATTAACATCTCTCGTGACGAAATCTACCTATGTAGATATTCGGGGTGGGCCTTTCTAGCAGATCCTCTTAGGGAGAATTTACATTACATTGGATCTCATTATATTCCAACTTCGATTCGATACTATCGAATGCGACGTAAATTTTAACTCACACTGGCTTTTAACCGAAAAAGTGATCTTGAAAAAGCTAATGGGAAGAGGATTCCGCGAATATTTATTACCGTTCTCCAAACCGTTTCTCGGGTAATTCGGTACAAGCAAAGCGACATTATTTTTGTAGTAATTTCGCCGAATGTCTTTTAAAATATTCAGAGCGCTATAGCTAGGCCCATTAAAGTGGTCGGGAGCAATTCAAAGCGGAGAGTCGTCCACAAATGGCGGTGATATCATTAAGTTGACCCCCGCAACTATCCGTCGCCCGCAAGTTTTTCCCAATATTACACCGGAAACTCGTGGTACGATACAAGCACTTTAACGTTTATTTACATAATGTAAAACTAACAATAACAAAAGTATAAATTTTCCTACTAATTACTAAATAATTTATAACTCACAGCATCCGCGATATTATTCAACTATTAAGTAAATTATATAAATATTAAAATAACTTTCATAAGACGACTTGACTCGACGTTTAATATGTAATATGTACACTTTGAAAAGTTCTAAGAAGTAGATTTTCTTTTCCGTTTCTGCAGGCTTTATATTAGCCACAACATACGAAACGACTACTAGGCATTATATATTGTTTTCTATATTATTATGAGATTATTTTTGTATCAAGTATTGCATTATTCGCATTGATAATAGTATAACGATATGGACTATTAAGAGACAAAACAAACTATTAGCTTGTGTTCATGGATACGAAAGAGTTTTGTTTATTAAAGTCGAAAATGATTTTTTCTGAAAATAAACCTGACGAAATATGTAGCGCAGTAAAAAACTACGACATAAATGTACTGAATTCCTAACTAAACTTATGCGAGGGGACTTTTCAGCCAAACGGTGGAACTCACTAGCTTTGAACAAACGGAGAGTGGCGTCGTTCTTTCTGATATGCAGAGCAAATTATAAGGCGCTCCGCGAGCACTAGCGCAAATTTAAATTTATGAACTTTAAAAAACCACTTTATACCTACTCTTTTGACTATTAGTCTCGTAGCTTCGAGAAGATATGCATAAAATAGCTTCTAGATACCTGAACTGAGCTAATCTCATTAATATTAAGTGAAGACATATCCAACCGATATAAACGTTTTTTAAACTTTCTATCGGAGTGTCTTGATTTTATCTATCTCTGGCTGTCATGCAATATGCGGGCTAAAGCGTGAAGCTGAATAAAATAATATGTATAAAAAACAAGTGATCTAAATTTTTAAAGCATTTAATATAACTTATTAAGATACAATTTTATAAATCGGCTTATAATAAGCTTAGCAACTTTGATACGGCCGCAAATGTTCACCATATCACCCATCCAATATTTCTTACATTAGCATATTTATCCTTAAATATTGTAATTGAGAAAGAAGATTATAGTAGTCATTGTTTAAGGACGTACATATGCATTACAAATTTGAAAGTTTAAAGAAAAAAGTAATGATGTTTTATATGTACAGATCCAGCTTCATAGCTTTCTAAATTCTTAACCTATGATCTTTGACTCTTCTATCGGAATAATTTAACGATTATAGTTATAGCAACATTTTCCATGAATACACTGTGTTACGTAATTTTAGGCTGGGCTAACTGTTACATTGGCGTTAATTAAAATTATATATATTATATAGTATAGTACGTCCTACGTAGTAGGGGAAAATATAATTTAAAATACTTGGTAGATTCAGTTTCATTAGAAAATCGTTCGGGACGGTCACAAACTAAGAACTGTAATGTCAAGCACGTTATACATTAGTCCGAGCAATTTAAAGTTAGTTGTGGGCTTGCAAATAAGCGAGGGGTTCGGACCGCAACTTACTCCGCCCGCGCCAAATTACAGACTGTCAACTCGACTCAAGTAACCTGTTGACACCATGTTAACTTGCGATATTTCTCAGAGGCTTTGTTTGCCGTGGACACAACCAACATCGATGTTTCCATAATACAATTTATGCTTGACCCCAATATCGTGATAACAATGTAATATGTTAAATGTAATATGTTAAAATTATGTTATTTATATACTTCTTACATATGGAGATTGTTGCGCAATGGGACAAAATACCGCGTTGAGTTCCGTTACACAACTCGCGATGTCGCGATTTCGGTTAGAAGACAGAGAACTCTCAGAGAACTCTGGTACATCTGGGATTTACGTTAAACCTTACACACTTATTCACATAATTCCTATAACATTTACCTATGTTGTAATATATTTGTAAGATAAATAAAATTTTAATTTAAAATTGATAATATACGAATAGGTAAATTGAGCTTTTATTACTCTATTGTTAGTTGCTCGCAGCTTAATTTGCTGTTATTATTTAGTAATATATATTGTAATGTTTACAAAGTTTATATTGAAGTAGTTCCACAGTAGTCGGCTGAAAGATACAGTCTTGAAGCCGTCGGTTGAGTTTGAAATTTCATTCTTCGAACACATATCTCGAATGCATTTTGAAATCTACTTTACATTTTTCATCCTAATGGCCATTGGGAGAAAATTGGAAAAGAAGTTTCAAATTCCTATTCTTGTCTAAAGATAGATGAAATAAAATGTTAGAATTTTAATAGGTTATATAACATTTTATAAATATGTACATTAGGTATATGAGAAATAAATAAACCGACCTAAGCAGTAATATGAGTATTTAGTCATTTGCTATAGCAAACGTGCACACATATGAGTCATTATTAATTATAAAAACTGAAATACGACAGATTCTGTTTTAAAAGTACTATCTGTGGTTAGCAACCCCATGTAAAATTAAAAATGTTTGCATTTTTCCTAGAATTCCTAAGGGGTTCAGAGGGCATAATGTGCGGTAGTCTTTCTGAGGGGTTCGACCACGGATGATGCGTGTGGTGCCGATGACCTCTATCGATTAATATTATTCTGTTAATTGACTACAGTAGATAATTTAGTTAAACTTAAGATTCGAGCATTCATAAGAGCCAATAATTTAATTACTATTGATTAACTAATACATTTTGTAATATAAATTTAAAAGAAAAATACATCTAAAAATGTTAAAAAAATATATTATCAAAAACTTTAACTCTATACTATTACTATTATGCATTATACACTTTTCATGTTCTTGTTCTACAATTTTAAGGATGACTCGCAAGAGGTTGGCCGTGTACCTTTCCATCCGCAACTGAAGTACCGACTTGCGGTCTGCTTGTCTTAATTTAGCGTGGAGCTAGCCACGGACCGCAGTTTGTATTCATTACCCACTTGGCTACCTTATTGCAGAATTTAATACAAATCAGAATGACCGGTCTCACTTACAACTAATAAATAATTTATTTATAATTGTTCTGCTATGAGATACTTATATTACACTAGCAATGCAAAATTAAACAATAGTAGTACCTATATATTAAAAGGCAATTCTAAAATAGTAATAATAAACATTTCACGATGTGTGTGGGATGCGACGACGACAGTTAGCTCGATCCATATTTAATTGAAAAAATCGTTTAGGTTAAGGAAATGGCATGGAACTGACGTCAGAAACATTGGTTCCTTAAATAACGTTCGTCTCACGTTGGTGTTGTATGTATTGTTCGATATCAACAAATTAAAAATTAGTTACCAGCTGATGTTAGTCACGATTTCGTATTTATCAGCAAAAGCTGTGAAGACGCGCTGTATTAAGCATCGTGGGTATCATCGCGTTTCGAAAACATAGTTGTAAGTGAGGTCTACCCCATTTTCAAAACGCGAGCAAGACGTTCAATGACTGTGACACTTTGTGTTTTATTTTCATTCAACAATAAAATTGTTATTCAAACAATTCAACAATAAAATTGTTATTCAAAACAGAAAATTGAAAGATTTGTGGTACAACATTTTTTTATATTCATTAGTCCCGTAGACCATAATATGTGCTTATAATTTGTTGCATAAACAAACCTAGTGCAGCTCGCAGCTTAAGAGAATTAAAATATATTTGTCTACGCTGTTTCCAACTTCTCGGCACCCAGCGGGCTCGGAAATAATTTAATTAGGAATTAGCTGTCACCTTTCTCTATAAATAAAAAATAAAAATTTAGTGTAAATATTTTTACAGACTCTAAATTATATTTTATAGTTATATAATAGATTTTTTTATATAATAATAATTAGTTTTTTAATATTATGAAGAGTAGTATACATGTGTATGAACGGGAAAAATAGTGTTGAAATGTTTTCTTTAGTAGTCTTTAAGAAAAGTATGACAAGATAGGTAATTCGTTATCTGAACAACTTTACAGCTTAAAAGTCTTAAAGTTGAACAAATCAAATAACTCGAGATCGTTTATTTATAAATACTCTGAGTTTCTATTATAAAATAGTCTTTGGACATCTCTATGGAGGATAAAAACGACGTTCGTTTTCAGAAAACTTATTTTCTGCATTTCAGATCACTAAAATTTATTGAAATTGAAACTTAAAATTAAAAAGAAAATCATAACAAATTTTCGTGGGGGCTCCTGATCGTCGGGGGCCCCAGGCCGTGGCCCAGTCGCCTATTGAGCCTATTGGTCTATTGGGTAATCCATGACTGGATCCAGGAATGGGTTAAGGTTAAATTATTACACATATTATTTAACATATTTATTCTAGATACTAAGATATTTCATATTGTTTATTTTAGGCATACGTACTCTGATGAAGCAATTATCCTTGGCCACTGTAAGTTATTTTATAGCGGGTCGAGCCAGGGCGGCATATTTACGATAGGGGACAGTCTTAAACAGCGGGTATGTTTATTTGAAACAATGTTATATTCTCAAATAAATTATTATTAAATATACATAAGATCGAATAAAACATTATGTTTATATTTATAAATTATATGTATTGTTTACGTATGTAATTTTATGTAAATAAATGCTTAAATAATTATTAGAAGTTTAATATTCGAGCTCAGGATTCTCTGTGCCTCCTTAATCTCTGTTCAATGCGACTTTTATCGTGAACCTGATATAAATGTATAAGGAATCAAACAAGAACAAGATTTTGAGTTTGAATCTTACTTTCAGGCAGTACTTAAATCTTTCAATTTTCTTATAAAATAATAAGCAATATGAAGCAGTAAACAAAATGTTTAATTATTTTTTCTCAAAGAAATCTGTTGCTCGAAGCGGTTCTTTAATTGCTTTTTAACCGGAATATCTAAAAGAACTTGTAGCAATCACTTAATTAAAGTTTTCCAACAAATACATTTAAATACATACAAATACTGTTATAGCGATTCGATTCGCATTCGAGTATATGATTTCTTATAATCTTATTTTCATGTCCTTGCTCTGATAAGACAAAATATCAACATACCGATAGCCTTTCTCAGTAAATTAACAATCTAATACAAAAAAATTATTAATTCAAACCAGCAGGTAGGTATTTCCTGTGATTAGCGCATTCAACTAAATCAACATTTCAACTATAAAATTAGTATAGATAAATATTATTTTCCAACAATATTCGTATCGCAAATACATCTTATTCGTTTTATTTTATGGCCTGTAGTACATTTTTATTTATAAATCAAAGCACAAAGAGCACGCGAGCTCTAATTAGGGCATACCTAGCTTTCTATATTGTGAATACTAATGAAGTTGTTATAATATTTTTCTAATAAATATGGATATTATAAATGAACTATTAGATATTACATTATAGTGATACGAGTAGGTTCGATCAAAAGATAATAATATAGGCTTATATTATTATTATTATAAAAAACCGGTCAAGTGCGAGTAGTACTCACATACCGAGGGTTTTGTTCCTATTTCATGATTGTAGGTATGAAAATGTACTTATAAAAATAGACAAACTTAAATTTACGGTGGTTTTTTTTATGAAATTAACTATAAATATAAGTTTAAAAAGGTTTTTTTCTGCGTTAAGCATATTATGTCAAATCAATTCCAATTCAAGATATTGCCCCCTTCTGTTCTGTTCTACGGTAATTGCGTTTCGAGCGTGCCAGTTGAGCACAATTTACTTCGCCAATGTCACGTTGTATGGAGAATACACGAAGGAGAATGTACGGTGAAAAGATAACTAACTTTACACAATAATACAATGCATGTAAAAAAGAGATCCAATAAAAATTCTTCCTTCACCTACAACAAATTAAACACATTCTAATTACAATATATACACACAATAAAGTAGGTTAGTACTAAATAGTATTTTACACGGGTGTTAGTTTATAATTGAATATTATTATACTTAATGTATTTACATAGAAATTTACATAAGGGACTAAACACAAACATTAACAAACACTGAACATTAAGAGGACGAGGAACTTTATTGGGAAGAACATCATACAAGGAACGAGTTAATTTAGAACAAGAGAAAAGGATGTGAGAAGGGGAACCATCGTCCAGGCCACATTCACACATCGAATGGTCCCTGACCCTGATCTTAGCCAAATGCACAGGCGTACATGCATGTCCAAGGCGTAAGCGGCAGATTGTTGATATAATCCTCCGTTCAATATGTTTTTGAGAAAAAAACCGGTCGCTTCGGGATATTAGGTTGAATTAAGGCATAGTACTTACCTTTGGTTGAATTTGACTTATCCCAGAAATTACTCCAGGTCTTATATAGATGAATATCTGCCAGGGTCAGCAGATCCTGGGCCGAATTGAAAAAGTGATCAGAAGTACCACACTGGATGGCTAATTTGGCGCAAGAGTCTGCAGATTCATTCCCACTAATTCCAGAGTGACCTGGAATCCATACCAAAGTAACGTCCAAGCCCCTTATAAGGGTTCAATTTTTTCTTTTTAAGTTAACTGAAGCTTGAAAAAAATTAGAGTTTTAAGTAATAGTAAGTCAAAAGAATCCATAGATTAGATTAATTAAAAGTATAAATGCGCGTAGGAATATAATAAAAGATAAAAATATAATTCAGTCCAAATGTTTTGAAAAGATTCAAAAAGTAATTGTGACAACAAAACTTATAATTTATATTTATTGGAAGTAATATATCAGTAGAAAATTACAAGCGTTAATCTCTACATTTTTTTTGTTTTTATGGTCATAAATAATATATTGTCTTATGACAGTATTAACTAGAGCAAGTTATAAAGTTTTTATTCCCTGAGATCGAGCTTTATTTTATTACTTTTATCAATATTTTTTACGAACTACCGAAATGTAGCAGGATCCGCCCTCTGGCATGGCGCTAACACTCCTTATAAATACTGGTAAGCCTCCGGCTTTTGTGGCTAATCTTTCGCGTGAAGATCGCTATTATACCGCTATTTATTATTTTTACCCGTATTTTTCTTTTCCTAAGTCAAGTGCTTCATATCCTTAAAGAAAATTTTGAAGCCCCTTTTTCGTTGCTGGTGAGAGATTTAAAATTGTCTTTTTATTGAAGTTAGTCAGTTTCATAATCTCTTCAATATTGTAAACATTAACAAAATATAATAATATTGTTTTTATAAAAGAACCTTTGACAGTAAAGAAAAGTAAGAGATATCATTAATTTACATATATTTTTATTAAGCTATGAAATCAGACTACGTGGGTAACTGGCTTAAGTTCACACTGAACACATATGACAGCGTATTCTGGTTTATATACGCGCCAAGCGTAATTGTAAAGATTTCCTTTTTCGTAATATTTGTTTTGTTAAAGTTACTCCTAAAATGCATGTAAGAGGGCGAAAAAGTTTTCCGTCATACGTGTGTTCTACAGCCAGACCTGAAGTTATAACAAAGTGCCACATAGTGGCTCATAGTCGTCTGGAACCAGTTTGGACTCTGTATCAACTATGCACTGTACAATTAGATTAAGCTAACGCCATTTTTATTCTTATTTTTTTTGTACTATATTCAAGGTCAATTAGTGTTCCTACAATAGAATTTTACATTTACTTATAATATTATTCCAGATACATGCGGATGAAGATGAGGAGAGATTATCCAATCGGGAATACATTGATCTTGTCATAGAGTTCAGGCTGAGGCTGAGGCTCAGAATAAAAGAAATCGGAAATCAAGATCTCAATCTACGAGGTGATATCGAATTGACGAGAGGATCTGTCGAATTAGCGATCGTCATTTACTAGAGTTGGTTTATAACTTCGTAATTCCTATAATTCAGCATAACTTTAAATTAAAATAAATATAAATTTTGATATAACACTACAAAGACATCTTGTTAGACATTTGAAATGTAAAAGAAGTTTTTTCCAAGGGTGCTTGAACTTATGCCGATCTCTAATTACCTAATAATATAATATTTTAATTCGGTGATTGAATTACGTAACTGTATAACAAACTATAATGTGTTTGAAATTGCATGAAGAATAATATTACCCGTATTGATTACAATTTGCAATTGATCTAGTAATTTCGAGCTAGCTGTACCCGTTGACCCAACTGGAACAATAATTGGAGTGCGTAGACGTATTGAATAGTGGTCGACGGGCCAATAATTCGATTTAGCGGTTATTTTAGCTCATGTAGGTTGCATGGGCCGCAGGTGCTTTCTCCAATTGTAATAATCAAACCGAACAGTACTATTCTAGCATTCAATGTATATACAATACATTGTATAATAACTACTTTTAAAAACAAATTTCACTCATACTATCAACAGACATATATATGTTTGTACAATACTTATGTTTTATATTATATTACTTGAACATAACATAACAGAAATTTTAACAATAAAATGTAAATTGTTGTTTTAAGGAAGGATTTTTCTCGTTCGTAAATTATAATTTCGTTTGAAATGTAAATTAATGCCTTATTTCCTCGAGAAAGGAAAGTTTTTGTTTAGAAGATTGAGATGACTAAATAAATTTAAGAAAGAACTTGGCTTGTGAATTGTAATGGGTGTCAGATATAAAAATTCACAAAAACATAACTCAACCTTTTTCTTTTGTTTACATAATTCCATTCATAAAGTAATTGACATTACGTTATATAATTTTTTTCTAGGTGGTCCCGCAACTTCGTTTGTATGAGCTTTATTAATCGTATACTTAACATTTAATCTCATAGAATTCCATTTAAAATGTTCCGGACCTTTTATTGTGAATATATTATGTTAAATGAAATGAAAATGTTCATCACATTTTTTTTTTATTTATTAAGAAAAATCAGATGGTACCTTAGATTTTTATATATAATAAGAAAATTTTAATCATGGTCAACAACTTTTACTATGATGCTATTTATAAAAAAAATATTGACAAAATCATATGGTCAAGACATTAGATTTTTATTTGCCATCAGTTAATCTCATTTCGTTACTTATATGTTAGTTATACTTCTACATCAGGTAATCCAGTTCTTGATTTCGTCTACAATAACTGGAAATCTCGGCTTCTAGTCATATGTCTAGAAACATAGGCGAGCCGATAACCTAGCCTTAAAAACAAATGATACAAACAATATCCTTCGGACTTTCCCGTTAATTAGCTTTAATGGCCTGAATATTTTAGTCACAAGGTTCAGGTGTGCTTTTCACTGCAACTTCGATTAATTCCCATAACGAGGTAGGTCCATCACGTGCGCGCTCGTTTGTCTCCGGACCAGCTATAAATACATCAGCGCACTTGCAATTTAATCCGTTCGGTTACGCTTCCATGAAGCTGTGTTAACATTACTGTATCCAAAAGAGGTTGGCCAAAGCATGTGCAGAATAATGTCCCAGTTACAAGTCCTAATAAATTAATACTCACTATCTTTTTTATTTATTGCTTTTTAATTTGGTTTTTATTTGATTTTATTGGATTTTCTCCTATAAAAATATATTTATCAATTAGTGACGTGATTGACTTTGTATGCAAATATTATTACAGGAGTCCATTGTAGAACCACAATAAACTTGGGCATTGAGCCTGGGCTCCTGGGTCGCTTCGACTAGGATATATCCTATGTACTGCAGCCAGTTCGGTAAAAAGAGGTGATCCGGCCCCTTCATATTAAGTATGTACATTTTTTAAGAGAAAGGTTTCCCTTAGAGATTCTCCTTTACAAAATGTAACTAACTTAAACTACCTTTAGATTTGTAATAACAAATTTAAAGACAAATTAAGTGCGTTTGCTTTACAATTTTTCCAATAAACAAACAATGTGTAATGATTAATTAAAATTTTAATTAATACAATATCATATTATATTTTCTTTAGGAAATGTTAACCGGTAAAAACTTTAAATAATGTTACTTTTCAAATCGTATGTAAATTATTCATTCACCTTAATTTGGCACTGATAGTTCATTGTTGAAGTCTATTGGGCAGAAACTCGGGCGTATAGCAGAGATGGCAATTCATAGGCAAATCTGCTCCTAAGCGCGTTAACACGGCTCAGGGGTTATTGCGACCATAGGCATAGGCATACGCCTATACATAACACATATAACATATTTTATGCATACAGTTGACGCGTAATATTCGATGGCTATGATGCCTTCAAATCATAATCTTAATGATAATGTATTTCCATAATAACTTTGTTACGAACTGATTGATGAGTATGAAAAATATTCATTTATTATAAATATCAGAAATATATACTATTCAAATCATATATGTACCTATATCAAAAATATAAAAGTGATATTCTCAAAGTGTACACGTTTAGTTTCTGGCACGTATTTTTACATATCCTTCTTGCAAATGACGTAATACTGTCATAGGATTCTATGAATTGAAATTCATCTACGTTCTCATCTCGCTCTTCTTCTCTGTTTATTATATTAAAAATTATTTTTTCTAATCGCAAGCAATCAATATGTAAAATTACTGCCTTTACATATGTATATATTACATCATTATTCACAACAATTTATTGTATTACCGTTGTAAAATGTTATAAAATTGAATTAATTAATCTGTAAATTCATAGAATAGTTATAATCATTTATCTTTAATGGAGTTCACTATCTACATTTAGGCTACGGATGCGAGACAGATTAGTAAATTACGCGCGCAATTAGAAGTGACAATGTTTGGCGTATGTAATGAAGCGCAGGTCGGCCGTGGCACGTGACACGAGAGCTCTTAGCTAGCTTTTAATCAATCTTAGAAGAAATAATTTGTCAATAGGTTTTCATTATATCTGTCGTACACAAAAAAATAACAAAATGAAAATTGAAATCGTATTGCTAATGGCCGTGAAAATAGGGCCGGGCCATACCTTATTTTCACTCACCATTTGAGTTAAAATGACAAAACAAGTCTAAATTACTCCCTTACGGTCCGTAATTATTGTTGAATACATTCGGACGTTTGGATCAGATACGAATCCTACTACATTAGGATATAAAATAAACATTTCTGAATTTAATATCCATGGCACGACCGGAGCCTGCCTCAATTATTACCTCCACGGTAAAAAAAAAGTATAACACCATTTTGGCACTTTTGACGCGGATTCCGGATGTCTCCGTTCATATTGTGAGCCGTTAATATTCTGCACGAAGCATCCGACCTTTTTTATTTGTATCTAAAATTGAACATTTTGTCGCGACAACGAGCACGCGCGGCGCTCCCCTTCGACAAAGAAGCGATAAAAATACGAAGATGCGACAGTGCTACAATCCTGCGCACTAACGACCTCATGGCCGTTTAATTCACACATCTGCTGCAAATTGACATCGCTCGCGCTCTCCCGTAGCTTATATTTCGAGTTAAAATGAAGTCAAGTAACTTAGAGCACGTTCAATGCAATAAGACAATCCGGCTTCGTTCTTTTAGATACGCCTTTGATAATAATAAATCTATTTTCCTATATACGTAACAAAACATAATATGTTGTTGCATATTATGCAATATTTTATATATTAAGTAAAATATTATTACAAGTAAAAAAAATATGTGAGAATTGAAAAGTTTCATAAACTAAGATGTTTTAAGTGGAAAAGTAAAGTGAACACAGAAATAAACAACAAGCGCTTTCGTTTACAGTGTTTGGTTACGATCTTTGCAATTTACGCCTTCGCTATTATGTAGAGTTCTAAAGTATTCGTTGCTGGAAAAATTAGAAAAAAGAGGATTTCCTCCTCAATATGATCTCGCGAATTTGCTGAAGTCGGGTGCCTTTATGCTGAAGTGAAACTCGCTAAGATAAGGGGAGGAGCGGACAAATTGTAATAATTGCGAGACGAGATAAGAAGTGACACCAGAAAACAAATGAAGGCGGGCGAAGTGTGGAGGCAGGGAGGCGGCAATCGTGACGTCACTGCGTGTAGGGCCCATTCGCAATTGTCCTATAAGCTTTTATACGTTTATAATAATTGCGTAATTTTCGTGCGTAATTTTCGTATTGGTATATCTGATTTATTGAATTAGGATCGTTTTGATATAATATTATAGTATTGTATAATAATATGTAACCTATCTAACGTAAATCGTATTATATTATAATGGTCAACTTAATAACTGCAGCTTTAACAAAAAAATACAACATCTAAACTTGTCACCATAATACTACTAAGACACTCCGTTTCCTCCTTTCCACCTTCGAGTAAAACAACAACAAGGTAAAACATTGTTGCCAGAGCGAAGAAAATGAAATTATTTCAATCGACCCGAGTGGAAATCGAACCCACAAACTGTCGTATTTACAGGCTGTGCCTCATCGCCACGTTCTCTATAGTATTTTTTAAATTTACATAATGTGTAAATTATACTGAAACAATTGGAAAAGATAACAAAATGAATATCGTTATATTCCGTTACGCAATAATAAGCTTGACGATTCTATGAGTATCATTTACATCATTTAGGTACAAGACTCAAGACTTCTAGAATGAGCATTCACTTGTACACACTTGCATGGTTAACATATTCACACATTATATATACCATAACGTGAAGTATAGCTTAAAAATGATTTAAATAATTTATGCCTTCAGCCGATAAAATATCTATTTATTAATAGTTTAATAAAAACTTATTATTCCATTAAAAGCTTCCGACCACCAGATTTGTTTTAAATGTTTATTAAAATTGCTTAGATTAAATTGCTTTGAAACGGTGTTGTTACTAAATCGATATTTTTTGTTTCATAAGTTATTGTTAATTATGTAGCCATTATATTCATTGTACAATTGACTCAAACATTTTATTAAAGTTATTTATTCACTTTACTGTTGAAGGTGTTTCAGCTCAGCATAATAACGTTGACCTCGACCAAAAAGCACTAAATAAGAAACCGTATTATAACAAAGACGGTTTCCTCCATTCTTCTAAATTGAATAACCAACTCTCGCGGCACGTTCATCGAGAATCGTTCTACAGATAACCATAATGTTTTATTAAATGTCATCCGCAATATAATGAGGTGCGAGGGATCTAACATTTGCGAGAGAGGCGCTACAGAAATATGTGCGGAGTATTATGGAGTGCCGTTGTAAGTCAATGAAGCGGCAAATGGGGTGTTCTCGCCGCTTCGATGAGGGCACACTCTAATAAATAAAATTATGCCGCAGAAATTACAAGAATACGCGGCCCACCAGCGATCCCCGCGAGATTGGATGCTGGAGATTTCCATCGATATCCTCCGATAGTGCATGTAGTATGTAGTAAGCTTTGAGCTATATCAATTTTCTGGTAATTAGAAAGTAAATAAGTTTTAATAAGTGTTTTCTTATTTATAAAATTACTTTTTTATAGAAATAATTTTGAACTCTGTTATCATTAAATTATGCCTCTATAAATAACGTATTGTAAATTATAATAAATTTAAAATTGACTATACTATTGTGATAATTATACTCTGTATTATTATTTTTAAAATTAAGTACATACTTCTTATTCCATACAGAATTTGAATCACAAAGACGGCCGACTAAGTTTTTTTGTAACATACTGTCTACAAAGCTTAACTTAGTCTTAGTACTCATTGTACAGAGAATGACTCAAATTCTGACTAACGGACTCGTTATATTAGCTTGATGAGCAAAGATAAAGCCAACGCGTACAAAACAAAAAATTAAGTAAGAAAATGTTCTTCAAGAGACAAAAAGTAGGTACGTCACGTTTTCGTTTTAATCTCTTTATTATTTGTTTATTTTGTTCCACAGTCTTCATTTCTAGCATATTATATAGTTAGTATTCAAAAAATCTTAATTTTTAATAATAAATATAAATATATTCTGTATAGTTGTATTATATAAAGCAAGAAAGGCAGAGGGGAGCTACTGTTTTGGGAATCAAACCCGCAACCATCGCGTTTATAGTCAGACTGTCTATCGTTGCGCGACGACGCGACGGCTTCATAGTTATATCAATAAAGTAGATATTAGCTGTGAGCGTGTTACTGGCGCATTTCGGTCAATATTAAATTCCTAGCGGTGATTAGCATATTAAATAGAATTTCATAATGAACCAATTATATGAAAATTTTCACCTGAGTATGTAATGTATTAAATATATACTGAAATACAATGTTTAATAAAAGTACTTTTTACATTATTTCTATTATCAAAGCCTGAACGTAAAAAAAACTATTCTTTACTTACTGACAATTATGTGTGGTCAAATTTTCCTGAAAGAGTAATCGGAAAATATCGTAAATAGATAGCTATACATACAAGAAGAAGGAAAGCGATTAGTTTTGAACTGTTGTATAAAAAGTACAATTTTAAATGAGACCTATCCATTCCATAGCGGCAAGACATCGAGATTAAAACGCTCGATAAAATAGCTAATAAAGGTTGGCTCTCTTGAGCTTTGATAAGAACCAAAGTTTTGAACTTTCGAATACGACATTTTCTATTTTTTTTTATTAAATGTCAGTGACACATTAAGTATAAAATAATTATGAATTTTTGTTTTTATAGGGTTCCGTACCTCAAAAGGAAAAAAATTGAAACCCTTATAGAATCACTTTGTTGTTCGTGTGCTAACACTAAATTTTCTCAAAATCACGTGGAGGCATCGGGCTGGTAAATTAATATCAAATATCCAAGTGACTATCACTTGAAGTATAGAAACAATATAATTTATAACGCAAGCATTCAAACACTACGATTATGTTCCTTTTTTTGCATTTTGTATAAAAATCACCGCGTATATCACAGAAAAAAAAGTTTATAAATTATTTGTGGTAGTTCATTTATTACAAAATAAGTGCATATGGCCGAAAATGTTAGTTTGTCAACTATACAAGTTGTATTTTCAACATGAAATTGTTACGAAACCATAGGTGCGTGAGTACGACTCGCACTTGACCGATATTTTTGTCTTCAAATTGTTATACTAAAATTGTAATAGAATTTTTTAATCTTCTTGTAAAGCAATACGAATATGCATAATATAAGTATGTCATTTATATCATTTGTATAAATTTAAAATAAATACTTTATTTATAAATAATTATATACAATTTGCTTGCACCTTGTCTCCTATATTGCTTATACGGTTATCATTAAGGCGATACGTTTCAAGTAAATTAAGACCAATTTGTGGAGGCTTTACAGCGAAATGTGGAAAATTAATTTATGAACGGCGTGACGGAAATAATGTGAGTGAACGCTTAATGAATGATTTTAATTTAATTTAACAGAATGCGATTAAAGGGATGTTCCCATTTAATGTTTACAATTGCCTTTGTAACTGGTTTTCAAAAAACTGTCTGGTACTGAAATGTAATTTTTTATCTATATATATATATAAAAATTAATCTCTATTTCCCTTGGTCATAGCATCACGCGTGAACTATTTTTTCCGATTATTTTTGTTGAGTTTGTTATTATTAAAAAAAAGGAAAATTTAGTAAAATATTAGAATATTTAAGAAAACTTATAAATATAATATTACATTACTGTCAGTTGCGTGACGCTATCATTCGCAGTCGTTTATAAGATGACTGAAAAGATATTATTCCCTTATCAATAATATAAATAAAATATAAATAAAATTGAAATATCTGTTTGTGATTTTATAATAATGGTGATTTTTCTAGTGTTTATTATTTACACGTCACTAAAACATAAATAAGATTTTTAAATTTTTTATTTGTCTGTCTGTCTTTCTGTTTGTTCAAGCAGATTTACCAATTTTTATGGAACTTTCACAGGATAAAAAGTTAGTTGAGCAACAGATGCGCTACTTTTCAGCTTCTTTTCTTTTCAGAATTAGTGCGGCCTTATAAAAAGTCATTTGAAAGGAAAAAAAATATTGTATAATACATGCATATTATATTAAACGAAATCCGAGAACATTGATCAAGTGGGCGAAGCCACAAACGCCTCACTAGCTACTGATAGTAATAATGATAATGTATTTACGTAATGTACCGATTACCTAATGTTATTGTTACTATTCGGATGATCTCAAAACTCGATTCGAAGTAAATGCCTAAGTACATGACAATCCAGCAAATCCGTACAAATATAGGAATGAATGAATCAGTGGCCGGGCAGCCAGTCTCGTGACAGAGATTCTATTATGAATCTAAATTTACATGACCAAACTGTTTCATGTGAAAACAACAACTGGTTCGTATTTGTTTTGCATATGATTGCAGTGTTCAGCATTCGGGGTAAAATAAAGTCGGCAGTCCTGATATCACGATAGGCGATGATCTCGAGCCCGCACCTACTCCCGCATCACTCACGATAATAGCTGGGTCCGTGTCGCGACGCTTTAATGTAAATCGCTCTAATTTATATGCGCGATAACGTCGCCGTCCTGCTGTTAACTGTAATTATATTACGGAGCGAGGACGTGTTGATCAAAATGTACTGATTAAAGGTACGTAATGTGAACTGAGAAAAAAATTGACAGTATGTTTTATGTGGCAAATAAAAATAAGGCTAACTATTCCTCATCGGACTACGTACTCCTTGTCTTACCATCATAAAAGTAACTAAATTTGGAAATTAGCTAAATTTACATTTGTAATTCACAGCACGCTCAGGCAGATAAGAAACACATCTTTAAACAAAACATATAGGACATTTTAAATAAAACATTTCACAAGAAATACAATTAAGGAAATTGACTTGACTGAAAGCGTGGAGATGCAATTAAGGTGAGTGGTTACTTGTTAGAGGACAGAACAGAAGAACTATTTTTAAGAGATAATGAACATATAAGGAAGGACAAATTTCGTACGTATGCTTAATATGCAAGTCAGTAACCTTCCTATATTACGTTTGTAGCACACAGAGACAATGCCCCAATGGGCAATCTATTTGAGTAATTATCCGCTAAGGGCCATTGTCCGCCATCTTGTGTGCGTGGAATGAGCCTTGTTCACTCCACTACCTTGTTGTGTACGTATGTTTAGTGATCGCTTAGGTGGTACATATATCTTCATATATTGCTCAATAGAAAATTATAAAGCGATGGTATAATCGAATATGACCAAGGTTTAATTATTTGTGGAAGATTTTATTGTATTAATTACCTCGAAGTCTAATAGATATTAGCAAGGAATGGCACATTAAAGTCTGTTTAATTATAACAGCAGATAAGTTAACAATCTTGAAAGCGAGTCTGACTGCGGCTTATCAGGCGCCAAATGTTTCAAAGGAACTTTTAACGAGTTTAAAGTTGGCCAAGTGTAGTGCACCCGCAGCGAGTGTGGCGCTCGACGCTTTCGTAGCTTAAGATTAATTAAACAATTGCACGATGGCTCCTTGAAAACACTCCGACATGTCTCGGCCCGTCGTCGCCAACCTTGCCAAATTAAAGCCATAAATCAAATCTGCCGACCGGAAACAGTGAAACGTAATAATGAAGACTAACCTGAAAGTTAAGAACAAGATTACAATCTCGCTGTAAGATTAATCTCTTTCACAGGGCAAATAAATTTTATTTTTATAGTGAAAATAAAAATATAAAATAAGTAATTATAAGTATGGTTTTCCGTCTTTTATTTGTACCACTTTTAGATAATACCATCATATATGACTAATCCACGAGTACATTTTGTAGTAGGTTTCGAATTCATTGGAAGCAACTCGTAAGCTACAATTTATGTGCGTGTGACTGTGACGCGTTAAAAGATTAGTCTCTAGCACGGAGCAAAATAACCACATAGTAACTCCACTTCCCGCACTCTACACGTCTGCAAATGTGCTTACTTTGCAATTTTTGAAAATGAACGCTGTATTTGGCATCCATTTAGAAACTTTGCAGTTGCGATTTGTAGAGATAATGCGGCGCCGCCGAGATATTTAAAGCATTGCAAAGGTACTAAACCGCTTCGATACTACGTCGAACGACTCGCTAAGGGAAGTGGTTAAAGTTTACACCTACTATCTAAATCACTTGTTTAAAAATCAGTGTCTTGAAGAAGTATCGTGAGAAGTCATGTGACATTTTTATGTACACTTTACTTTTTAACATTTTGTATTTGTTTTAAATGAATATAAACATGGTTTAATATTAATGTATATCGTAATCAAGTTATTGGATAGTGTTTCCATTTTACCTACATTGAATTCATAAATTACGAGCAGGCTCTCCAATCTGGACGAATTGCAATGAAACGGAGTGACATTGCTTTCGTTACGTAATCGATTTATGGTAGCAATCACATGCAACATTTTAGTCGGTCCTTTGAGAGTAACCAACAAAACGCTTCGATTGTTTCCCATTTGACAACTTGTTTGGTGCTTTCTGTCAAAAATTTAGGTTATAGCGTCATTTCCAAATGTTTTTTTAATTTTTATATTGGTCATGAAAATGGATGGTCTAAATACTAATAGCTAATCAGTACTAAAAAGAATAATCTAATCTTTTATTAAATGAGTTTTTATTTCTTTACAAAAATTATATTGTTTTCACATTATTGATAAGACCTATAAGAATATTATAAAAATAAACGGCTTATAATACTAGTAAATTCTAAAGAAAGCATAGAATAATATCAGCAAATCCTCATATTTGATATCATATAAATTGCTACAGAAAATTGTAGCCTGTATGTGTAGATGTGGTCGAATTCATTACCTTATGGGACTGTAGTTTGGTAGGCGAGCGGCGAGCGGCGAGTGGAGAAGGGGGTGGCCTACATGACGACAGTGCTCAGCCGCCGGGGACGGGAATGTAATATCAGTAGAGTAGTGATATTGCGGTTTCTAACTTTTATGGCCAACCATGGAGCTGTTATTTGCTAAAAACTTATTGATAATTCAATTGATAGGAAAAATTCTAAATAAACTCCGGGTGATTATAATCTATTCTATTCTGTATTAGAAGATTTAAACAATTTGTAGTATACAAATATGCTAAAGATTTGAAATGTACTGAAGTACATTTCAAATCTTCATGATAAGATTAGTATTATGCTTAAAATTATGCTGTGAATAACTTTTTTTTGTAGTAATACATGTTACGTTCACATTTCACAAAATAAATAAATGTAACACTTAATAAAATAAACAAATTATTAATAAAAATATTTGCATTTATTTATTCTCAGAATTGTGAACTGACAATGAAATTAAGAAAAATCGAAATAAGTATCGAATTATTGAAAAACGACATGCAATTCAATCCAAAAATAATGCAAGAGACAATTTTATTGTTTTCATCGGGCCCCAAAACGTCGAGAGGGGCACGGCACGGCGGCGCGACTTAATTGCAATGTCCTCGTTATCAACAACTCGATTTCGTGGCTACCTGAACATTCCAACTGAAATGTCCATATCTACTTTTTACTCTGATTCGTTAAGAAAATAATTGCATTTGTACTCACTACTGACAAACTTTGTCAAAACTTAAGCTGACATAATGTTAATCTACATTATTTTATAAATTAGAGTACAAATCACATTATCTCAATACGAGTATCACTGGTTTGAAGATAAATATTCAATTTATTTTCTTAACTGGTATGTGGTAATATGTAAATCTCAGCAGAATTTAGAATTCTCTGTGACTTGTACTTATTTTTTCTTATATAACTCGTCCCATAATCCACTAAAGATGAAACAAAATTTTCTTATAGCTTAGATTATGATTGATAAAATTGATATGATTGTGAAAATTACGCTTTAAAACAAAATAATATATCTTCCCTGATATTAAATTTAAATTTACTGTAGTCATTTTTAAAGTAAATAAACAATGAAAGCTTTTACCTTTTAACGTATAATAAGTTTAAATAATACAAAAGAGAAGAATTTGATAGCTCAATCAATCATAATATATTTAAAATATGTATCACTTTGCTTAATGTATGTATGTGGCTGTACATAATTTCTAAACTGAGTTCTGATATTAGATACTTGGTTAACAGTGGTCACGGCGAACATAGAATGATCATAACCTAGTATATAACTACAGCAGAATAACAGATTTCGTGATGTTGTTTTAACGTTATGTATTTGTTTAAATATCCAGACAGACTTTTTATATTTTTAATTTAAATATATATTTACATATATGTATATATTAAGTTTAAATTTTAATTTGTTAGTTGCTTAGATTCTTTCTTGTATTAAGTTAAAATACTAAATAACATATTCTATCTGCTGTATAACTAAGAAAAATAATAAAGTTATAATATTTAAATATTGAATGAATTTTCGGATATTGAAATAACAACAGTATTCTGTTACGTTTCAATATTCATAAATGTCAGAGGCGAAATGAAAGGATTTCGGAACTGGATATTCCCGGTTTAAGCGATAAACGTTGCGTACAATTGCCTTAATTCTGGCCCTCTTTTATTATAAGTTTTATTATTTTGAAGTACTTTAATTAAAAATAACAATGTTTTGAAAGGCAAGATTATGACAAGCTAACAACTTGTCATAAACAAAAAATGCAGGAATCCGTTTCTTAATCCATCAGGGTTGTATAAATTACGTGTATAACGATAAGGAAACACTTTAAAAGTTTCTTAGACCTCCGTAATTAGAATAAATTTAAGCACTTGGAAATTAAGAAGTTTTAATTTAATTCTGCTATTTGAGCAACTGATTGAATTTTTAAATTTAAATCATTGACATAATTTTATATAGAACAGAGTTTCTTTATTTTGAGAAACTTTTATATTTAACTATAGAAGAATCGAACTGAAATGAACATTTATATGCAATATTTATATAAGCATTGAGTAATTATATGAAAATATAATTATTAAAGCGTATATTGGTTTCTGTACTCGTCACAACAGGATCAATTGTTACACAAATTCAAATATAACAGGTTACAATGCCCTGTAACAAGGATTGCTAGAAGTATCCCCGGTACTTCCATCACTGTTAATCGCTAGATATTATTTCTTTCATTTAACCACATAGGAACATTTCATCCAAGTATATATTCGAGTTTGAATAATTTAAATATAAT
This sequence comes from Dione juno, assembly GCA_037127375.1. NCBI lineage: Eukaryota > Metazoa > Arthropoda > Insecta > Lepidoptera > Nymphalidae > Dione > Dione juno. Next base: position 5,338,045 of record JAXRJS010000007.1, on the reverse strand, counting down.
CATCACACCACAGCTTCATTAAAAGTGTTTAAATTTAAATATAAGTACATTAAACATTTTTAATGATGTAACATTATAATATTATCTAAAAAAAATTCATAATATATGTATATAATGTAAGAAAAAAAGTGTGTAAAAATGTGAATGTTATGATTCATATGGCAGTGGGAAATCAAGAATGTCACTTAAAGAAGGAAGCACTATGCTAAGTGCTATTATACATTCACAATTCCGTCATACGTCATCCGCTGATCAATCTGGCAATCAGTGATAGAGGGCGACTGACGGATTGCGGATGGATAGAAAATTCTTATACTCATATTGTGATGTTTTTCAAACAATTTCTATCTCTTTTTATTTTATAATATTAGACGTGTAACATCATTGTAGAAAAGGTGAGTGTTGCCGGCATGTTCTACACTCGGAAGGATTTAAATATTAAAACATTTATCTGGTTTGGTTGGATTAATGGCAGCTTCAGACTTCGCCATCTAACATAGAATGTTTCTAAAGTGAGCGGAAATTGCAGAACGGAACGGAATGTGTGTCAATACGCTTATTCTACTCGCCTAAGAAAATTTTAAAAGAAAATGATTATTTTTTTTATAAATTTTACAAGTTGAGTCTACCAAAATTATAAATGACTGAAGTAATAGTTGGAAGACGTTAAAAACGTACGTCTACTATCCGACCCCGCCGCCGGTGACTCGTTCCACCAGCCACCAGATCATTGTTATTTATCTCGGTGCCACCCTGCTTTTATTTCGTTCGTGTCCGCTTAGGTTTATTTGTCTTCGGGATCCGAGGGTACATTAACGTATTTTTCTTCCTTATTAGGAAAACGGTCGTTGGCTCACCTTCAAACTTTGGCTTCCAAGAAAACCAAGCCCCACCGATTGGTTGCTTGTTTTTTTTATTTAGAAGATAACTCAAACAAAAGTTGACAATTGATTGCATTGTTTCAAAGTTCGCAATTAGGGAGCGGGGAGTTAAAAAGCGGTAAGTCGGCTGTGTTTACAGTTTGCCCATTGTTGAGAGTAAAACTGCCCAAGTTTAGTTAAACGGTTTAAACTATTTGCAGATTATATAGTAAGGTCTAAACGTAATCAAAATTCATACGACTGCAGGCTGCTATGTATATCTAAATTCTTATATAAAAATTTCAAAAGCACTTGATAGGACGTGGTGATCGATGATTTTTGCTTATAAATATTTTTATTGTATATCGTTAGGATAGAGAGACAAAAACAAATATAATATATTTTGAGATATTTTAATGCAGCTGTTTGTCTAATAATATTCAAATGGCTAAGCGAGAATTTATGAATATACAATACAAAAAAAACTATTTTTCATTTCGTAATTTACACGAACGCTAGCGCTTGGAGGCAAACAGTATGAGTCATACGGCTGTAAACATTTACGTTATTTTAAGACGTCCTTCGCACAATTTTAGAGTACCATTAACATAGTTTGATATTAGTTGGAATGATATTGGTATATAGTTACTACCACTTTATTGCCCTAATCGTTATATTATTGAGAATTAAATCGAAAAAAAAATTAGTAAACGATAGTACCTACAAAACAGACAGTATACATTTTTAAAGATTGTCATTGATTTTAACTCGGTTTCCCTATGTCAATTCATAATAAATTTGTTATAAAGTACTTGCTATGAAATAATATGAATATGCTTATATGTTGAAGTAAGTACATATTTGGGAAACGCTCAAAATGCCTAATTTTTACTTTTAATTGTTCGTGTCAGAGAGAAATTACAAAAAATAAAAACAATATTAACATTTATATTATATTAAATTCAAACAATAAAGTGAAACATTGTAATACAAGAAACTTTTTCTCCATTAAACTAACAAAGCGCACCGTCGAACACAAATATTTAACATACAAAACGTTGAATAGCTTTAAAGCTCCATTAGCTTTCTAAATTAAATAACTCGAGCAATACGCAAGAAAGTTAGAAGCAAATTACCAGAAAGAATAAATCCGTTGTTGCGGGTCGTTCGCATGAAAATTGCAACGGCGGGCAATAGAGGCGCGCCAGCGAAGCGCACAATTATAACGAGAGCGTATAAATCAGTATGAGTTGTGGCATGTTATTAGGACTATTCCCGTAAAATAGGAACAGCGTAGACACTGATGGTACCAATATGGCAGACGCAGCACTACCGCACAGGTAAACGCCCGAATTAGTATACTTGACGATTCACTAATTATAATCTATGTATTTATTATTATTGATTATTCTTGTATATGTATATCAATGGGAATTGTTACGCTTAGATGTCGTACGTATATGAGATTAGATTGGTATAAAATGTTTTATTTATATTTATTTAATTATTTATATTATGTTTATTTATAACAGCGTATAGGAAATTTAATAGACAAAATTACGAACAAAATTACCATTTAAAATATTGGCTACAATATAATAAGCGATAAGTGTAAGGTTAATCTAGGTTGATATGGGATAAAAATGATAAAATGTGGAGGATCTATAAAGTTCAGTGCCTAGCCTCACGCTCGTGAATACAAATTGATGTTTAGGTCTCGTTCACTATGGTACTTCTGAATTGTCGGGACCTAAATAACTAACAATATACCCTATTTAGAAATTGTAAAGCTTTATATGAATATTTTGGAAATTTAAAATTAATGTTGAAATTCCTACTTCGTTTTAAATATCTTATATATGTTGTAAATCTTGTATTGTTGTAATGTAATAATAGCATCAAGCTTGCGTTTATAACTTTGAGTTAATCCGATAATATATCTTATTTTTTTAACTTACATGCTTTATTCCGTATATAGCAGACAGAAAAAAATTGTTTGAAGCAAAATATCAAAATCCTTGCATACCTATAGTGAGAAATAATAAACATATCAAATATCTAAAATATCTTGCGATGGTTGCAGGTTCAATCTTCACTTGGGAGATTGATTGTCTCAAAAACTTGCCGTATAGTCGTGGACGTAGTGTCTTGTTACAAGAGTCTCAGGCAGAACCTCCTCTGCATTACGGAAAAAAAGACCTGTCTTGTCCACACCGTTAAATTATATACAGCATTTTCAAAATATTTTACTTAAAATTGTATAACAAGAACCTTTAATCTGTTAGAATAGAAATACTTAAAATAAAAATAAGTACATTATGAATGCATCGTTACCTTTTCGCAAATTATCTGCTAGACACAAGGTGGCAGCGTAACCTGCAAATAAGATTTTCAAGTTTTAGCGAATACAGTGAGCTCAAATCTGTGGATGAAAAAAGATAATAGTTACGTTTGGTAAAAATACAATGATCAATCAATTCGTTAATATAGAATAAAAGTAAAATAAAATGGTTTTCCAGTTTCACGTGTTAACCCGCATTTGACAGGATAGATAGAGTTAAACTCTATTCTGTAACAGCTCTACGACCTAACGGAGAAGGCACGTTTTTTTATCTTTATATTTTGAATTGTTGGGGAACCTTGTGATATGTTTCTGTCCCTTTTATTCAGTAAGAATACAAGCTTGCGTTTCTCAATATTGCATATAGTAAATATTGAAACATATTGAAAATAGAGGGTGGATTATTTGTTGGTAATATATGTGTATAATAATAACTTGTTCAGTGTGGAAGCTAAATATATTATACATACTTATATTACATACTATTTTACCATAATACTGTCTAAAACAGTTTTAGTTAATGTTAACACGTTTATAGAAACTGTTTATTTAGATAGGAATAGCTATAGAAATTGTATAGTAAGGTATTCAACGTATGTATGTGGAGCGTCTCATTGGCTTTCGGCAAATACATTATGCAGCTTTGTTTCTCCATATTGGTTGTATATGATAAGAATATTAGGTGATACTAAGCAAAAATTTACAAGCCATCACAATAATAAGAAAATACAAAAACAAGTATACTGCTTTGCTTTTTGGATATTCAAGGAAAACCTCCAATTACAGAGCTTCGTTCTAGTTTTCGTAATAATAAAACAAGATAAGCATCAAGCAATGAGATACAGACAGAATCTTATTTATTTTATATTTACGCTTAAATTGAGCCTTGACCTGAGACGATATGAGACGTGCGAGTTCTCGGAAAGATCCACAAATTCTACGTAAATACGACGAGGGATTTGTAAATAGAGTTCTTGGATTAAAATAGTCGATTGCACAAGTTAATTCGATGGGCTCGTAATCACAGGGCGCATCGCTGTCAGTGCATAGCGTCTGATGCGGGCTGGTATTGCCGGTCGCCGGTCGACGGTCGACGGTAAACAGCTGTGCGCCTGCACCCGACGCGCAATATCCCTCTTACAAAATAAAGGAATTCTTCGCGACGACAATTGTTCGCCTTCTTTACCCTCTTACCCTTACTCGAGAAATACAAACGCACGTCTCCGAATGACTTTACAGAAATTTGCATAGCATTGGGTTTTTTTTCTCTTTATTTTCACGTTCAGGAAAGCAATTTTTGTACGTCGCTCGCGATACGAAACGCGGGAAATTGCACTCGTTCTACTACAGCTACGGGAGAACAGTGCGAGCGGAGCGGGGCGGGGAGCATTGTGTCATGTTTAAGCGAACGATTGCTTCGCGCCATGTCGTTTTCTATTAGAGACACTAGAATTTATTTAATCGCAATAATTTTTACACATAAAAGGCAATCATGCTTACACATATCTGAATAGTATTGAGTATAAACATTTTATACACAATCGATATTCAGTGTTTCTTTCTGTTCCGCCGAAAGGGGATTTAAATTATTCTGAGTAATATAAGACGACAGCGCAATTAAGCAACCCTCCAGTATTCACGATTTACAGAAAGAGTTTCACTGCAGTCGCAGTTATTTTCCGATGTTGTGAAATTCAATTAGCTAGAGACATCCCGCCCGCTGCGTCTCTGTATACCAGCAAATTATGTTCATTACGCGCTGGAGGATAACAAAATAATTGCTAATTACTTTAAGATGCTACTCGCTTTTTTGATCGTAATCTCAAAATACCGTTGAAATGCATAATGGTACATTGAACTATGGTGTAGAATCACGACAGACGATGTTATCACTTTCTTAGAGTTTTTAATGTTTAAAGCTCCTTGGGATCAAGTAAAAAGTATTGCCAATTGGGGAACTTATTTTTTAATATCATACAATTTTGTTAATTAAAAAAATGTATAGAAGCTTAATTTTTTAAATATGCTCACATTATTACGTGTTTCTCGTAATTTGTAGTACTGACGGAGAGACAGTGTCAAATGTTTCGCTACATTTTGTTTATTTTACAGAGTAATTATAACAAATAGGTCGGCATCAAAATCTTGGTGGTGCTAATAATGGTGACGAGGTCCTTCGCCGGCATTAGAAATGATTTACGAGGTGCCGGCGTTTCGTCAGCCGGCGTTAATGATGCCGACCGCTAAACTGCACTCAAATTTATTTATTGGCTTTCGTTACACGCGCTATCTAGTTGGCTTAAACGAGAGGCGTGCAATAACGATACTAATAAGCTTTAATAAAATCGTAATATTTGTATGCGGGAAATAATATGGTACTGTAACGCTCGATCCCTATATAATTGACTTTGATAATGTGTTGATGTGAGTATTTCATTATTTAAAAATACATTTATATATATATATATATAAATATATATATATATATATATATATATATATATATATATATATATATATATATATATATATATATATATATATATATATATATATATATATATATATATATATATATATATATATATATATATATATATATATATATATATATATATATATATATATATATATATATATATATATATATATAGTTCTGAACAAAATATATACGTAACAAGAACGGCAATATAGACTGAGAGACATAATAAATTTCGTAAAGTTATTAAGTTGGCGGTCAACAAACAATAGAGTAAGTTATTGGCGATGTACCCCCGTAGTTTATCAAGCTATAACCTCTCCACACCTCCCACCCCCTCTACTGAATCAAAAGATAGAGCAATCGGAAAAAGCTCGGAGGCAAGAATACACCAATTAACACGGCAAGGGGTACGGAGCTAAGAAGCGATGATACGAACGGAGCTTTCAATAGAAGGTTTTGATGCCTCCTTTGTAAATTGCTTAGCATTGATTTCTTTTGTAATGGTTTAAAGAGGGAATTAACTTTCCTTTGTGTTATAAGTTTATTTACTTTGTAGACTTAACCACCTAAAGATAATATAAATAGAATGAATGCTAGAAATTTGTTACGCTTGATATTAGATGGACAATTCTCTCAAGGTATCTAACATATTACTTTTACATAATCGAAAAAACATTAGAATATTGTTGTTATTTCTTACATTTAAATAATGATTTAATTATATTATATTTAAATAAAATGCGGCGTTGAGCACCGCCACTAAACCCGCAATGAGTCAAAAATTAGGCGGACATTTTGCATGTATGATGGAAAAAATGTGAAGCAGAAAAAAAAGTAAATCCTACTACTGACAGAAAAATAAGCATATATTTATATGGTTGTAGTTAGTTTTAAGTGTACATCTTTGTGTAAGTGTGAAACGTTAGTTGTTTTATGTAATCCTATTTTCTATAATCTGAAGTTGTCAAGCACTTAAATCTTATTTACATGGCATTGCGGTATTAGCGCACCAATCTCAAGTAATCCACTTTACGAAAACGCGATTACCTATCGCATAACAATGGACATGAAAATTGATTGTGTTCTGTGTATAAACAAGAATCATTTTCCTTGTGCGTATAGAATAGCTGAAGTAATAAAAGAGAACACAGTATCGTTTACTTTTATTGTTACATTGAAATTATTATACCAATTTGATTTCTTTTTTTTTTATAGCTTCACGCTATTTTCCGCAGGGTAGGCTGAGGGTACTTAGTGTACTTATAAAAGTATACTTCACTTATTATATGTACTTCATAAAAGTAGGAACTTATTGCCCAATTTCTGAAACATTACGTTTGGCTTGACGGAACTAAACGCTGCGCTTTTTCTACTAGAGCGGGTAAATGAAAATAATGAAAACATTTATATCTAATATAATATCAAAATATAATATCATTTTTCCGACTAGGATTCGAACCCACAGCCGTGCGTTGATCACATTAAGAGTCAGACGCTTTCCAAATAAGATGGGAATCAAGATGGCCTCAATTTAAATTCGAAAAGAAAAATAAAACGTTTCGCAGTATATTTTTTGAGCCGTGTTATATGGTAATTGGAGATAACCGTTAAATGTTAAAACGGAATAGTTTATTTAAAATTAGTAATCAGAGCGATACTTACTATCTTCAGTAACGCTATGATAACTCATTATGTCCAGAGATTGCGCGCACAATGCGTGACGAGAATTCGCTACTTAATTAATATATCTACAACATTTAAACATACATATAATAAATAATAAATACATAAAGTTAAAAAAAGAAAAAGAACATTTTTGGATTCGGCCCAGAAACAAGCCATTCGAGTGAACGAATACGGATCCAATCTAACAAAATAGCGGCAATTACAATCTCAAACTAGACGCCATCGAACGTAATGGCTGGCCTTCGACAACAGATAAATAAAAGAAGTTTTCGTACCGTTCTACTTGTAGCAGTCTAAATATCGTTCAATAATGGGACGGAGCGGGAGTGTGGAGCAACAGTAATGGGCTCCAGAACTCGGCACGTACGAAGACGCAGAATTAATCAGTTAGTCACACTTGTGCCAAACTAAGGAAGAGTCGATTAGGAGGGTACCTTGAGGATTATTGAGACATCGGCGGCGGCTCGCCAGCTGTGGCCGGCGAAGTTGCCGATATTGCCGTCGTGGACAGGGCTGCCCCCAACTTGTTACAACTGCCCAAGAATTTCTGGTTCTACTCAAACTTCACCGTCTAATCGCTCTTATTGGAAAACACAAACTATATGATTATATTTTTTATATTTCCAGCTTGGTAATCTATTACCAATATAGGCTTTTACTTAATTAAACGCTTTATTAATTAATATGTATAGCTGTATACTATATATATAAATATTTGAGTGCGTTAATATCATGTAACGCAATTGCCTAAGCCGTATTACAAACTAATTAATTCTGTACAGTATTAGAATAGATTGCAGAACGACATCCATATTAATTATGGAGACGGAATGTGTAATTTATTTACTTTAATAATCTCATCAACCTGAACATCAATATCATGACGACGTCATGTATATTGTTTCTATTACGAATGATGTGTTTAAGTTGCTGTGTTGCTGTTATTAGAGAACATGTTTACATCTATAAAGACTAATATTATTACTCATGTTGATACCGTACTTAAAAAGTACGCAATTATAGAATATATGCATTTTAAGTAAATATAAAAAGTGCAAACGGCGCATACGAGGAGTGAAAGTTTAGATGAAGGCCTAAATTTGTGGACTCATTTAATTGATAGTTCACATTCAACAACATTACACGACAATATTTAGTTATAAGCCGAGTCGAGCTCTGCATACGCCATACGAGCCATACGAGCCCCGCACGGGGCACTTTACGTATCGATAAATTTTATTTCAATTCGTGCGTACCATCGCTGAGGGTCGTTCGCAATTTTATGATGACCATTATACTTGTTTTCCTGTAATAAATTTTAAATTGACTTAGAAGAGTTATAATAGTGATCATACTGTAGAATTTAATGCTACTTAAACTTGTACGAGCAACTATACTAGCAATACTTACGAGTGCTCGAAAAATTACGATAATATAGCTTTATATATGAAATAATAGATAGATATCATTGATAGATATGAAAAGAAAAATATTAAAATAGAAAAAGATAGTGAATTAAGTGACAAAAGTAAAGCTATAGTCCTTATATCAAATCATACTATGCGGGCGAAGACAAGCCACGTTGAGAAATTTTATTTTGCATGTTACGTGAGAATGTTACTTTTATAATATTATCTACAATTTGACAATTATATTGAGTTGCCCCTTACAACTTACTTACGCTACTATTAGCTTTATTTTGTAAGATGTGGTGTAATTGACATAAGTGATGTCAAATACTTGATTTTCAATTTGAACGACAAAGAAACTAGAGGAAAATTTCTGAATAATTTTATTAGTAGATATATAAATATTATTTTTTATTTTATTACGCGTAATAGCAACATAGCTCATTTAGTAGACTTTTCAATGTATAATATGACTGTGCTGTACTGTCTGCTTATTGCAACATTATTTCATATCTGTATACAAATAGGTATATGTATCTATATTGATAAACACATTCTCGCGGTGATTTGACAAAATGTCAATAATCCACAAAAGTTACTTGTGACAGGGCAATCCGGCATTTAGCCCAACGGGGCACAGTAAAATGAAACAAACTTCTATAACGCGTATTTGTAGCGAGTGGTGAGAGGTAGGTAGACGTAGCTCGTGGGCGAGTATAGTGTACATGTCGTATCGTTTAAAGGCTTTTGTTAAGCCAAGACCTCAACTACGTTCGTCCATTTCACGTGATATACCGTCAAGTGAATACAACGGATATATGCTCGGATGCCAGCACCGACTGTCAATCACAGAACGCTGATTGGATTTCGATATAGCACCAATGCTGACGTCACGCGTTATCCAACCCTCCATGTACGGCGCACACAAACTTTATACGCGTCATCACTCGCAAATGGAATTGAAATAAATACTTTATCGGTCTTTATGGTCTTAGTTACGGCTATGGCCGATCATAAAGTGATCTCATACACATTCGATAAAAACAAAACTGCGACACAAAATGTGAAAGTACGAGTAGACTAGGTATCATTTTTATGAATTTTCTATTAGCAAATATAATATTTATAAATAAACAATATAAATTATTTTACAACATTAATATATTAATGTTGTAAAATAATTTATATTGTTAATGTTGTAAAATGTTTATTATCGTAATATCATATTTTCATATAAGAGATTGTTGCATATATTCGAGTAGATAGAATTAAGAATTTAATTTAAGTTGTTCTACAATTATTAAACGATAAATGATTAAATTAAATGACCGTTTAATATTTTTTATATAATACGAATATTGAGTATTTTTCATAATTTTTTATATTTTAAATTTGTGTGTGTAAGATAAGTATTAATGTAGGTAGTTCTTACTGGTAAATATACAAAATGATAATTTAAGGCCAAACGTCTTGCCCTTCACGTGAGCATTGGCATCTTTGAAGGTGGTTAAAGTAGATAGTAAAATTGGTGCTCGGAATGCGAAGAAATAAAAAGGTAAGTAAAGTGGGTGTTTTGGCAGGTCCAGACTTGGTTACAATTACAGTTATATTATTTATTTATCGCACGGCACGGCACAGCAACGGCGCGGGGCTCCGTCCGGGTAAAGGAATTGATTTCTGCATAATTTAGTAGTGAAAACACCTCCCCGGGATCTCTGTGTAGTAATAAAAGCAAAACATTTGTTTGTATTTTACTACTTGGCCCTGAATAAATGAATGCATCTTTCATGTTTTTTGCCATGCCTACGTAGTCACTAACTATATAACTTTTCTAATTTACGCTCCCACTTATTTTCGCTTGGAAATAATGAACACTTGATTCTCTTTGACAATCCGTGTCTAATATTTTATTCAAAAGAAGGTTTCGTTAACATAATAATTAAATGCGCTTTATGAATATAAAGTCTCGACTGACGCCTCGTAAATAACCTAACTTTTCCTACTATTCAGCTCGATACACATTGCGCATATTAATTACTTACTTTTCGGTACGAAAACAAAGTAGCTTAATTAAATTTTAACAGTGTCTTGTACACTGGCCGAAAGATACACCTTAAAATATACTTCGCCCTATAGGAACTTTGTTTAAAAATAATGAAAACCACTCCGATCTTGACGTTCAATTAAAAGTTCAAATTAAAAATCACAATACAAGATAAACTGGAATAATTTGAATAATAGACTTGACAGAAGTGGAAATCGTATATTTATTAACGTGTTTTTTTATATAATGGTTTTAAGTGTAGTATATTGTGAGACGACGGTGATGGTGCCTGGAGTTCATGTTAGTCAGATTCTTGTAGGTAATTAGCTGTTGCTATAAATTAGGGTGTTAGATGCTCTCAGTTGGGGGACGGTGAGGTGGCGTGGGATGGGGTGGTCCAAGCTCATTGCGGATGCGGCGCACGGCGGCCCAAGGATGCGGCGTCCAAACATTGTCACTGCACCGCAACTCCAGCTGTGTTCGCTAGTTAGTGCCTACACGACACACTACGTGTTGAAATATCGTCAGCCGCGTAGGCATTCACCAGGCCTTCTTGGACAGGTTTACGTTACGTAGCATAAGAATCTTAGAATATCGTAACATACTTCATCGTAAATAAATAGTTTCTAACGTTCTTTAACGTTTCTCTTCTAATCGTTTTTAACGTTCATATTTCGTAGTATCTAATAACGAAATTGTTGATTAAAATACTGCCGACTGTGACCGCGTTAGTTCAAGACTGCTCATTGTTACGGTAACAAGCAGATCGCGTTATGTGTACTCTCGCTGAATAGTTAAGAACATTAAACAAGTTAGTGCAACACTCGTAAGCACCTAATTTCAAAACAGCAGGAAGGCACCCTGATACATGTCAACTCGCCCCGACTAGGAGCTGCATGTAATCGCTCGCTCACGTATCTGATGGAGTTTCCAAGCTCCTAAACTAGTTGCCCTGTTGTCGGAAACTTTCGACGCTCGGCGCAAGGTGCATGTTTAGACTTATTCCGATAAGGAGTCGGATTCGGTTCTAAAGCCAAACGTGCTTGAATCCGCCCATACCAGCTAAGCGTATGGACTTCGAAACAATTAAAAGTTTTATTTCTTGGATTGTGCATTCAAAGGATAATTTTATTTTACTTAATAAGTATTATCGTAGTTTTGTGTCATTTTACAATTTAAGAAGCATTCTTGTTACAGAAAGTTGAAAATTCCTGAAACTTTGCCATTTGTTTGAAGGTTTTATTGGTACAACAGTGTCACGTGTGAGTGACAAAGCGTTATTGTTAACTATGATATTGAAGAAAACTTTGCCACTTTAAATGGCGATCACGACATGGTACATACCAAAGGGCGGCAGGAAGGGGAGAATATCGCGTGTCGACAGCAGCGTACATCCCGAACGACGCCGAAGCTATGAGACTTATGAGGATTACACGAAAATGCGTATTCGATGACATTTTTCGGGGCCGTAGAAAAAGACGAAATATAAGGAATTCTAAACGTGACTTGAATATCGAGCAAAGCGCCACCTATTACCGGTCTGTGCGTTCTTTTCGCGGCCGGGCGGACGAGCGCTGATGAAACCGAGCGTGACATTCCATTCCCGATATAAAAATGTAAGTATGAAAAAGCTTTGCTTAACGTGACTTGGCTTCACCGAAGTGGCAAAGTTTAAAGTGGAAAACTTTAAATGAAACAATCTTTGCGAAAAAACGATTAAATAAGTCATTTGTTCTGTTTCGGATGCTAAGTGTAAAGTCTCTCTCGAAAGTCGAAGTAAAAATGAAAGCTCTGCAACATAATGCTTGTGAACCAGTGAAAGGGTTGCATTGGATTTAAAACTCTAAGTTGTCTCAGACAAGAATAATAAGAGATAATTAAATAAAACAATTATGTTTATGAAATGTGACGGGCAGAGAACGTGAATCTAGAAAAGGAAGCGGTGATTTCATTTGTACTCCGCAGCATCTTAACTTAGCACGTGACTTTAAAATCTTGTTAGAGTTTCGCTTAACTAGAGTGCTTCGTGAATTTAATTACTTTTAATATTATTCTGTATTCACTAGAAAAATATGTTAAACATTTTCCAACTACTTTCAATACAATGTCGTTTTGAAAATAATAATCTAAGAGTATAAATATTAATAAATAATAATAATAATTTATAAAATATATAATAACCTAAACATTTGTAGTAGAAATATTTTGTTAATATAATTATTCTTAATAGTGCAATTAAATGTTTATTGACGTCAAGTCATCATAAATAGTAAAAGCCCATAAGCGCGTAGTGTATAAAACTATTAGTTTTTCGTGATAACACGTAAGCATGTAAGTATGTATATGTATGTAAATGGATACGGTCTTAGATATCAGTAAAAAGCGAAAAAGCGACAATTTACTAAGATAAGATCAAGAAAAACAAGAAAAAGTTTTTGCTAACTTTCGGACTATTGAATTCGGACGTTTGAATTATTAAACAGTATTTTAGTAAGTGGATCGCAAGTGGATCGAAATGTGCATATTTAATTGAAATAGAAGATAAAGGAATAAGTTGATAATCATGTATTTGTTTTTTTACTTTTGTTACTTTAGTTTATGTTTTACTAAAGTTTATAGCAGCACATTTCGGTTTTAACGTTTGAACGGCTATTACTACTTATGTAGTTGAATCAAGAAAGAAGGAAGCGAAAATAAAATCAGTACAGATATTAGAATTCAGTGCACGTGCCGTATCGAAGGTTTTGGTGGAGGATGCGGCGTTGGCTACCGCAGTGCGCTCGTTCGTCCGACTGGTAGATAGCCACTATTCGTACCTGTTCTAAGACAATTACCGCTACGTAAACGGAAAATTGTTGTAGAGCTCTACGAAACGTGTTTTCTAATCTTTGGCGAGAAGAAAGGGGAAGTATCACGGTAGTAATTCCGAATCCTTAGCTAAATAAGAGAAGTTTTAGTATAGTAATTCTATTTGTTTTTATAATAACTACACATATAAAATCGAATTATTTAAATAAACTTTAAAGAACGTCACTTACTGCATACGCAAGTACGATTTTACATTTTAGACTTACTTACATGTTATATGGAAAATTAGATGCTTATTATGATGGTCATGAATAACAAAGATAATATATCTCATGCGGCATGCAAACTGCAAAGGAATGAATGGGCACGAGTGGGGTGCGAGTGTCATGAGCATGAGTTTAATATCCAACACAATATTTTCACAAAGTTTTGTTTCCGAGCAACATGCGCTGTCTGAAACAAAGTGAGCTTTCTCTAACGAGTGTTTTACTTTTGCTGAAATTTTGGAAACTAGTTCGACAGGAATATGTATAATGTATGAAAATGTACATAATTTATTTTATATGTATATACCATGTAAATACACAAACTTACTTTCATTTGACTGTAAACGTTAAGCTTTCTTGTAATAAATGTACACCACACAACACCGAAATGTACAACTCTAGACCTCATCACCTTGACATATTCACTTTGATTTTTTTTATAATCTCAGTAACGTTAGTTGCAATATGCATTATTAGTAAACTTATTGCATTCCACCCAAGTACGAAAATTATTGATAGCAAGCTTTATGACACGTTTTTCTAAAAAAACGTGTCAAAATTAGAAATTAAAGAAACTTCTAAAAGCTTGCCACCCTTCTTTGATATTTTATGTTTGTATTTTTACTTTGTTTCGGTTACCAATTTGGTAACTCGAAAATAAAAAACTAAACTATTATAGGATCACTTTGTTGTCCGTCTGTCTATCTGCGTATCTGCATGTTCATCTGTCAGGACCGTTTTTAATCAATACCCCGTGGAGTTATCCAGGTGAAGTTAATATCAAATATCCAAGTCTAGAATTATATATAAAACAATATAAAACAAATTTGTAATTCAACACAATAAAAATGTCGTAATTAGAAAGTACGGTAGAAAGTAAGGTATTAATATATTAAAATTGGCATGAAGTAAGAACTTAAAGTTAAGTTTGTTAATTTTTACTGAAATTTACGGTTATATTCTCATCTTGAATTTAGGCCAAAAACGGAGAGTGAAAAAAGTGAGAGAGAGTGAGAGAAAGTGTCTTGACACTAAATTCTGTCAAACCAGCTATATGGGGAAAACAACGCAAAGAAGAGAAAGCTAAACAATATACTATAATACCGACGTATTCATCACAATTATGATAATAATCTTTTAAAATATATCTAAACTATATTCCTGAATATCGTACGAGTACAAGTACAAATAACATTTTGGTACATTCACTACAATGTAACGAAATGTTAGTGTAATTCATTGCGTTTAATGTCTGGTTAAGGGCAATTACCGATAAATCCTGCTGTTTGTTACCCCTCCTTTCTAGTTTCTCCACACCCGACTGACGTTAATCAGCTTCCTACTGCTCTAAATTATATAAGTCCGTCTAGATACTCTTGTTTCTTTTGTTTTTTCCACAGCTCGGGTCAGCGAGTTACTTACAACAGTTCAATGCTGTTATTGAATTTACTGTAAACTTGTCGTGGTTGTATCTCTTAATTAAATGATATCACGCTGAATATAAGATGAAAATGTTATAAATATACATGATATGTAGATACGAGTACAAAGCTGTTTAGTCACACAAAATATAAAATATGCGTGTGCACTATAAAAATTCAATATATCTGTTGCCGTGGATCTCTATTGTATCGATTTTGTACACTCCACTCAACCTCTCTTGTACACTCCAGTGTCTCCCTTGTACCACAAGTGCGTCACTTAATTATTTAATCATTTTTAATATTTCAAAAAATACAAAAATGAGTTCAGAAGCTGAATATCCCTCCAGAGACCTGTTTTTAAGCAACGTGTAATATAAATTTTACAGCTCGTTTAAGTTCAGCTCATTACTTCATTGCGCCCGTTACTCGTTCAAAGTGCCTACTTGTTAGACTATTTTATCGTTATTTAATTAACAAAATATACTTGAAACTTATAAAAGTTAGCACGAAATAATCCAATTTTAAGTTACAATTTATTTAATACTATTACTAAAAAGCATTTTTGAACAGTTTCATATTTTAATGGAAAAAATTGTAATATAGCGTAACTAAAAAGGTATAAAATATGTTATTAACAATAGAATATATAATATTTTAGAAAAATAAAAATATTTTAGAAAACGTTTAAAAATTAAAGCGGTGAAGTCGAATTATTCTGTCCTAAAAAAAACAATAACACTTTGAAAGAATATTAAAATACAATGTAAATGTTATACTTAAGTTAGTTGTCAGAATAATAAATTAGCAATATATATATTTTTTAACAGAACTGCTATAATCGTTTTACTCAACGTAGCATTATCTGTTGTGCGATTGTAACAAATAACAATATCTCGTTATGCGTTATAATATACGTATTTCCATAAAAGTACAATGGTTTACATAAACCAAACGTGAGATGGCACAATTCGGTTTCATGTATAGAAAGCGTCTTGACATTCCGGTCACGTTTAATATTTCTTATTTCCTTCCTCTCATTTGTCCCCAAGTCAGAATGGTATCAGCTTTTTTCAGTGTTTTTTGTTACAATTTTATGAAAGCTGCTTCATATTTTATTCTGAAGCTTGTATGATATTAATTATTTCGTAATAGGTACAGATGTGTTTGATGATCTTTTAAGGATTTATAGAATTAATTAATTTGAATTATGTTAATTAGCACGTCTTTATAAGAAAGCACTGTTAGGTGTCGATCTTGTTGATATTAACGTTCGTATAAAATTAGATTTTAATTGCTTTGGCTATCTAAATCTAAATAACAAGTTAGTTTTGTTAAGTACTTCTGTGCAAATAGTCATATAAAATTTCATGTTTATCCCAGTTAGAGTAGTAAAATTAATCTATACGGGTCTTTATTGTAATATACAAAAGTAAACATTTAGTATTTATTTATTTAATAAAGCTTCATACACAACTACATACAGAATATCTAAAAAACAAAAACAATTTTATGTAACGTTACACAAATTGTTGTAGTTTTTTTTTTGGTTACAAATGTATCAATCTGCTTTTCTAAATTAAGCGAATAATTTGCACAAAATAGAAGATCCGAATGTTAGTTCTCGGTTTATTGAAGATTTACTGCAATAGTGCATTAAAGTTAGCAGTTTCTGAAGCTAACTTCAGTTAGAGAATAACACAAGACCAATGAATAGACAAAGGTCCATACAAAACCCTTTAGGCGTAAAGCGTTGACGAGTTACGGTTGGATACAAGCCAGCTAATACTTAGGTATTATGTATCTCTGAGAATATTATTTATCTGTAGCGTTTATGCATGCATATGTTTTATATTAATCTATTATATATATATATATATATATATATATATATATATATATATATATATATATATATATATATATATATATATATATATATATATATATATATATATATATATATAAAATAGACGCGCAATAACTATAGCTCCTATTTAAGATTAAAAGTAATAAGAGTAAACGCTTTGTACATTTCACCGGTATCGCTACCATTTGATATTGGATATCAATTTATTTATCATACATATTGCGCAGAGCGGGCACCGAAACTCGCTGCGAACGCGTCTTCCTTCAACGAAATCAAGAATCGAGTACGTGTGGCGAATTCCTGGTGCCTCCGTGTCTTGTTGAAATAAATCCATTAGTATTAGACTCCTTTGAAATTGATATACTCAATTTTTATTTCCCTCATCCTGTGTCCTTAATGTTTTTTCTTTTATCTCAACATGTACCTGATGTAAATAAAAAATAAAATAACATACCTAATTTAATTTTTATTTCAATTGAGAAAAAAATGATAATATTTTGCATTTAAATATACTAGGCTTAATTAAGATTATATTTTAATTGATATCATATTCAAGGTATAGGATCATTTACGATAATTTTCAAATAAGTATTAACTATCAGATAATATGTATAAAAGAGCGATACTGGACACAAAGTTGTATATTTCCGGTACACAAATTCGGCAGAAAGTATTTTTTATAAAATTATTCAGACAGATATAAGCCCGGATTTTCTTGAAAGCGTATAACGAAATATGCTCGAAATGTAACTGTACCAGAACAAGACGAGAAATTGATAAAATTATTTCCGATGACAAACAGCCGTCTGTAAAACGCAATAGTATTGCCCATATTGCAAGTATATTCTCCTAAAAATAAGAAATCTCGATCGGATCGGAAGGCAGTGTGGGGCTCGATATCAAAATAGCCTGTGCCTGTATAAATGTTTCGATTCGCGGTGCAGTATCGATAACACGGTTTCATTTAGAAGGATGCAAATGTCTTGTCGGGTATGCTCCAGTGCTCCCGATATTGCCTTCGCGGTACCACCCCACTCCCATTTCCCCCTTACTATCTCCACTTTTAATCGGACTCTCGGGAATTTATTAAAAATCGCGCTCGGTTTCAAATCGAAAACTTGCGAAAAGTAATTTATTGTTTACTTTATACCTATAGTACTTATGTCCATATTCAACCTCCTTCCCCTTCCAGTGCAAGAATGTAATGGGTTATATATTCGTTATCCACATTTGTTAAGCAATTATAATATTAACGTAAAATATATCTTTCTCATATGACTCGATTATATAGGGTGACAGCGACTAAAAATTTAATAAATAAAAAAACTTATATCATAACAAAACTAAACTGTAACTATAACGGGAATCTTCTAGAAGCTTATTATAAACAAAGAAACTTATCATCTAAATGTAAGCTACGGTATTTTAATTGATTGAAATTGGTAATTGATCATTCGTAGAGTATGAGGTTTGTTATTATATAATAAAAGAGACCTCACACAGAATTGGGTCAATGTTGGTCTAACGGCTTCCTATTAAAAGAGTATACTCTAATCCACTGTCCAACAGGCGCGGGTTATTTTTTTTCACTACATTTATTTTTTTACGTTTTCTCAACATGTTTTTCTTTTCTTAGTGTGGCATTACGCTTTATGAATTGAAATAGTTTCTTTTTATCGTAAACCGGTTATACTCCTACGAAGCATAAGTAACTGTTTGTCTAACAGTTTCAGAATAAAGTGGCCTGTTAGCCATTTATAAGGGTTTTGGTTTTAACCATTCGGCTACGGAACCCTAGACACTGGCTACCAGTTCTGCTTTATGGAAGGGAATTTGCGTGCTTAACAATACCATATTTTCGAATTCAATTTATTTTTTTGTTTATTCCTTTTAAGCGTGCAAAATATTGAATATTTAAGGGAGACAACTTTTACTTTTTTCGCTGGAACAAGTTTATGATTGAGCCACAAATTGCTTTCTATCTCGTCAGGTTGCGTGATTATTTTCAGGCTTTTTAAAACGTTCCATAGATTTTTAATAATATTTTACCATTTTAAAAGTACTTAATATATACTAAATAATTCGACTAAGCTATCATTTCTAAAATATTATTTCTCAAATTAGAGTTTCTTATGATGGCAGATTAGAAGGTAATTTAATGTAAGTGGGTACTTCATAAATATCTGTACTTTATTGTCTTTATCTGAAGCTTTTGTTCGAGAAGTAACGAAACGCAATAATTTAGAGAGTTAGCGGCTGAGAACAGCGAAGTTGTAAAAACTTCATTTTGAACATTCCACACATTTTAAACCAAAGTTGTGCTTAACTTGAAATTTATACTGTAATGCAAGAAGGAGAATATGTGAGGTGGCGAGGCATACATCACAGTACGTGGCATATCGCGACGCTGCGTATGCAAGCCGCAGCCAGCAAACACTAACACATTATACTTAATGCTAAGTAAATGGACTGCAGCCGTAACCGTAGCCCCTCGCAACTTACTTATTGAAGCTAACCGCTGATACAAGGAATACACTTTGATTAAAGTGATGCTCTTTCATTTTAACTCTTGCTTGTTTACTTCGAAGAGATTAGGTATGATGGAGAAATTATTGGAAGCGATACTTTGCTTTCAGCTGTATTGGATTACTTTGTATCAATTTTTATATAAGATGTTGGGATTAAGAGTTTTATTATACACATTTGGTAAAACGTTATGACGATTTAATATGTATTTCTTTATAATGTAATAAAGTTATTTTGTTTGAAATAAAATTATTAATAGATGGAATCTATTGTTAAGACACTCCGTTCTCCGCTTTCTGCCTCGAGACATTCTGTATTGAGGGGGACCCAACGCCGCCATTCGTGTTATTACTTGAGCGACCAAATGAAAATAATTCGCTTCCCCGAATGAGACTCGAACCGAAGATAATATTTAATTAAGAAAAAAATGATTTCACTTCATGTTAGGAAAAAATATTGAATTTCTTGGAATATTATCTTAACATATTAATACATAATTAGTCAAAGCGATATGAGCAATAAATTTCTAAAAGTATGTCTATTTATATTTAAGAGTATTAAAACATTTAAGTACATTTACACTTTTAGCAGTGCGTAGAAGATTTTCTAACTTTGTGAGTTTTCTTTTATTTCTCGATCCACTTCTCAACCATTCCAGACTCGAATCACTCTCGGGCTTCGTTAAGGAACTAATCGGCTCATTGTGCAGTAACTGCAGTCTGACCTCGTTCAACCCACGTCAATAGATAAATGGGAATTCAATTTCTATTTTAACAAATTTCTTCGGGCTATCGATGTTTTTGTCGTGAATGCTGAATGAATTGATCGATCTCGTCAAATGCACGTAATATAAAAGTTATTAAAGTCCTTACTGTGCCGAAACAGTCGAATACGACTTGTAGAAGACGTTTTTGGCGCACAGTTAGCAATAAAAACTTTTGTAATTGCACTCATTTAGGGTAAAGAACCGGCGTTGACGCTATGTCGTGCCAAAAACGACAATTATTTTTATAACACGAGCTTTACAAGTTTTATGAAACTGCAAGTCTAGTTTGCCTAGAATTCTTTTCGCCAATTGTCGAAGTTTTCCAGTGTAGCTGATTTTGCTTATCAACATATTATGTTTTATAGGACTGGTTGGAGTACATTTATCATTTTAGGTAGGTTAAGATATGAAATCTGTATATGTTATGTGCAATATTTTAGATAAATTGCTACAATTTTGGCACAAACACAGGTGTAGATTAATGACGACTTATTCAGTCTCATATACCTTGACTTTATATCTATTACCTTGGACGAAAATATTTGTATTAATTTGATTTATATGTGAAATTGTACTATTTGGATACTTTGCAAATGATGAACACCATTTTGGTTAATGGCCAGAGTTTGATCTTTGGAATTTGTCGTACGTAATACCCTTGGAGAAGAATGGATGTTTGATTTATCGACATTTTATGTTTCTTCAAAAATGTCTTATCTACATAATAATATTTTGAACAAGTCAAGTAAAATCAATCTAAAATATGAGAAGACAAGAAAATGACAAAAAAACGACATTTATATTTATAGCTAAGAATTATTAAATTTAAGTAACTTTCGCAAAACCTGCGAATTACAGAATCATTAATAATAATTTGTAAATAATTTGTTTGGTGAAATTATAATCCGTAACCTGATATAAAGGAGCCGTGTCAGGCGGTGACAAGCGACGACTTGGCAGAGTACCGCTCGTAAAAACTTTTCTAATTATATATGTACATTTTGTAGCTAAGACACTCTCACCGCATTAACTTCCTACTTCATTTCACGAACCTTATGTTAGTATAATCCGAATTTTATTACTACACGCATAATTCATTTTGGTGCAGCAATTCTACGAGTATTTGTTGTACAAAATTGTTTTCCTAGTTTTGCCGATATATTTGTGATTGACGTCAAACTTTTGTAAGAAGAACTCGTATTTCATACGTTACTTTGTTACCTTAGGAAATTCGTATGTGCAAGTTTTATGGGAGTCTCGCCAGTATCTGAAAGTTAGTTCTATACAACATTTGCCGGAGGTCCGTAACGGCAGAGTCCACTGTAAACGAGAGTGGTCTTACATTTTATGTGATACTTGTTTCGTTTTTCTCGTAGTACTAAGCATATTTTACAGTATACGGACCTATTCGTCTCAACGATGCCATGTCTGCATGAAATAGAGAACTTTTACGTGTTTTCACACAAATATTTTTAAAGTGTTCACATATATTCGAACATTTTTAAAGCAAGAGTGTAAATTTCAAAATAAATTATATTATATTATATGTACATTTAAAATACAATAAGATAACTAAGACGTTTCGAACTGTTGGAACAGGTACATTGTTTTCTCTCTTGAGAAACATTATTTAATTGTAAATACTGAACTGGAGTGCGAATAATTCCTGAGTGAATTCAAACAAATGACGAGAAACTTTACAGTAAAGTCTATAGCGCAAAAGTTTTGCAATTATTGTAATTATTAATCGACCGAGGAGCATCCAACCTCGTCATATTTCCTACTTAATCGGACAGAGTTTGCGGCAATGTTATAAACACATCTATTTGTAAACTTATCCATGAATTATACGTACAATATGTCGTTTAAAGTTTGTGAATAAACACTAGTGATATATGAACACGTTGCGAATATGAATATTAGCCCGACTCGAGTGATCAATGCCGCTGCCATTTAAAACGGTCCCATAAAAATGGCTGCACTTAACGTATTAAATTCGCAAACAATGATTCATAGGCGGAGCGGCGGCTGTAAATTACTCATCTTAAAAAAGCGACATTTAAATCTCCCCCTGTAATATGAGTAACGGCTTATTTGGAAATAAATCGGAGTACGCACAGTCAAATGACTTCTATAAACGATGCAATCAGTTAGAGTATGTTCTTTAGTAGCTGTGACTGTGATAACGGCAGAATGCTGTTACGAGTGCTTGATTGCATTTGAGCGCTCTTACTTGTGGCATAGTTAAATTTGAGTTTATATATATCTTGTTAGTCATCATTTGATTTATAAAAGCTAAAAGAAATTATTATTTTTTTCATTATAAATGTTTATTTTTCGGTACACTTGGTCAAAATGCATGAAAATTATGCAAATACATGATATTTAAAATGCTGGAAATGTATCAGGCTGGATACCATGGATGTGTTTGTGGCTTCTTATTAAAATGGGGGAATGATGATGCATAAACATAATAAATGTTATTTATAGCAGGCTAGATATATTAGTAAGCCGAAATATTATGTCTCTGTATGGAGTGAATTTACCCTGTAATTTTTTATTTTCTTTTATTCAGCTCTAAATGTATTAATATATATTATATTATTCTAAATGTATTAATATATATTAAATTATATATATTTGTTAAATATAATAATCAATGTACATGTTCTCATCTACATTCACATATACATTTGTGTGTCGTCTTAGGGTGAGTCCAGGCTAGCGAGATCTCGTACGGAATTTTGCATTTACTAATTAATCACAGGGCGATGATTAATCAACATGGCCGCGGGTATATTTATAATGGACTTTAATGATTCGTTTGTCGAACGGTGCTATTCCTCCAGTAGGCACGTGCCGGGAACGGCTCGAGTCTCTTGTTTAACGCCAGTTCGCCCCTTTGATGAATTTCAAAGTTCATTTTTATAATTTTTGTAAAACTTTATTTTAACTCTTTAATTAATTTAATTATTTCAATATGGTAAAAAAATGGTTTCACAATTTTACAAATTAAGTAGCATTTATGATTTGTTTACTATTAGCTTCTATTGGCTTTAAAGTGCTATTTTATTAAAAATAATAATAATAAAAAAGATTATGCATACACAAGTCGATCTCCGCGGAACAATGATTACCTGTATGAAATTTATAAATTTTATTATATGCCCGTTGTCAATGATCAAAATCGTCGAAGACACATTATCTAGTGAAGACTAAGTAATAGCACTGCGTCTATTGAATAACACCATTCAAAGCTGGATGATAAAAGAAAAACATGGGGAGGGATTGCGCTTTTATTGAAACCAATCTCACCACTTGCCTCGACTGACTGCGCTCGGGGCTGAATGCACGTAATTGCTTCGTCATTCAGATGATCGCAGCTTTGCCCGCTTGTCTTGTTGACTGTACTCTGAGGCCCTCACTTTGTACACGCGGCCTTACGTCGGCTGACATGTGCCATTGTCTAGGGAGTTTCGTCGCTCGCTTTATGACGGCAACAAGTTACTGTTCGCGTTTTTAACAAAACACTTTTTTATATTTTTCCGAGCTCCGCAAAAACCACACTCCAAATACCCTAATTTCTATTGGCTAGACCGGTTTTGTCTATGAAAAATATTCGAAATACCTACTACCACCAACATAAAAAACTGTATCCGAAATACGGTCATTATTTTTAAAACCTTCCGCCATGTTTTTTGATGAAAAAATTAAAATGGGTGAATAATTTTAATACCTTAATTAACTGGCGACGGTGCTTGGAATTTCTTATTTTGTAAGAACCTCGACATCTACTTTTGTTCGTCAAGAATTTTCATTTGACTTGCGGTTGTGTTTTTTTTTCTTTGATGTTATTGTTTTAATACAATTTTGTACGAGGATAATTCCATCAGATAAATATGTTTAATTTGGCCTAACATTTAGCAAACGATTAATATTTAAGAAGTAGCTATGATTTTATTATAGAGTTAAAATATTAAAACTCTAAAGCCATTTAGTGCATGCTACGTTAATTCTAAAACCAAAATTACAAATTGTTATACTAAATTCTACGAATAAAACGTAATACGAAAACAAGAAAAAGGCAACAAATATTTTACAATCGTCCTTATTTTCATTTTCATTTCAGAAATCGCGAGAAAGTGAACGTTAGGGAAAAAAGATAAAAATGAAAGGAGAGTCTGTGTTTTAATGGGTTAATTAGCCGACGATCCTCCGGTTGGAGCTTTAATTAAAATGAAAAATTTTCGTGACTAGACTGAGAGAATTAATTGCTTCCTTTCATGAAACTATTCAGGTAGAAAGAGAATAAATAGACCGTCCACGTTGACCGCCAACGAGCGATCATTTCATAAATATCATATTAATTGTATCATACAAATTTAAAGCCTTGGCCCAGTTTCAAATTGGTATTATAGTGGTTTATAATATATTATACCTAAACGTATATCTGTGTATTTATTTTACATATAATTTTCATTACAGTATATTTGCAATAAAAATACAATTAATGTTTATTTTTGTAATTGTTGTGTTGTGGTGGTGGAGTTTCGTTCCTTTCTCCGCTTTACGTCCGAATTCGAAACATCATGTGTTTTAATAGTGGAACTTATCGCCGCTCTTGATATCGGAGCAGGGAAATTAAAGAAATTTATTCGACCTAGTGGGGATCTTATCTAAAATCATCGAGTCCAACGCTGTCCCGAACCACAATGGCTTCAAATATTACAAATATCATTATGTTTATAGTCATATTATATTTCAATGTATTATTGTTTAACAAATAATGAGGCAAATATACAGTATATACATACATATGTATATATTGAAATTTTAAATGCTTATTGTAGCATATCATACTCAAGACTTAAAGCGATAGAACTAAACCTTGCTATAGAAATGAATATATGAGCTTCCGTATAAACGTACGTTCATACTATTTTTGTATATTATCCCTAAAATCCCATGAAATAATAGATGTTATCAAGAGCTCATTTAAAGAATTTAGCTATTAAACAATTGATATTAGGAAGCGAATAGCAAATGAATATTTTATCTCCAACAAAATGGCTGGCAAGCTTTGGAGTTGCCATTTATATTGTGGGCAAAATCCGAAGCAGGTCATAAATTTAGTTACTCCTTACACAAATTGCATTCTTAACTTGCAATATACTATGTAAATTTCGCAATTTAAATTACAAACAACGGGACATCAGGGCGAGAATGGCGGTGTCAGCGTGGGTTGTTCAAAGTGGTGTTTCCAGTTGCATTTGTTGCAAAACGGTTTTTCAGTTATAGATCATGCCTTTTCTGAAATAAATATTGTGTTGTTTTCTTAGTATTTAATAAAAAAGTTACTTTCTCTTAACAACTTGAAATCTTCTATTATGTAATGTATTTATTTGGCATAAAAACTATTTTAATAAATACAATTATTTGGTATACAGTACGATAATAAAATAGTAAAAAACGTATCTGACATTGAATATTTTGCCTATAGTATAATTTATGACAACGAAAAAATCGTAAAATTTTTAAATTTTTGTCTATATGTTTTCTGATTTATACAATATACGAACTATTATTCGGATAGGACTGCAACTTTTTTTTGCATAGGTTTTAAGACTGGACGAAATAACCCTATTTATAGAAAAATGTAAACTAAAGCATTACATATACATGAATGTACCTGATATAAAATCGTAACAGAAATAGTAAGGTGATAGAGAGTTGTTTACACTTTTTTAAGTATTTTAAAATATAAGCTGGGTTCTCTCAGTAAGTGATACAATTTTGAATGGCTACCATAGAAGTATACAACTAGGATCATAAAGTACACAAAACAAACAACTAGTGTATCATACCTATAATATATATTTTCAAATTTACTATTTACATTAAATATATGCAAATTAAATAAAAGTACAATGACATATACACAAATATCAACTTTAAATTTTTTTTTAAATATCAACGTTTTTCATTTGAAGTTATTAAGCCAAATTTTACTTTTAATTACCATGTAATGACTACCGTTGTCTGTTTATTACGTACCAATATAGAGTTAACATTTACCCTGTATTGAACTCTGAAACAAATATTTAAATAGTGTTAAGCAAATATATACGTTGCAACTTACGTTCAAAATACGTTTTCATTTCCATTTTGGATTTGCAATATGTTTTCTTTTACATACATTTACGAGTATATACCGGAGAAGAACCTTAAAAATATTGTATAGATTGTTAAAAATATTGATCAGAAATCTTAAACGATACATAAGCTTTGTTGAAAATTTGTAAAACAAATATTTGATTAGCAGATTGTATAAAATTAGGCGCAGAACAAGTTTTAAGTTCATTTAGCAAATATTACAGTGTTGTTTTAAAAGCATTTACTAAGTTGAGAGGAGGCCAAAACGGGAACATTTACGCCTGCCTGCCGCAATACGTACTGTCGTTGTGACGGATATTATTTTTGTAAAATATGGTCGTTAGGTAATGGAGTTATAATGATTAAAAGAAAAATAAACGTACAGTATTTTTCTTAGTAAATTAAATATTTTGTATGACATTAATAGCTATGTATAAACATAGTATATGGTCTTTATTTTAAGGCTTTTAGGCGTTTAATTGGAGTAGAATATATAGAATATACTGCCAAGCCAATGTCACGTAGAATGAAGAAGGTACAAAGGACTTTGTTCAGTTAAATCAAGAGAAAATAAAGTTGGTTTTTTTTTTCTCTCACGCAGTGTCCCGCACATAGCAGGGTAGGCAGAGGGCAACGTAGGCTCAAGGAACCCAGTGTTAAGACACTCTCGTTTCCCGCTTTCCACCTTTCGAGGCATTGTATCACTTAAAATACAAAAATATCGGCCAAGTGTGAGTTGAGTGCGAGTTGTACAAGTGCCCACTAAATTACAGAATGGATAAAACTTTGTTACTATTAAGTATAGTAACATGATAATGTGTAATGAAAATTTATTACGATAGTATCTAGTTTATTACCAGTAACTTTGTATTATAAAAGTAAATAATCTTTGAAACAAGATATCTGTCTACTTACAGAAATATCATATAAATTTAAATATTAAGTTATACTTTAAGCTATTTGTAAAATAACAACGGAATATCTACATATATCGTCAGGAATCCATGCTTGTGTTAAAAGGAATGGCAACATTTTCCACTGAAATTCTATTTTCTTAAGTATAAACCGTCTATACGTCGTATACGTATACAAAACCTAGATATCTGTAGTTCAGCCTCGCAACATTAGTTCGATGGCTATCTTGTTTGCTTTTATCCTTATAGAAAATTTTGTGCAGCCCAGTGAATGCAAGCCTTCCAATATCATACGGATTATCCACTGTAAAACGCTGTAAAATTGTCCTCGATTTTCTTGAAAATAAACCTAATACTGCCGTCATAATGTTTAAAATCGCATAAAGTTTAAAAGAATTTTGTATTTTGCCTAAATATTGGTAACAGATTGGCGTGGCTCGAGTCGGTAAGATAAGAGGGTGGGTGCATAGTGATACATTGAATGGATTACGAACTTTGGTCTGCTTTGTGAGCTGATGCCCACATGAGGAGGTTATCTTAAGATATAAATACACGTCAGTTCTATACTGTATAATTTTTATTCGAAGAATTATTTAAAAGATTCAATAATTTATTATTATGAATAACAATAATTATAGAAGCGATTTTTGGGATTTATATTGTATTGTATATTTTTTCCGACTAAATGGGAACGTTATTAATTAAACATACATTATGTCGATGTATGAAAAGTCAATGTTAGTCAATATTGGTAAAAGGAAACAGCGAACTGGTCTAAATTTCTGTGTTTGCGCGCCCATATTGAAGCGCTATATGCATGAGCCAGCCGGTGCTAGGCAGCGATCACACTGTTGTATGAAATATTTACATATACGACTAGAAATACATATTTTTTTCATTTTCATATATAGTAAGAATTTAGTAATTAGCACAATTTTTGGATTAATTTAAAATTTACTTAAACTGACCGTGCAGAAATAAAATCTACTGCTGTCATTCTTGTGATGTGAAAAGTAGTCAACAACGCCGACAATAATAAAAATAACAAGCTATTATGCTATGCTACCGCTTAAAATAAGACAAAAACAATAATAACAACTTCTTCGTATTCTAGTAATGATATAAGGTTTTCACAAATTTATGATACCGTGATAAAATAAAAGTAAATATAAATTGTTTGACAAATTTATTTTTCATTTATATTGTATTAAATTATGATCTTACATTAGACGCACCATCTGTAACACGCATATAATCACTGCCTTACTGGCATTGGCTTGACAGCGTGTAATGGATTGTTTACCTCCGCGCGGACGTCCGCCGCCGCCGTCGATCACTGACACCGACCTAATTACATGTAAATAAATACAGGGCCAATCGCCTGATTTGAGCCTCAGTCAACCCTCTCGGTGCATTACGTCGTTTGACCCTTTGGTGATCGATCTCTGCGATGAATTTTTAAGTAGACCCATTCTTTTCAATATGGATTAGCAAACTATTAACAATTTATTTACTAATGAATTTAACAAAGATGAAAGCTTGGTCACAGTACGGTCTTTATTTGGAACCGAGATTATATTTGTAATACAGATGAAGATAGATCGATAGCGTCATTGCGCGCTGGGAAATGTGTTGCAGACCAACATTGCCTATGTGCGCCGAATTTGCAGATATAAATCCGGCCGGTTTGTATTGAAAATATTTTTGTTTTTACAAATACAAATTACAGTGATCGAGAGCTTTTATATATAGCTTTTATATATAGCTTTTATATAATTTTGAAAAAGTTTTGTAAAAGCTTTAAAATCTTCAAGCTTTATAACTTTAAGTCTTTATTGTAAATTCATATAAAATTAGTGGCGTACCGCCACTACCCACCCACCCTGCTCTGTTTAACCAAAGTAGAATGTTTGATTTTGTCGCACTGTATGTGAAGTGAATACAAGTGAAGATTACTTAAATTTTTTCGACGTAATTTGTAGAAATTATTGAAAAAGCATTGACAACGTTATGATGTTAAATCTAAAATATATTTATACGTAAAAAATGAAACTTATAAAGTAAACATAAGAAAGAAATCAAACTCATAAAATATTTTCACAGTATTATCGTATTAAAATATACAAAAAATAAAAGATTTAAATATACAAAAAAATAGAAGATTGTTTAGTATGGCCGACGCTTGATCGCAGCTTCGGTCAACCCTTTCGGTACATTAAGCATTATTGACCTTGTTTAATCGATAGCTATAACTTTTGGCCCAAATAATCTGCTGAATTGTTTAAGTTTGTTTTAAAATTATGAAGTTTATAATTAAAAGCATTGAAATTTTTTTAAGCTTCACGCTTTATTCTTCAGATAAGCGGAGAGAACTTAGTGCCAAGATATTCTGTTTTATTTTGAAACCTTGCATCGGATACTATGCTAATTGTCTTTTCGTTTTGGCTAGTTTACTGTAAGTTAGCAATGTGTATGATGTCATAAATTTTATTGTTACAATATATTGGGTAGAAAATTTGCTGTTCTGTTAGTGGTGGTAGTCACCATGACGATATTAATAATACGCAAACTTAAGTAAAATTTACCATAAATATTAAAGCAATATTCCTATAATGTCTGTTATGAGCTTAAACAGATATCGTATATTTATCTTCCTATATACGTTTAATTAGTTATTTTTTAAGTTATTTGTTATATAAGTTATAATTTTTTCCTTCGTTCAATTAGAATTTTTGTATATTAAGGTATGCAGACGATTCTCGACTGATCATTTCACTAAAGAGAGTGCAAATTTCTTTTGAGTACGTCGAAAGTACATGATAGAAACTCCGCTGCCAAAGAACACCTAGTTGTTAACCTGCTATCATAATGCGTGATATTATGTTATCATGTGTTACTGTATTTAGCCTATGTATTTAGCCAAATTACATTCACGAGTATTAAATATCAAATTTCTCTCCATGTGAAGTGATAACAACAAGGCAAGCTAATAGAATATTAGACAAATAACGCCTTAATCGTCTTTTAAAATGGTCAAAGATCTTTTAAGTGAAAGACCTTGCTAAATATGTGACAGATCTTTGGGTTTATTCATTGCTGTTCTAAGACTTCCCCTATATTTTATGTCCAAACTCCATCATTTTGCGGTATAAGCAGAGAGCTTGAAGGAATTAATTATTTTCATTTCCCTGCTCCGGCAAGACGATGTGTGAAGTTGAGCTCCGCGTCTGAAGACAAGATATCTCGATTACAAGTGTCTTTACACTAGGTCCTCTTTGTCCATAACTAGGACTAAGGCATATTATTCATTATTTACATAGACAAGGAAAATCAAATGTGCAGTTTTTCTAATCTAACCTGAAAATACTTCTAAATAAGATAAAAATAAATGCTTCCCCCGAATAACACCCAAAACCATTGCATTCAGACATATAATTCATTTATTTATAATATTGTATAAAATAACAATAATTCAGGTAGACAGTGTGTAGCAATATCTATATTCATAATTATATCGATAGTAGCGCCGATCCCGAGGGTGCATTAAACTGACTGGTACGTTGGAAGCTGCGATATCGACCCCGGGCCTCGCGCTTGAATTCTCCTGTGACAGGTGAATTGAGCCGCCATTATTTGGACTCTACTATTTGACCTCCCTGACACTAACAGTGCAGTATTTTTAAATCACCAGAAGTGAATTGAAGAGTTCAGTGATAGAGTAAATGTGTAAGTATATCATTTTGCTATCTTTTATCTGTTTAATATATACATATTATAACTTTTTTTATATATTGTGGAAAATATTTATATTTAAGATCTCAGGCAAAGAACCGATTTGTGTAATACCCTTTACACACCATAGTATTATTATAAATATCAGCATAGTATTATTATAAATATATACCTATTGCTTCACTTAGTATCGTCCAGTATAACAAAAAGTGTAAGTACAAAACTAACACATTTTTGTATCTTTACGCCATATTTCTCATATAGCAGGGTAGGTAGAGGGGACCTAGTGTTATGATAATGTAGTCCCCACTTTCCACTATCTTCTTACCAGAATGAGGAAATGAAAATAATTTAATCCCCAACCAACATCGAACCTGCAACCAATGTGTTTACAGTCTGCGGTTACGCGCTGCTATGACCTAAAGCAGTACATTGGAGATTTTGTAATTAAATTGGACATATTGTATGAAATATATCATTTCATAATTTCATAATTGCTATTTACAATATGTACAATGTCATGATGTGTAATTATTTATTCAAATACTACAGTATTACAGCTTATGCACTCCCTTCTTTAATGAAATTAATGAATATTAAAATTAAATCTTTGTGTATTTTATATGAAATTTTTTTTTCAACGAAATTTGCGCTTCCTTTAATATAAGACAAATTTTGTTGTCTCTTTATCAACATTAATAAACATCTATCATATATTCCGTATCATCATCTTTTATATATTACCTAAAGAATTCAGCATCGAACAGTAGTCCTACAATAGTAGGCCCGTCCACTCGGGATAATTATTATATTTATTTCCATGTAATTACTCTTGTAATATAAAGTGAAACGTCAGTAAGACAGTTAGTTGCGCTAATCAACACGCAATTTGTGTTGCAGTGGAATACTGGATTTTTTGGCACTAGGCTCGTCCTGTATATCTGCCTATGATGGAAAAAACCTCAAGAAAACACCTTGTATAAAAGATGAAAATCAATTTGTTTAATATTGGACTAAAATTATAAATTATTACTCGCGAAAATGGGCCATTTATATAGTCTACGCATTATGCTACCAGCCATCTCGTTGTTACATTTGATAAATGGTGACAGGAAAGTTGGCATACTGAATAACTAAACTGTTGATTTTTAAGACTTATTTTTCTGCTGTATATGATTAAAATTAAAAACATACATCAGTTATTATTAAATTGTAATAATATGTATGCAGTAGATCTTGTATATTATAAAGAATTATTTGATTTTGTGTGTCTGCTTGCAAAGAATTTGTAAATAGCAAAGAGTACAACTATATATCAAAAACTTAAATATAAAATCATTTTGCAAAGCAATATTACATTTAGCGTTCAAAATTAAACCAATTCAAAACAAAATATCTATAAAAAATAATGATATTCATTTACATATATAAATATCGACTTCTATTGGTCCTTTTAAGAATTGTATATTCATATTTAATTTTGATACTAAATTTAATTCCGCTTAAGTATTAACAAAATAAATATTATTGTGCTGTCTAGAGAGAGGTGTTATGTACAAATGGCGATTATTTCAAATTTTTCGAAAGAGAAGCACCGCACCTAAAATAAAGCTGTGTAATTTTTTTTTTACTTTAATCTTTTGGGAAATTAGTAATTCACAAAGTGTAGAAATTGAACAGATATACTAAAGTTTCTTAATAGTTTAACAAACTGCAATACGACCGAGCAATTTCACTTATGCTTATTAAATTTCGCTGTGAGACAAGAAAATTTAAAGGCAGTTTTCACAGAGGACATACAACAAGGCTTAGTTGCGCGACACATTGGCTCGGCGAAATATCGTGCAGGCTGGGTAAACGCGCTCTAGCTTCCAATACAATATAAATTGCACTTTGAAAATGTCCTGTACTTTAAGGAGTGTATAGAATATACAACTTTAGCGCTAAACATGAGAGTACATTTCGGAGGAGCTTGTCGGAACGCGAAGCGGCACTATAATACCGGTAATGTGGTGTCGCCTTTCTGTGAGATAAGGGTACGCGACATTGACTATTCAAAGGGTTGCGGTCTTCAAAATTTACGCTCAATAAGTCTAAAATACCTTCACCATATATGAGCTACAAGGAAATGTGTCTCCGATCGCAAAAGATTATTGCATTTACATACACATGAAAATATGTATATATAATCTGTACACTTGCATGTGACGCAGAAGGGCGTCGTCTGACTGTAAACGTAATGGGTGTATTCGATTAAAATATTTTCATTTTATAACCCTGAGGAGCAAACTGCCATGGGCAATAGCCCAAATCTCTGCAGAAGATAGAGAATGGAGTGCCTTGACACGTACGTTCTCTCTGGCTAGATAAAGCCTGTCTCTCATTGAAAAAGCGTGACGATGAAAAAAAAAAGATATGACTTTTTTGTGGAACTGTTTCAAATGTTAATTGTATATGTCTCATTTAGCTAGATTTGGGCATTCAGTTCTGTATTTAATTAAACGCACGTCTTGAGACAATACAATATAATATTTGATTTGTCATTTTCAAAGTGAATTTAGAGTGTTTGAAACTGATATAGAGTTTTGAAAAGTGGTAAAATTAAAGTCCAAATATATATGAAATATGTAACAAATATGAAAACCTATGAAAATAATTTTAACTAATTTAAAAAAGGTGCTTAATGGATCGTAAATTAAAAAATAGAACATACAATGTTTTTGTTATTTAAAAAATCCATGGCTCATTTCTGAAACCACAACTGTATAAAATATCCATTAGGGAGCAATCAAAATGTCCGTCACGTCTTTTTACAAAATATTTTAAAGCTTTAGTAAGCCGCGCATAAAATAATGTTAAAGATTTATAAAGGAGGTTTAGTGTCGTGCAATGAAAACATAAATATATATATATATATATATATATATATATATATATATATATATATATATATATATATATATATATATATATATATATATATATATATATATATATATATATATATATATAGACTACGGTTCTACATAAACGTATATTTTATTTTATGATATAATTAAAATGTGTATTTGCGTTGTTTGAAACGAAATGCTACTTAAAATATTTTCTAGTGTAATTTTAGTGTAAAGGGATGTAAAATAACATTCATATATCACATAAGTATTTAATTTTTATATTTATTCATTTTGTCTGAGACTACTCATATAAAGTCGGCACTTCGTAGAACCTGCTACGTGGCGTAGCAATAGTTACTAGTTTAGTATTTATAAGAATGGTATGGGTACTATATTTATTTTGCAATTTGTAGGCTATCGTTTGTAAGGTACCTTAATGAGGCAATAACAATAAATAAAGACCCAAAAGTTTTCTAACCACTTCACCCTCATGTCGGTGCGGACCCTTGCAAGGAACGCCGAATTAATCCGGAATATATTATTACCGAAATATTTCCTTCTCCTACATGAGTATGTTCTTATGAAAATTTACATTTCTCTATTGTTATATTAATATTGAGAGTGATTAAATAAATTTTTGTGTTGGTTATAATATTTGAGAGATTTGGTTTCAACAATGTCTTGAAGAGAACTTAGTGTAAGTTCTTTCGAACTTACACTAAGTTCTCTTTGTTCATTCAAGACATGGAGTATTAAATGGTGGAACCTAACGTCACGTTTAGTCTTACTAGTAGGAATCGATTCGTCGCGTTTACAGTCGGACACTGTCACACTGAGCCATGATGGTGTAAAAAGAGAGATTATTATCGCTCTCTTTGTGAGGTGCAAATGAGCTCAATGGTATTAATAGTCTAATTGTGTCTCTCATATTATGCAAGATAGAAAGAGGTGTATATTTTTTCATCTACAAATAATGATATAGAGTCAGAAAATTTAAAAACATTCGTATATATATTTTTTCATTTGTTTTATTTTAAAGTGTTACCTCACATAGTTTGAAAAGCATTAGCTTCTTGGTAATATGTGATCCACAGCGGTGAAAGATACTTGCAATTGGAAAAAAGTTTTTGAAATACAATACTTAAAAGAAATTAAGAAGGGTGACGAATAAGCATTTTTATTTACGCAATATAATTGAGCCATATCTCAGGATTGAAATTTTAAAAATATCTCTGATGTTCTCTACATTCATATATTAGACTTAAAATAAAATATTTTTGTATTTGTATTACATAATAAATATTTATGATATCTTTTTAGTTTTATACATGAAAAAGTTCAAAACAAAATGTTACTGAAAAAACAAACATGGTTTTATTTAAACAGATACATTTGGCCTACGAAACATAAAACAAAAATACACGTTCATGTAGAATCAATGTACTCAGGTGCTTCTCATGTCCCTGGAGGACGGTAAACTCTCCCGCCTTGCGGTGCCCTCGCCGTAACCAGCATGCGTACCTATACTATTATATCTTTCTACTTTATTTTAAGGCTAAATTATTTGATATATAGCAACATCACGCGTTAGGGTAATAAAAGGAAATGAATCCTTTGAGGTTTTTGGTATTTTTTAAGAAACCGAAATTCTATTATAGTTTAGTATTTAAATATCATATCATCCTGATTTTCAATACTTCAATTAATCATTATTTTCAATACATGACTTTTAAAAGTTATATTCATAAGCATATGTCATTCATACATATACCTCAGATTACTGGATACATACCTATCTGACGTTTCACGAATACTAGCACACTAACATTTTGGCACATGTAAAAATGGATACGTCCAGCGAAGTGAAAAAGCCGATTATTTATTTATGATCAATTCACATTTGCAAAGAGTATGAGTGCAACGATCGTAAAAGCAATGGCTGCCACAAATATAGTACCTGTATGGAACCAATCGCATGCTACTGTATATTAGTACTCAATATAATAAAACACGCCATAGCTCCATAAAACGATTCGACAGTGTTGTAAAAAAATCAAAAATGTTGATCTCGGCAATAGCTCGCAGCCAGAGCAGTTTGTTTGTTTTGCCATTCTATTTTTAAACAACTGTCATTGGTGTTTACTTTCCTGTTACGTAATAAAATTTTCGTATATATTTTTATGAAGTATGTGAGAATTTGTTCGACGCCGCGTCATTTTTGTATTCAATATTATACAAATTATTTTTAATATAAAATCATACGGTACGACTACAATTAAATGTAGTAAAATTTTACAATCATAGCAATAAACGAAGAGCCAATTGGCGCACTAGATGGTTTACTGGAGTTCATTACGGTAATATATCTACTTATAGTCTGTTAGTATATAGTATAACTGTTTTTGTTGCCGGGGCGATGCAACGTAAACCGCAGAATGCGCTCGGCATTTCATTACGAATACATTGACAAATTCTGTTCTGCCGATTAATGTTTCACCATAATGCATAAAAACACACGACTATTTTACGATTTTAACGGAACTGGTCGCTTTGATTTCGTGAATTGTAATTTCGTATGTAAATTGTTATGCGCTATAAAATATTAATTTGACAAGGAGTATCAATAAGTAATACTTCAGCTGTACTGCTAAACTCCGAACTACCTTTTAATTGTTCGCTTATAATTTCATCAAATATGGGTCGATAATAATTGTAATGGTATGATGAAAACAAATTAGCTTGTTTTGCGATCTTAATGCATAGTGAATACAAAGGATAGAGTATATAAAGAGAGATAGAGTCGGCAATGATATAGTGTCGGGCTGGCGGCCGCTCCCTCAGGAACGATAAACCCTTCCCGCCGCTTCCCGTCTACTCTTCTTTATGGGAAGGCCGGAATGGGCAGCCCAGGTGAACAGGTAGCTAGATTGCGAAAGTATTTTTAGAACATCTTGTCGGTCGTTCGGTGTTTTTCCTTTGTTATCAAATGTTTTTGCTACCTTCGATGCGGTTATAGGTGTCCTTAATATGTTGGCGGGCTTTAGTCGCTAAGAGTTACTTACCCACATCACTTGAGATAAGAAAATGTTTTCTCCTTAAAGTATAGTGCTATGACTAACATATTTTTCTGTTTAAATATTTAATGCAAAATACTTCTGTTAGTAGCTAGTAGCGTCAGATGATGAAACTGAGAGGTGTTGAATGAAATGGCTACATTATTCCGCGAGGCGAATCATATATTTGGCGCTCGCGAGGTCAGTGAGGCTAGAATAGACAAAATCAGACATTCATTTGTTATTTCCATTTCGAATGGCACAGGTCTTTTATCGCATGTTGTAGCGAGCGTTGGTTGTTTGATATCTTCGTAGCTTTATTTGCAAATCGCGTGCTAAACGTATACGTTTACACCCGTACTACTCATACTTGTTGAATTACAGTGTTTAAAGTAAATTCCATTTAAATTATTGTTTTTTGTTTTAGATTTTGAAATGAAGGCAATTTAAAAGCAATAAATGTCATTAGTTATAATGGCATATCGATTTGTGCACATATATACATTTATTATATAATACATTTGATTTGTGTACATATAAAATAAATATATGTTAGACTGATACTTAAACAAAATGTGATGCTAGAAGCGGCATCTGAATACGTGCACTTTTAGATAAGCTTAAAATAGAGATAGAGTGCGAAATCGTTTCGTCGATCTTAATGCTTTTCACAGTATCTTTTAAACCTACTATGGCACATAGTATACGTTGAATTTACTTAAAGTTATAGTTTGAGTTTTATTTCTCATCGTATATTATATGAAAATAGAGAAGGGTACGGGTAGGGTATGTCTTAACAAATCATCACTCCAAGCACGATGGCGATGATGTTTTTATATGTCGCCTTTATCAAATTATATATAATTTTATATTTCGATAGATATTTTTATTTCTTTTCTCGAAGAATATTTTTGAACATATTCTACAGTGTCATAATGAGTAACTAAAAATACAATTCTACTTAAATGACTGTTTATTACATTTAAATGCATGTGTGCAAAAAATAAGCTTGTATTAGAATAGCAGCATGCGGTAGACGAGGGGGTACATCCGCATGAGGTATGAATTGGTAATGAGGAGGTGGTGCACTTTGAAGCCACGTTGCACGATAGCAATTCCGGGTTACACTCCTAGTGCATTAACAGCTACGTGTTGTTGAGGATAACAAAATATTAAACAATCCTAGCAAAGTTAAATATTTTTTAAACTTTTAACAAATACTTCATCTAATGGTTATCAAAAATGTATATGATTTAGTTGTAAATAGTTTTTAAAGTATTCTATAGATAAAAATCTATGTCACATATTAGCCGGCCATAAACGCTTCGTAATTTGTTTAAAACAGAAAGCAAATTACTAATTACCATACAAATTGATTGTTTCGATATTTACCGCAATACAACACAGGCTGTCTTTAAATTTAGTACGCCACCACACCTCATGTTGTTTCATATTTAAAGCTCTTGATTATGTGCTGTATTAAGGATTATTTTGATGCATATTTATATTTAATTTGCATAATTTTATATTGCGTATTGAATATAAAAAGTAGTTATTATAATTTGTAGTTAGTGATGTTTAATTTCTGTTTATATTTCTTTAATTTTGTACTTTTTTCATTGGTCATAACTAGTTATAAAATATATTAAATTATATTGGTTATCTTTTTATGTTTATATATTTATATTAAATTTGCTAAATAACACATCTGATTTAAATGTAGCTTAGCCGCATATGGCAAGAATTGCCAGAAACATTTAAAGATAATTTACACAATGATAAATATCATTGTCGTCAAAAGTTTATACGAATATTTATCGAAATCAAATGTAACTTATTTATAAAGTATATCAAATTTGTATTGCAATTTTACTTAATTAGTATCATATATTCCCATATAACCAACCATTCACAAACGCGGCCGCTCGGCAAGTCACAATAATTAGTAAACTTTCCCTATACACAGCACATGTCGCTGTACCTACGAGTGCTTATAATAAGTAATAATTTCTAGTCCATTGTAAACTATAGTAAAGTATAGAACAAACCAATCAATATACATGAACGTCATAGAATATGAACAGAAGAGAGCCGGATGTCAACATTTACTCAGGCGATTTTCCTCCAGGGACGGCGGAAAATGACATGCGCACTTTATCCTACTTTCCTCGCTCTACGATGCAATTGCATACGAATTTCTGTGAGACGTCTTTGAGGTGGAGCTTATGTTTTTTTTTAAGTTGTCGACTTAATTTGCAAGTCATTTGACTTTAGTGGTTTTCATTTTATTTTTTAGCTTGCTACGAGTGCTACGAATATTATACTTTTCGGCGAATGGTGATTGTAAAAACAATTTTGATAAGCGTACCTTTGCTCACTTGGCTCAGAGATCTAATAGAGTCTGATTTATCACATAAGAAGCTTCCATTGAAAATACATTGACTTTTCAGAATTAAGTGGCTTAGCGTGAGTCGGACTCGCCAATTTCTACGCTTGGTTCCATCGTAGCAAGTCCATATTAAGGATATTTACTGAGCCAAATACCACTTTTATTTATCGTTACCAAAAGTTACTTTACTTTTATGTTTGTTTTAATGAAAAAGTTACATTAGTGCTTTATTTTCAAATATATTAATCTCCATTTTAACCTTTAATTTGATCCAACCTATAGAAGGCATAGTAGATTACTAATAATATATTCTTAATCAAAATTTAATTGCATAAAAATATATATTAACTTACCCCAAAGAACAAGTTATATGAAACCTAATAAAAAAGCAAAACACATATAGCTGTAAACATGACTAAGTGTCCAACAAATATGGAAAGATTATAATAACCTATATCTTTATTAACATTGCGTTTTCCTTATATGTAATATCTTATAAACACCGGTATTAAATCAGAAAGCCGGTGCGGCGCGGCGACTCTGCGATAGTGCATCATAGCATCAAAGCTTGGAGTGGAGACGCGCTGCCGACTCATTGCCGGCCGAGGAAGCAGAAATCACGGCGGCAAACATTGACTTTAGACTTTTCCTCTTTTACTCACTTAGCCTAACTCCCGCTGCACTGCAAATCACTTCAGTACGACAGTAAAAGTTTTATATATTCTAAATGTTTTAAAAAGTCACCCGAGATCGTGATTCACTATCGGAAGTCGATTGACAGAAGCACAATCTATTATTGTACATACAGTCTCTTTCAAGTTTCTCTAAGTTGTAAATTTATTTTTTATTATTTAAGAAATAATTATGTTATGTTCATAATTTTATGTTATTTACACCTAACACCTATCGCGCCTGATTTCTAGACATGGCATGCTGACTGGTGGATCTCAGCGATACACAAAAAGTGTTATATAGTATAATATACTATGTAAATAAAATTTAATCATATTCAAATAATAATAATCGTTAAGTAATATTCAGATCAAACACTTCCATCAGCAGATATCTTCTACTTTCTAAGCACAGCGCAGCGTAACGATTTCCTAGACGAAGATTGCACTCAATGCTACCTGACCGGATGAAAAATGGTTTGCATTTAATCTTTTCAGACTTCAAATATTCGCTCATTAACTTGTGTACCCACTCCAGACATCGACGATTTGTTACTTTAAATCGTGGCGATAGGATGAAAGAGCGTTGAGGAAAAGGCACCTATTTCCAACACCGTATTTACCCTCAGGGTTTCACTCTAAGCGTAGGACTGAGATATTTTCTTATACAGCCGTTCAATCAACTAGATGTGCTAAGCTAATTAATCAACTGCTATACTTGTAAACGTCAAGCTTCCCAATATAATATACTGAAAATAATATTATTATCCTTACTTTTACAATACTATTATTATTCCTTTCATTCATTGTAGTTTCTTTATTGATCGAGTGATGAAAGTATAATAAAAAAGGTATACAATGCGAAAGTGACTAAGAAGAGAGGTAGGGGGAGACCTCGATTGACTTTAGAGAAAACAATGTCGATGATACTGAAGGAAGGTCCCGTAAAAAAGCGTGAGAAGGAGGGCCTATGTGACGTGGATGATGACAGTGAATGAGGCGAAAGAGGTATGCTATACCAGTAAGAATAAAAGTGAAACTCGAATTATTATTTTTTATCTTTATATTTAACTAGGATTAAGCCCCCGGTGCTGGAAATAGAAATATCTTCTGTTCTGAAAGTTCTGTATGGCACATAACACATTCAGCAGGTAAGTAGTAATTCAGTAAGTTACATGGAAACGATTACCGTTTGTCACTTTTGATTCTTGTTAAAATTTACCTTTCATGATATGCACGTAATAGGGTCCCATTATGATACAAATTCAGCCTCCATTTCAGTCTCCAAGGTATGTGTCTATTAAGTTAACAAACGATAAATATTTAAATATTTTATCCCCGAATTCTGATAAAGGGATGTAAATGACTACTCGTCCAATTTGCATTGAACAGATTAACGTCATAATCGGAGCGATTCAATCAACGATCCGGAGAACTCTGGACAAAAGGAGGGAGGCGAGGAGATGGTGAAGGTTTCATCGTGATACTAATATCTCCAGATAAAATGTTAATTTTGTGTTCATTCAATTTTAAAAAGAAGATAGGCCGATATTTAAAATCCTTTCGTTCTAGATTATTTGATAAATATCAATTATTAACATAATTATAATGTGACACGAAAAATAGTTTAATTTAATTTCTTGATTGAGTTAGACTTAAATTTTAATGCAAGTCTAGGTTCGAAATAATGCAATAAAGTAAAATTAAAAAAAACCTAAATTTCAAAGTAAAATTACGCTAAAGTACCTATATAATATGAGTATGTATCTCGTATATATCTTTTTTTAGTAATTATTACATTTTTGCTATTTTTAGTAATTATTATATTTTAAATTAAATTCATTCAAAGTCATTCCAAGGAATAATCTTTCAAAACGCCATTATCTAAGAGCCGAACAGAAAATAACAGAATAACTAAATCGTTTTACTTTTTTTATTTAATTTTGATAGTCCATGTTAAGTTAACATATAGTAAACATATAGTAAGAATATATTTTTCGA
Source organism: Dione juno (assembly GCA_037127375.1). Lineage (NCBI taxonomy): Eukaryota > Metazoa > Arthropoda > Insecta > Lepidoptera > Nymphalidae > Dione > Dione juno. The sequence goes on along the minus strand of JAXRJS010000007.1, from coordinate 5,295,759 downwards.
ATAAGGAATTTAAGTACGTACATTGACTAAATAGTGAATGCGAATGTTTTCAACGGTACGATAAAATGATACGTGCCTGCTGCTCCCTCCGTCGGACTAGCTCTGGACTTAATACTTTACAAACTACTCGGGTCTTACCTTGTCCCAATGAGATATTATACAAAGAAAGTGAATTGTGGGGTTATGGCATAGCTCACACTTAATGAAGTACGAATAAAATATTTAACATATCAAAATATAATTTGAAGTTGAAGTAAGATCTACTTCAAGTTAATTTTAAAGTTTCTTTAAGTTTTATTTAGTTATTACTTATTGAAATCTGCGCAGAAAATCAATTTTGTAACATTAGCTTTAAAAATAGATCTTATATATATATATATATATATATATATATATATATATATATATATATATATATATATATATATATATATATATATATATATATATATATATATATATTATGTGACAGTAAACAATGGTTGGAGGTTCAATAACCACTCGTCAAAACGCAGCATTAACTTCCGCCACACGCAGTGACTAATACGGAAGAAAAGGAGAGAACAGAGGGTCGCAATACTATGTTTTTTTGTTTCTTGTCTATGTCCTTTGAAGTGAAATTAAAAACCTAAGCATAACACATTTAATGATAAAATTATCATAGATCCATGGATCCGTCACAGAGCTAATTGTATTAAATAATAGTGCTCGACAATCTGAGAGAGCTTATATCATACGTCTATTGTATCAGTGATTAAGAAAGCTGGAAGCTAATGTAGAAGCCAAACACAATTTTGCATAATGTCCTTGCGGAGTCAGGCAGAAGAGAATCGGTTCTCATTAAGCAAATCGGATAGCGTTAGCGTATCCAATTAGTATAGTCAATGTTTGGTTACCCAATCAGTCGAGATCAGCCCGTCACTCAATTTAAGTCTGCGGGTAAAATGTCTATCAATTTAATTTTTCGAGTCCCCTAGGTGTTGAATATGAATCTATTTTAAAAATTAATGAGGTAGAGATACTACAGCCTATTTAATTGTTTCAATTAATTTAATTTATCATTTTAAACGCAATCAATTAGCGTATGCATTTTTACTGAAATAATGATACATGCATAAAATTATCGGATAATTATAAGGGTAAGATAATTAGACGTCAGCAGCCGATAGCAGCAGCAGACGATAATTAGAAGTCAGGTAAAATGTCAGAAAAATATAAAAAAAACGCTATTACCCTAAAAGGCACATTTTCCGGCAACTTTATGAAAACGTTTCTGTAGATTTATGAATAAAACCTTTCAGGGGAGATGTGAAGCCGCAATGTAATTTAAGGCGTATGGAGGAGAACCGCAGCCTCCGAAATTAGACCGTTATCATTCCGCCGCTGTCGCCGCTCAGATCACCAGTTATGTGAGCCAATACACTGAACGAACGGAATAAATTTGCTTTATATCAGACAGTTGACCTTCATATCCAATATTGTTGGTTTTATACACGAAAATATTTCGAGAATTTCTTGCTTCCGCCTTCTTCGTATTCCAACCTTTTCCTCTGCATTTACTTTTAAAGTTATTTTTATATTGGGCTAATAAATTAATGATATTGCAAAATTGGAAGTCCTTAAAGAAATAATATTATATAATGGAAAAATAAAAGGAAACACGTAGCGGTATTATTTTAAATTATTATTAGATATTTGCGCACTTAGACCCATTCATATTCATATCATTAAAAAACAAATGTCCTACCACATACAATATTTCTATTGTTTTATCCACACAAAATGACTTAACTAAGCTTACACTAGCGTTGAAAAAGTTTTTAATCGCTGAGGTTTCTAGTATTCTTTCAGTAGATTATTACATAGTATCATTGAAATATAAAAATGCGAGAAATTCAAATTGTAAGTGCAATCACATGCGTATAAATACAAAACAAAACTAGAATTTTTAAAACAAAATGGTATAATAATTATAGTACAAGTGTTTTGAAAATCATAAAGTAGAACTGTGCTCACATGCTCACTGTACATACTATACAGGCTATTCAGGTTTTACAACAAAAATATTAGTAAAAAAAATATGTTTTAGATTTTATTCATGATCATGTGTAATTCGCTTGCATGTCACATATAGTACTGTAATAGTTATTGATTATTATTATTTGTAGAAAATAATATAAAATTGGAGAGGAGAAAATACTACGGTATCTTACACCTAAGATAGGCATGGCTTGAAAGATAAATAACAAAACTTATACTTGATAATTTTTGGTTTAAACTACATGTCTATAATTACATAATTACCAATATTGTTTAGCTTCACTGTCTACCACTATACCTAGACACTCCGTTTGTGATTTTCATTAAATTTTTTAGACATTGCGTGCGCGAGGCGGCGTTGAGTCCCGCACTCAACGCCGCCTCACTAACCGAACAACGGTCACAAATTTTGCTGTCAACGTAGACAAATTTTGTCCTACAATTAGTCCTTAATAATCCATATAAATATATATATGTTATAATTTAATTTTATTGTACATATAAGTATTTTTTTCCAAGAGAATCACTTTGTTTAAGAAAAACAATGACAATTGTATTAAAAAAGGATCATGAAAGTTTCATACAAATCAGTTTAACTGTTCCGGAGATTAGCGCCGACAAACAGAATGACAGACAGACATACAATATTTTGTAAATGTTGTTCGTGTTTTAGTCGCGTAAACAACAATATACTACACCTAGTTTATTTATAATTTTTATATATAGATATCGATTGCCATTCAGATGATTCGTCCTAAACGATGCAAACTCTGGCTAACGCAAGCACGTCTGACCCAGGCTGACCAGTATCGTAAAATAAAGTTGTCCCTAGTAACCATTTTCAACAATTTCTTAATTGTGGTTGGCTTTTAGTCTACCCTGAGTGGATTTAGTTCTCTAGAGCAGTCATTAGAAATGTACAGGCTTATGGTCGGACTGGTGAGTTTAGGCCTTAAATGCTTTTACTTCATGACTGCTATATCGTTTTCGATTTAGAATCGAGGGCAGGCAAAAATTAATTTCGCTTCTCCGGTTGACAATAAACAAGTTCCATCACTCAATATATTGTCTCGAAATCCGGCGGTATGGGAAAATTGGAATGCTCTCTCTGCGAGCTAAATGCGAGACACAGAGTATAAAAAATGTAAATATAGTATTATTTAATATATTCATAATAGTAGTATTAAGATTCTATCAGTCTTATAACAAGACAAAGTGCTGCGTTGAGCTCCGCCACTCAATCCAAAATGTCTAAAAATAAAGAAAAGGGGAAACGGAGTGTGTTAATACTAGGTTCTCTCTGCCTACCGTGCTATATGCGGGATACAACATGCAGCTATAGAAATAGTATTTAAAATTTATTCTGTTTCAATCTAAATTGTTGTATATTTATAAATAAATAATTAAAATTACAAATTATTAATTTTATTTATCTTTTCTTTACATCTTACAACAAGATACATTTTGTTTAAAAATTTTACTTAACTTAATGCTATATAACATAAAATCAAAATATGAATTGTATATTTTGATTTCCATAATTGTCAATAGTTTTCAAATAGACAATTTATGATATATATAATACTACCATAGAACGTATTCTAAGTGAATGATAAGTTTATCATACGGCGATAATACCAGGATAGGGGCTTGTTTTAGGATAAAGTGGAAGTCACTGCAGAACTTATCAAATGTGCTCCCTGCTTCATGTACATACTCGTACATAACCAATTTGTGTGAATTCGTTCATATTTAAATTTATTATGCATCTGCTTAATTCGGTTTAATTGCAATAGTAGGTTTAAATACTACATAAAATTAAGAACGATTTAAAAGCGATCATTTTGTAACAAAATGTTAAAAAACGCTTTTACAACGAAATCATTGAATTAAGTGGTAATAACACGTTCGTAATAACACGTCGAAAAACAAACTTCCAATCGGTTAGATTGGAAATTTATCGTTGTACTTGTAACATTTTTAAAATAAGATAAAATTTGTATGTACATGTAATCTGATTTGTTATTCCCAAAGGCTGTCGCTATTTCTTAGCGAAACGGCTTAAGCGCAAAATTGAAGTAACTGCACAAAGCGACACTTTTTGACGGGGTGCTTGGAATAGATTTTCAAGATACTATTTTGTAAGATAATAAATATGAAGCTTCAAAAATTTACTATCAGATCATATCCTCTTCTTAACTTTTATTTTGCTTCAGCATGTCTACAAATAAACAAATGTATATCCTTTACTGTAAGCTACTATGCCTGATAAAATAAAAATTGGTATATATTTATACATACAATACATAGTTAAAACACTAATTAAAATACGAAAATATAGCGATAATTAAATTCACAAGTAGATGTAAACCAAGGGAAAGTCATAAATGACATGGATAAAATTCATTCCCACACGTAAGCTGGTGATACCGCACGTCATCTACACGGTATCAGACCGTAACAGCGCGGTGGGCGGTCTTTGTCTTCAACTGCCCTTTTGTGAACATTTTCAATTAACATGTCATATAGCTTCTGCGAAATTATATTGATTTGCAATGAAATTAATATGAAATTAGGCTTGTCCCTATAAATACCAGACGCAAGCGTCCTTACACAATGTACGTATTGGATTTACCCGTTTAAAGATGCACATTTCGGCTTTTTTGCGTAACGTTCCATTCCTTATCGATATCTAAGTATGACAAAAATAAAAAACTCATCGTTCAAAATGGTTTTTCTGACTTTATTGTCATTTATAGTAAATATAGTTAATTACTGAGAAATTAACAATAAAATGTAAACGAAAACCCATGTACGAGATGGCCGTTTGCAAAACATAAGGAAATAATACATTTAACGTCTCCAGTACAGTAGGTCCATGATAATGCAATTTTTCTTGCTTAGTGCCTGTACTGACCCTCTCCCACTCTACGTTGCTCACTCATTGTCCACTCCCATGCGTAATTCATAGCAGCTGCGCGACGCATTCTAAATGTAATTCTCGAGCCAACCACAAAACAATTCCCCAGCTTATATTGGAACACAAAGTTTAATTATTGAATACAATTATTATGTAGCAGAATTGGCTAGTTGATTCCTAACGACTTCGGGAAGAACAGGATGTAAAAATGAAATCAATTGAAAGGCGCTTTCATTAAAAAAAGGTCTCGGAAAGAAAGAGCGTCGTGTCTCCTCTAATTAGAAGTCGCGAGCCGAATTTTCAATGCGTCTCCGCGTCGCCCCACTAATGGTGAACTAAAATAAAAGTTTATATTTACTGTGCGTGGGTTCCTTTCTTCCAATGAATATTTATACATTTCCACTTTACGTTATTCACCTCAAAGCCAACAGCGGCAGAAGTTTTTAAGGGTACACTTTTTATAAATTAAATTTCTTTGTCACTTCTTCGTATTCGTAAAGTTCAACATGATTATATTTTTTTCACTTCGCTTTTTGTGCCACCAGGTAATTTGCAGCTTATTCGCACTTTTATTTTATACAAGTGTCAGTATTCTAGTTCATTTATTTAGTTATGTCATTATTTAGATCATCTATTATTATAATTATTTCAATAATATCGAATAGTAGAAATAGTAATACTAGGACCAGCCATATAGGCAGAATTTATAGCAAATATATATTTTTTTATATAATATTTAAGTTCCCTAAATTGTTCAACTTTATAGAAATATACAGGTAAGTATTAAATAAGCTTTGTAATTTGTCATAAGGATCCTAAAGAAGGCATAGCTTTTAAAGTGTGACAATATGGCGGCTTTCTTCGCAGCGTGAAATCATTTGTTACGTGCGTAATAAGACGGAGAATTAGAAGGCGTCAGGAAGCATCGCGACAAACTTCCAATAAGCCAGCGTCTTCCGGTACATCGAGACTCGCTTTACAAGAGTAATGATGCTTAATTTTAATGACGCGTCGCGACCATAGTCACCCGCGAAGACGCCCGCCGCCCGCCCACCGCCGAGAGACGGCCCCCGCGCGTGACTTGACTTGCCAACCTTTCATATTAGAACTGCTTCGGCTGAAAGTCTGACGATAAATTTAGTTATTACTTGTGAAAATAGACGGAAGGAGATCGCTAACTTGTCCTCGTGAGAAGATAATGGATCATTTCGGGGGATGTTTTAGTCATTTTAGGAAAAAGATCTCTTAAAGCCCCTTTATGCGAAGAGTTTTCGGATTGTGTGGAATATGTTCCAGAGTAATTTTTCGTTTAGGAAGTCTCGTTAGGGCCTCGAAACATTGGAGCTGACAAAAAGTTGCAAAGAACCATTTATATAATCTCACATTATATAAAGTTTTTAACTAAAGTATTTTATGGAAATTGACTAAGTTTTTAAGCCGCATTGATTAGTATTCCCATTGTATATAGTGATGTTGCTAATAGATATAGTAACGTATTTAATGTCTCTCCTACATTTACTGCAGTCATTATTAACAGCGTCACAGGTTTACTCGAGTCCATTGGATGAATTTTAATATTAAATCATGTTCGCGTTTCAGTTCTGTTCGGCCAGTGAAATAATTTGGAATGAAATATTTCGGCGCAAACAGCGCAGTATATAAAATTAAAGACATCCGCGGGCGGGTGAACCATCTACCCAACGGCAATAATGTCAATGAATATTGTTTACAAATGCATCCCATCTATCATCAAATCGTTTGGTGACATGACGGAATGGACACAGTGTTTTGTTTATTTTTATGTTATATTTTATTACGTACGTCATACATCGTCATGAGTTGGTGCTTGCCAACGTCATTTATGGTCATATGACGTCATATTGAAGGTGATTAATGTTATTGAATTTAGTAACCACAGTAAAATGAGAGTAAATATTTGTTTCTAACTATACGTATGGTGAATATGATCAAGAGAAAATGGACAGTATAGTAGTAGTGATGTTAGCGCATTAACATATATGTTTAAACAATTTCGAATGTCAAAGAAAAGTTAGTTTGAATTTGTCTAATAGAATATAACACTGCTGGTTGATTTTGTAAATAATTATAAAAGGTTAAAATTATAAATAGTAATAATTTCTAAATCTAAGTACTAAGTAGTACTAAGCGAATAATGATAACTGGTACGTAAATGTAAAAAAAAAACAAGTGTGTCGGTATCAATTTGAGTATTGACAAAGATGTCGGAATTCCGATGAATATTGGATTTCCCTTTTCCTCACGAAAACAAAAATATCGAGCTGATTTGTTATTCTATGAAGTTGGTTGATCTACTTACTACTTGGGTACTTTTAGGATCATACATTGTATATTGATACTTAGTAGGCAATGTTTTTCTATTATATATTTATATGTAATACTAGCTTTCACCTACGACTTTGCCCACGTGGTCAAGTGGAAATGACTTAAGAGTTAGGCCTAGTAATATAGCCTTCCACGATCAATGGAATATTCAACAGAAAACTACTTTTTGAATTCGAACCAGTACTTTCTGAGATAAGTGCATTCAACTAAACAAATTTTGTAGTATATAAGTATAGATCTATGTTGTAAACAAATCTTATCGTGGTAAATATTACTAGGTTTACCGCTGAAATTGGTTATGTGAAGTCCCGCTTGATATTGTCAGAAATTAATGATTCCTTAAATGGCCTCCGCCGTGTTTGGAAGATAATACAAATTGTTGAATTATAATGTCTAAAACTCGTCACAAGTAGTCAAATCATGTATTGTTTTAAGAACTGGCCGAAAACAGAACATGAGGCTATATATAGTTTAATCAGACTTTAGATGGTTAAGCTGAAAGATAATGTGGCTCAGCCAAAAATAAATACACTACAATAAATGTCAATGTCAAAGAGGTGGAAAGTGTGTTAACGCCAGGTTCTCTCTTTCAATTCTACTACACGCAGAGAATGAATTAAGCTAAAAAAATAGACACAAACATTTATATATCAAGCCCGTGACGCCTACGCCCTACGCCCTACGCCCGTGACGTCATATGTAGTAGAATTGTAAGAGAAAATATATATATATATATATATATATATATATATATATATATATATATATATATATATATATATATATATATATATATATATATATATACATCTTTTTTTTTTCCAGAAATATAGCAACTGATCTTTAATTTAAAATTATTATATTTTTTTAGCTACACGCCACATTAAGTGGCGGAAATCCTCGCCTCCAACGCCTCGCTTTCTTTTGTTATCAAGCGCGAGGAAAATAAAATATTCCATTTTCCTGAGTCGGGATCGAACCTGCACCCATCAGCGGTATCAAGGTTGTTAGGTTATTAAGTCATACTGCACGTAAAATACTGCACAATAGAAAAGTTTATTAAAGAATTTAAGAATTAATAGTTAGTAATACACTTTCTGCAACAAAGTTTAATTAAGTTCAGTAAAATTATCTACGAGTATTTCTAACAAGAGAAACGAGAGTAATGAGTCAGCTAACTTATTACCGTTCAGTATATCTTTTGTCATAACGCCAGATACATATACTCGTATGCTGAGAAAGTTTTCAGTTCATCTAATAAAACGACTGTTTGTTAAAAGATTTAATGCACTATGTAAATACTACATATAAAGAAAATTATACCACATTAGAGACGGTCTCTTGAAATAGGAACTGTTATTTACTTTTGTTTTACTTGTGTATTATAGTGTTTTAGTGTAATTTGTAGCTAATTTTTTGCATCAGGATTCGCAGCTCTACTATCCTATAGCTGTGTTGATGCAGGCCCTGTTTTATCTCGGTGAGAGATTAGGTATAAACATGTTTCGTAATTTTAGAGAAATCAAGTGAGTACATATCTAAACATGTATATTTTACAAATCAGTTATAGTAACAATGGACTGTTAGATAGCAAAGGATACCGACACACTAGCGCTACACGTATACGGCGCTAGGTGGTAACATATTGTTAAAGAGGCAATTTCATTTGTGGCTAAGACACGATACGTATACATGTATGTATTTTCTTCCAGGTCATACAGAAATTGTAACAAATATAAATTGGTATAGATAATAAATGTTTAATAATACAATACAATGAAATGCATGAATAGATCAATACGAAAAATATTAATTAACGAATGAAGCCAAGTAATAAAAGTCGACCAACTTACATTATATATATATATATATATATATATATATATATATATATATATATATATATATATATATATATATATATATATATATATATATATATATATATATATATATATATATATATATATATATATATATATATAATATCAAATCAAGCAAATCTTCTACTGCAGATAATAACAACCTTAGCTCTAATTACAACTATGCAAAACATGTGAATTGATACTGTTGACGTGTTAGTATTTGTTCATAAAACATATTGCATGTATTGATTATACAATGAATTGCAAAACTACAGACTATACACTCGTAATTGTTTTTATTACCATAAGTATGTTAAAATATATATATAAAAAAATAACCAATCTCTTGCACTATAAAACCTGATACCGCCATCATATGTAAATGATTGCAAGACAAGCATCGTAGATATAAGCGAGCACGGCGGCAGGTAACAATATTTCCCACGCCAACAAATTGAATAAACACATCAACGTTCGCCTTAAACGACGAAAAGACAAGTCCAATAACGTTGGCCCACGAACGATAAATATTCGCTAGAACGTCGACTTACACCGTACACGCTAGGTGTTTATCCTATCTTAGTTCCTTTACTAAGTCGACGTAATGCGACAGTATATTCTTTTATTATACTCATTTAATAGAAAATAGAGGTTGATATGCAATTAGTTATTCTATTGTACGGTATACGCTATACACGTTTCCTTAACGAGTGAAGGAAAGAATTAAGTTCAAATAAGGTAATTTCATATTGATAAATATACGGTATATATTAATTGATATTTTTTTTAGCTTCATGTTTTATCCTCCATTTTAATCAAGAGAGAGACAATAAATCATGAGTCTTTTCTAAATAATAATATAACACAGATAATATATGAGAATTACGTTGATCCTGAACATAGACATAGATAGATGTAGATAATTCTTTTTACATTGGTAGGCACATGTGTTGGTGCGTGAATTCCTCTCAGGGTCACGTAAAGCCCCCTCTAATACAATTTGTTAGGAGACGTGCGTTCTCCGCAGAATGCAAAGCAAGCGCCACTTCATAGCGAGGACGATTATAGGCAATTTGTTGTCTAGACGCGTAAGACGCTAAAATTATTTACGTGTATTCTGTTTACGAAATTTCGCTACTGTTTTTTACTTGCGGTAAATATTCTGGAAATTTATTGTAATCATTAGATTTACTTTAATTAATAGGTCGCTTTTAATGGTAAATAGCTATAAATATACTGTAGGCACAAACTTAGTTTTTGAAACAATATTTAAATATAGCTGAGTTATATACCTATAGGTAGAATGATATCCAAAAATATATATATATAATTATAATAAATATATAATTATAATAAATATATATTATAAATAAAATATATAATTATAAATAAAATATATAATTATAAATTGTCCACTGAGGATGTTAAAGACCGTGCAAAGTGGAGTAGGCTCAGTCGGAAGGCAGACCCTGGCAAAAGCCGGGACTAATGCCAAGAAGAAGAAGAAGAGGTAGAATGATATGCCAAGATTAGAGGTAGAATGATATTCTTCAAAACTTTGATCTTTCGTTCAAGCTTAGTTCAGATTAATATTAAGTTTATTGGGCTTGCATTTTAAATTATTAAAACTTTCTCATTTAATATAACAGTACAATTATGTATGTAAACATTCTTATATAGTGATTTTTAGCTAGAATTTATGGTGAGCAGATGTGGCCTCCTTTGTGCCTGCGAAAGGTACGAGAAGCAGTCGCCTGTCGATCTATCATCAATTACAATCCGTCATAGTAGACTAGGCTGAAGGCTTTATAAGTCTGGTAACTGGCTTTAATCATTACTATGAAAATTTGGGCTGTCAGGTTTCAAAGACTAGATGGCAGTCGTTTGTATAGACTGCGAGTCTATAGAACAAAATGTAAATAAAAAGACATAAGGTTTAAAGACTTAATTGTTAAACAAAATAAATATACATAAAGAGGCTTATTTAGATATAAATAATGTAAATGCAAACATCTACTTTCAATATACGAATTCTCATAACACAAACAAGGTATATAGGCAGATATTTGTAGATATAACAAAAAAAGCGAAAAACTAATTTGATGTTGTTTGCGCAGCGCATACTCGCCGACATTGTTTGCTCTGATATTACACTCGAATTATTAAGTCTTGGCGGCGTTTACCCGCAAAGCAAACACATGAATAATAGCCGTGAATATAGTAAACTACGAACACGATATGCACAGTCCAGGGATTATCGGAATTTATGTGGCACGTATGTGACGCACCTCCTGCTTGTTTCGAATAGGGGCCGTCGGCTCCAAGAAAAATATTGTGGCCGCAGAGCTTAAATATTGATGGATTTATGAACGCTCTTAAAATTATGACAGTCTGAGCCACCGCCAACTTTATTGAATCTTATCCTGCGGCTGAATTTATTGGGGACTGTATCAAGTTTGGGGGATTGTTTTGTTCAACGCAATAGGTACACCTTGTTATTGGAATGTGGCTCGTTATTTTTTATACATAAGACGCTCGTGAATGGTTATCATACGCATTTTATTTTATTACAAGGTTATATAAAGGCATACGACAAATAATTTCTTCTTCATTTAGTAATAAATTATTTATTAGAGTTTAAACTTTATTACTAGCGGCTGTCATGTTGACATGCAAGAAAGACGCTTAAGCGCCTCCGTCGGTAAATAATGTAAATTATTTTATGATTTAGTCAAATAAGCTCCAAAATTTCATAAAGTAATGTCGTGATAAGATGAGTCGTGACCAGATCAATGATAACATATTCTTTCACAATTTAACCAATGAATAATTAAGCAACTCATGAAATGCGACTATTTCCTAATATATTATCGAACATTATATCACAAAATCGTCAATTCAATCATCTATCTCTTTATCTTGACCTGACGAAAAATATAAATCTTTTAACCAAATAGATGCTAATTTTATTTCTCTAATTGTTTTCGCAATATCTTTGATATATTTAAGACAACAGTGATGGTTCGGTTAACGTCGTAAAATATTATATTTTGCAAGTAACAATTTTTTAATATCGTTGTATTCACATTGAGAACTTGTATATATATATATATATATATATATATATATATATATATATATATATATATATATATATATATATATATATATATATATATATATATATATATATATATATATATATATATATATATATATATATATATATATATATATATATATATATATATATATATATATATATAGATATATATATATATATATATATATATATATATATATATATATATATATATATATATTAATATTAAATAAAACAGTTTAACTGGATTACTCGCGTATATTGACATTTTTTTTTATAGAAGTCGGGTAGTAAGCGTTGGGTTTCCAAAAATAAAATAATGTCAATATACGCGATGAATCCAGTTAAAATGTTTTATTTAATATGTATAAATATCGGGAAAACCAAAGAACTTGTTATATACTCATTATTACTTAACTATTGTGATATATCTCAATTAAATGGTATTTATAATGTATGTAATGTGAACGTGTTAAATCATGTTCGACCGCCCATTACCTTTACCAAAATTTATCGCGGTAATATGGACGCATTTGACAATACACGTAAACGTGTAGCCGAGCGGGCTAAGCTTTGGTAAATTTATTGCTGTGCTGATGCGATAACGGCCCTCAGTGATAAAACAAAATTGACAACTACAAAATAAGCGACACTCCTATACATTTAAAAGCCCCTCTTTGGATCGATGCTATTGAAATCCCAACAACAACTCGAGTCAGCCATTGTACATTCATACGTTTAAGTTGAAAAGGAAATATTTTCTGAAGGAGTACCATCCAACTAAATCATTTGAAGAATATAAGTTGCGAGTAACAGACAGATGGCGCAAGTTGAGGTGCAAATAAAGTTTGAGTGGAAAAACTTATTCTTACTCCGCAAATCCTGAGTGTGCCCGAGTCTGTGCCCCCGGGATACCTTTAACAATTTGTAAGTTATTTATTGCTGCCAAGAAATATCATTAACCCCTTTAAAATTTACCTCTTTCACGAAACAGGTAATACGTTTTACTTGTGGAGCAGATTGTGGAGCGTCTGGATTTTGTATTTTGATCTAAATTTAAGCGAAAATGTAAATTTTAAAATTGTTCCTTTATTCTGGTTTAAGTATTAAATAAGATTTAAGGACAAAGATTGTTTATGTAACAGTTTTTATAAATAGTTAAAGTTTCTAACAAAATATATAATAACATTTTGTGTTTATAAATACCATCCAATTCGATTTCCTCAAGCTAATCTTAAAAAAAAGCGTAATAAACAAATAAAATTCTAGCGACAAACCAATATTGTTTAAATTAAATAGATCTAATAAGGATCAATTTAAGTTAGAACAACAAGTCTCCAAAGAGGCATAAAAGAAACCGTTCATTAAAAGTATTAATGTCTACTTTAGGAATTTACTTCTGGAACTTTTAAAGTAATTTGTTACAAATCTTAATAATTTCTTAGTCATCGTCAAGTTTGCTCGTTTTGAAGAAAGTTTGTCGGGTTATAATGGCTAAGCTAAACTATTAGTTATGGAAACTGAGTTGACATGCAAATCCGCCCCTATTCCACAGCGCGGATGTCCCACTTATCGGTACTTTATGCTATTCGTTATCAAAGGCACTTCGTATACAGCACTTGATATTATGTCATTAAAAATTCATGACTACAAGACATCTGACTACTACTACTGATACTGATTTATATTTTGGTCACCACATGAAGATGTATCGCAAAAATAAATGCTATATTGTCGCTACTTTATTGCTGAATAGCGCTGAATTCCGCATATTCCGCAGGGTAAAAATAAAGAACAAGACAGTAGAACGAGCCAGAGTGTCAAGACACTCTGGGTCGGCTGGTTTCGGGTCACTTGGTGCTAACCTTAATTATTAATATATTTGTAGTCATCAATAATACATACAATTATTATATAATTTATCGTATTATAGGTATTTATATATTCGTTTATGTCTACTTACAATATTGGTATACCTACCTATTAATACTTTCTATACCTACCTGTTTATAATTTGAAGTATTCCTTTTCGCCCTAAAGGTTATCTGGAAGAGATGGCTACAAAGCCATAAGATCGCCTTTTGTACATTGTTTTTCTCTTTTGTATGATTATTTTTATATTTTGTACAAATAAAGAATAAAAAATAGAATACAATATAGTATTATAATTAATAGAATTAATTTTACTTAATATAAAATATAGTTTTACCAACAACAGCAACAGTTTATTTTTATCTATAAGTTAAATGTAGTACTCTTATAATGATTAATTAATATCTGAGAGATTGTATTTAATAGGGACGCGGCGTTAAGCAAAATAAACTTTCCAGAGATGTTAAACTTTGAAAAGAAAACGGTTATTTGGATTAGGTTTGATGGATGAAAGCATTTTATTGAAATTATATTATTACCAATATTTGTATGAAAATAATATTATCCGATTATCGATAAACTTCAATTTGAATAAGTATTTAAATAAACATATAAAATACGTTTACTTTATTATATCTATTTTTAATTTGTTTTGTATTGTTTTAGAGTAACAAAATATAATGTATATATCGTAGATTTCATATTAATAATGTCAGAGTGTGAACGTACAACTTACTAGCATGAAAGGTTGAAATATCCCTACGAGTCTATTTTAACTATAAGTAGTCAATATAGCGTCTTTTAATAACAATTTTGATAGCTCTCTCAATTCTGCTTGGTTACTATAGCAACTAACTACTAATTAAAGCAAAATTAACTAGCATTATAATAAAAAGTGTATTGAAATTATTGAGCAATTTAAATATATCCATGGATTTTTGAATGGATTGTGATGTGATGACGTCACGTTTTGATATAATAATGATATAGCAGCAGACCAAAATACATATCCATAACCAAATTATCAACCTAATTATAAATTTCCAGATCCCTGTGATAAGTATATGTTTAATATTTTAAGTATATGTTAATTATTTGAATAATTAACTCTTATCACATTAGCATTATAATTGACTATATGTTGTGCCGTTACCGAACACGTGGTGTTAGTATTTTAGGAGATGAACCTTTTCAAAGTTCATAAACCCATTTTCCACTGAAACAGAGTCATTCCTAACTGAGCTACGTTACTTAAATACGTAATTTAGCAAGTATTGTGTGTGTTTGTACCAATTGCGCCAAGATTTTAATAACAAATTTTAAATTAATATAAGTAAATACACTGTCTACATAACTAAAATATGAATAATTCATAAAATAAACCGATAAATGTGACATAGTAAATAATCCGCCCAGCTATTAAAATATTGAATAAGCTTTCCATTGATCTATCATAATATTTCCGACGAAGTTCGAAGATAAGCGAGTTTAATTGATCTTATATTAATGAACCAGTCAAGAATGCGTAACGTAAATTGTTGACTGTTGTTCAATTAAGTGGTAACTAATAACTTAGTTATAAAGGTGAAAGTTGGTTAAGTAAATGGATTCGAGACCACGAAAATCTTATTAAATAAGTAAAATCTCCGTAACTTTTGAACGGTACTGTTTAAGAAGTAAAATTCACTTTAGTTTTAAATTTAAATGGATAAGACTTAACTCAGTTATGTCACTGTCCCCGAGACTCTTTCTGCGGTGTATTTATTACGAATGCAGAACAAAGCTCTATAATTTTAGCATTTACCTTTAATCTTTCATAAATGTTATTCTACGAAGACTGCCAGTGTGTTTTATTTATTACCTGTAAACAGAAAGTAAAAGTTAATAAAAGAAATACTTATTTATTAATCCTTATATATGTATAACTGTATCTATATACTCATATATTTATATAATATAAAAATAGAAAAATCAATTATATAGGTAAGAGAAATGTTTAAAAAAGATATGATTGGGTTGGCATCGACATATTCGATAACAGAAGCTAAAAACCAATCAGCAGATTTTTTGTCTGTATGTCAGTTAATTTGTGCGCGAATCACGTAATAACTACTAGACAGAAATTGAATGAATTTTGGTATGAATCTGAACCAATATCATAAAATCAGTCTTTTATTACTAATAAATACTGAATAAAAGTGAGTGTGTGAAGAATTTTTCCATGGAAATAGTTTAAAGACAGAGTCTAGCCAATTATCTGTCCGATATTTGGTTTTCGACATACGGGTACGCGACTCCTGGACCTCGAGCCACCACTTTCATAACCCGATCCAATCCATGTAAGTGGTGTCCCTCCCCTATATTCCAAGTCTTTCTGCCTCTTATTCCCTTTCCTTTCTTGGTTTCTCCCAGTAATAAGTTTGGAGGTCAGATGGAATATTGGCTCTCTAACCGGACGATGCAGAGAACTCGCAGATGTACTCATGAGACGTCGGGTCCAGTGTGCTTTCCTTCAGGAAACTCGCTGGAAGGGCAATAAGTCTCGTAACATCGGGCAGGGTTACCGCCTTATATACACTGGGTCACCTACGGGCAAAAACGGTGTGGCGGTAGCGCTTTCTGAAGAGCTTAAGAATGGGCTTCTTGAAGTTAACCGTCTCTGCGACCGCTTGATGCGGATAAAGGTACTGATCGAGGGCGTTATCACAAGCTTAATCAGTGCTTATGCTCCCCAGGCGGGTTGTAGCGCGGCTGAAAAGGAGAATTTCTGGGAGCAGTGTGAAGAGGTCGTACTCGCTATACCGTCTACCGAAGCAATCTTAGTTGGGGGGGACTTAAACGGTCACGTGGGTAGGGTCGCTGAGGTGTATGAACGTGTTCACGGGGGTTTTGGATATGGTCTTCGCAATGCAGAGGGAGAAAATATTCTAAGAACCTGCATTGCGTCTGATCTGGCCATCGTGAACACTTTCTTCCAGAAGAAACCTCAGCACCTTATAACGTATAAGAACGGGTCCCACTCAACTCAAATTGATTATTTGCTGACTAGACGGTGTCATATAGGCAGGGTGACCAACTGTAAGGTCATTCCTGGCGAAAGCCTGACGGCCCAACATCGCCTCCTTATCACGGACTATAATGTTACCCCGAAAAAGAGAGTAGCTGAGAAACGCAAGCCTAGGATTAAGTGGTGGTTGTTGAATGGGCCGATGCAGACCGACTTCTTGGCGGAGGGGGAGAGTCAAAATCTACTGACTAACACCGAGACCGCTCAGACTGCATGGGATCGAGCTCATTCAGCAATCATTGCGGCGGGCAAGCGAGTTCTTGGTGTTACTAAGGGTGGGCCTGTCATCGACAGGGAGACATGGTGGTGGAATGACCAGGTGCGGGGAGTGACTCAGGCCTGGCCAGGAATGGCAGCATTCCAACTCTCCTGAAGACAGACTGAAGTACATAGCAGCGAAACGGGCCAGCAAAAGAGCTGTAGCCAGAGCCCGCAGAGAAAGTTTGTCGCCATTGTACGATAAAGTTGAAACTGTGGAGGGGCAGAAGCTCATATACAAACTGGCTCGTGCTCGAGATAAAGCGACGCAGGACATTACAAAATGTCTTTGCGTCCGAGATTCTCGGGGCACGTTGCTTTGAAGTCATGCCTCTGTGAAGGAGAGATGGAGAAGCTACTTTAAGGAGCTGCTGAATACTCAGCAATCTTGTAATCTTCCTCCTGAATTATCTCCTAACCTCTGACTTGTTGCTCCAATAACCCGTGACGAAACTCGTAATTGTCTTCGACGCATGAAAAACGGAAAAGCGGTAGGACCTGACAACATCCCAATCGAGGCGTGGAAATCGTTGGGCTCTCTTGGTGTGTTTATACTTACTGACCTCTTTAACAGTATTTTGAATACTGGAAAGATGCCACATCAGTGGCGGCAGAGCTTTATTATCCCTATTTACAAAGGAAGGGGCAGTGTCCGAGATTGCGGTAGTTATAGGGGCATTAAGATTATGAGCCACACCATGAAGCTCTTCGAGCGCATGATCGGCCTCAGGTTTCGCCAAGAATGTACTGTCTCTGAGTCTCAGTATGGGTTTCAACCAGGATCAGGCACTATGGGCGCTATTTTTGTCCTCAGAACTTTGATGGAGGCTTACAGGGAAAAAAGGAGAGCTCTGATATGTGGCTTTTTTGGACCTGCAGAAGGCCTTTCACTGTGTGCCACGTCAGTGTATCTGGTGGGCATTGCGATCCAAGGGGATCCCTGAAGCCTATATTGAGGTTATCAGAGATATGTACAACGACTCCGCTTCAGTGGTTAGGACCGCTGTTGGTGACACCAAGCTCTTCCCGATTACAGTAGGGGTTCACCAGGGCTCAGCTCTTAGTCCGTTCTTATTCAATGTAGTGCTGGATACTGTCTCGGCTCACATCCAATGCCAGCCTCCGTGGCTGATGATGTATGCCGATGACATAGTACTCATCGACGAGAACCGACTGATGCTGGAGCGTAAAGTGAACGCCTGGAACGAGAACGGTGGTTTCAAACTGAATGTGTCAAAGACCGAGTACATGGCTTGCGGGAACCCGGACTCGAGCACCATCCATATCGGGCCTGAGCCAGCCGTTAAGTCGGAGAAGTTCAGGTACCTTGGAGCCGTTATGCATGAGTCTGTAGGCATCGACCACGACATCCATGCCCGTATAAACGCTGCCTGGGCCAAATGGCGGGAGGTCACTGGTGAAGTCTGCGATAGCAGAATACCGCCCAAGCTCAAGGGACTGATATACAAGAGCATTATCCGACCGGTTCTTTTATACGGCAGCGAATGTTGGCCAACATTATCTCGGCACACTCAGGAGCTTCACGTCACGGAGATGAAGATGCTGAGATGGATGTGTGACGTCACGCGGTCCGACCGCATACGCAACACATTCATTCGAGGTAGTCTTGGGGTCCGTGACGTAGTGGATAAGCTCCAAGAGCGTCGCCTGAGATGGTATGGCCATGTTATGCGCCGATCTGAGAACTATGTCGGAAGGAAGTGCCTTGACATATCTGTCCCTGGAGTTAGACAGAGCAAGTAAAGCAACATATAGAATACCTTTACTTCGGATATTTTAAATTTTGTAGAATAATAAAAATACTCACATTCAAATTACGTTCTTAATTCACACGTCAAGCTGATTTATATAATTTTGACGGAAATTGTTAAATCCGTTGAAAAGATTACTTATCTTTTTGTTTAACTTAACCATTATTTAAAAGATAAAAGTGCAGATAATAGTTTTTTTAGTATAAAATAGTTAGCAACTCAACACACAATGTTGAAAAGTAGATAGCGGGGAACGGCGTATTTTAACACTTGGTTTTCTCTGCTTGCCCTACTTTATGCAGGATACAGCTTCACGCTGTAATATTAGAATAAATCGGAGAACATCGAAGCTTTATTTTAATCACATAAATAATTTCAAAACGATAACAATTCAGCTAGCTGTTCAAGGGGGCGAAACAGGCGTGCCGCTAATATATTTATAAAAAACATCACCTCCTGGTGTTATTGTTAAATAATAATTTTATTTACTTAATATTGTATTTTGACAAATAAAAATAAAAAGCAAAACAAAAAAAATAAGTAAATGTCTATAAAAAGATATATTTTATGTAATGGTTGCCCTAACCTACTGTCAAAGTTTAGAATCTGTCATCCAACCATTTTTTTTAACAAAACTGTAAATAATCAATTCTATAATATTATTGTCATGATGCATTCAAGATGATTCTTATTAGCACTACACAGAACAAATTGGGTCTAACCCACATAAGAAGCATTTAGCTTATAAAAAAAGACTAGCGTCTAATATACAATATCTGAACCTAGATGAATGTCGTTTAAGATCGCAAATATTATAAAAATATATAAAAATTCTTTTTTTACATAAAGAAAACACGTTTGTTTAGATATCTTCTAAATGAAGCTTAACTACTGTGTACTTAGCCTTCACGAAACACAAAGGTCAAGTGGCAATTAGAAGTACTCCATTATGCTTTTAAGAAATAATTCTATTAGTACTAAGAGTTTACTTTAAAATAAAATATATTTTTACTATAGAGAACTAAAAAAATCTATTAAAATTAATATATTTATTTATATGATAATGATGCTTAAATTTCTGTAACTAACATAAACCATGGGTTTTTAGAACGTTTATTCGGTAGTTCACTTCTTTGAGGTTCTTTACTGGAGTAATTTTTATTGAGTCACGAATTAGTAAAAATATGCTCTGCAGTATAGTGGGTAGGCAGAGGTAGGCATTATTTAAAATCTGGGACAAAGCAAAGACGGGTTAGTAGAATCTTTCAGAATAATAAAGGTCATTGGTAAGTCTGACAGATGGCAGAAATCTCCGCGTGAGATGACTAATGGGTGTGAGTTTTGAGTACAAAGAAGACGGGTTGGCTTATTACGACAAGTAACAATACCCAAACAAAAATTGGCTCCGTACATCTGACGTTCCATTATTTTAGAAGATAAATGTTGATGTAGTACTTTGGTTCCCAGAAATGAAATGTCATGATATTCCATTTCTTCCGTTACATAATTAAGAGCACTTTGATATGATAATGTTACATTAAAATGGATGTTTTGGCGAATAATGTAATGCTGAGTGGATAAAAACGATTACGTAATTCATTTACTTTCCGTGCGGCGTTACCTTCGTTTTGGATATTTACATATTTTTGTCTATAAAATTTTATTTAACGATCAATTACGCGAAACGAGATTATATTTAACTTGAAATATATTACGAAGCCTTGGGGGAGAGAGGCTGAAATGATTTATGAAATCAAATATTCTTTTCCATATGATAGTACGATATTTGACAGAACAATAGACTTTATCTCGTATTAAAATCCATCGCTTCATTTCTGCTTTCATATTAAAACATCTGTTTAATTACTTACATACCAAAGCTATCTGTCGCTTCCTTTGTCTTTATATTAACTAGTTTATTCCTTCTCTATAGGAAACTTAAATGTTAGACCAGAATTGTAGTTTGGAAAATAGAATGATAAAAGTATCAGAGCTGGGACATTAAAAGTATTGGTGAAGTGTAAAAGTTTGTGAAAGTGTGCAAGTTTTAGGCCGACGGCGGTGGGCCGAGACGCGATAATGGCGCGTCACTCATCCGCTCTGGATGCTACAGATTTACATTCGCGTGATTTATGACTTTTTCATAGAGAGGGGGAAAATATACAGGAAAATACGAGGGGCGTAGTACGCGAGGCCCGCGTAATGTGAGCGTGTTTGTTACAAAATGAATGCATTATACGCAGCGTTTTTATAAATAACGTACTGAAATGAGCACTCCAATTTCTTTATTTTTACTGTTAAACAACTAATTTACGAACACGACTCTATTTATTTAAATGACTAGAATGTCATACATATAGTTATTTATCTATTTATATATATTTGTTATTGTTAGTGGAGAGCTTTTCTTTAGGTTGTAACAAAAAGTCGACGCTCAAAAATACTGTTGGCTTCGAAACATTTCTGTTATTAATAACCAAGTCACCGTGAAAACGGTATGTATACAAAAGGTAAGAACATTATGTGATATGCTTCAGTCGAACAAAATAGAAAAAGGATATTGAATCGGCAAGAAAATGTCGTAACTTAAGAAAATGTCACCCTCTATCAACCTTATACGTGTTGCTTTGTATTGAGCCCATCTTGATACGTTTACGGAAGTCTATGAATTTTTCTTGAAAAGAATAACTTTTGGGTTTTTTAAAAAAATTAAAATATCACCGTCTCTAATTCCCGTATTATTTAAAAATAGGAAATTAGGCCACAATGTACAAAAAGGTCGTCCTTTTACCTCACAATTTGCAATTTGAATACGCAGACAAATTAATCCGGCAAAAAATTAAGCAAAAGAACACAAAGCCGCAACACGCTAACAACGCTCTGCTCCAAAATATGCGACTGAGGATAACATTACCATCGTACTACGAGAACGTACTGAGGGATATTGCCAACTCAACTTTGTAACATTTTTACGTTTGTTATTGCGTGTAGTTTGGGTATATTTGCTCTGTGCTTTTAATATGCTGTGCGGAATCTGGCAACACTATTATTAAATTTGGTTGCGGTTCGGCAACTTCACCGGCAATATAAAGTTTGACTGCGTATTGTCAAACACTATCACGAGTGTCACCACACAGCTACCAAGTGAGACTCGTCGGTATTCACGGCACATAGTTTAATTCCAAAGGTTGTTTGTTATTCCCAAACAATGGGAATCACGCGTTATTTTCCTACAAAAACACGAAATCTTCAGTAACTAATTTTCGTTTCTATTCTCTTGTGTATAAATGGGAACGTGTAAAAAATATTAGTGGTGCTGGGAACTCTGAGCTAGGTGGGAGATAATAACCTGTCTTATTTTCCGTTGCGTTCGTCAACCGTCATCAGTCCCTTTGCTTGCTCGAGGGACGGGTGAGACGAGGTTACGTCGTTTTGCCACTAACGCATCATTTGTACTGTTTGTTAGACCGTTATTGAGCTTGTTTTGGCGAACTTACTTGCGTATCGCTTCGCCCTACGTCGTCCAAACTTAAATGAAAGATCGTTTTGCTTCAGAGCGGGGATGCCTGGCTTCATTACAATTAACGGTCTCTGTTTGCGCATCTGACAAAACACTGGTATTACGACTAATTAACCAAGTATTGTGACGGCTTTGACGGGGGTAAATATAATTAAAAGTATAAAGTAGACAGCTCAATTAAAATGTTGTTTATAGAAACTAAGCTACTTATTATCTAAATAACATGATAGTAAATTAGCATTGTAACCTTATTACAGTAGATGATATATTTTTCTATTATAAAATTAAAATAAGCTTGTTATCTTCTTCGAATATTGCGCTTACGTGTTTTTAAGTTCAATACAACTTATAGACATTATTATAATTTAAGTATAAGCAGCCCAACCTGGTATCACCCTATAAATAAGATTGAGGACAGTCGTGGCGCAGAGGCACAGCGTCTGCCTGTAAATGCGATGGTTTGTGGGTTCGATTACCACTAGGGGAGATTGAATCATTTTCATTTTCCTCACTCTGGCAAAAAACAAGGCAAAGGCGCGGCGTTGAGTTCCGCCACTCAACATGCAATACCTCGAAAAGCGGAAAGTGGGCATTGGAGTGTCTTGATACTAAGTTCCTTCTGCCCACGGTTCTCTCTGCCTACCCTGCTACGTGCGGAATATAGCGTGACAAAATAAAAAAAATAGTATTCCTGTAAAAAAGCTTCTTAAAGGAAATAATATTCTCTTTATTTTGAAATTGAATTTGCCATGAAAATGTGTCCCTATGCTTAACAGCCAAATGTATATTAATGGGCAGACCACAATACCTAATATCGCTTTCTTTTTCCACCCCACGACCTCCAAAGCTCTTAGTAGTGTCAACTATTACGATGTCTTTTTACGGCTTAAGTAATGACGTTACTGAATTATTATTGTTTAAGATCTTTCTGAGATAAAAGGATCCGTGTTTTATTATGTAACAACAAAAACAAAGAAAATTTAACATTTATTTCTTATTCTACTAATGCCAATACAACGTTAACTCCTATATAATAGTATGATAAGTATGATAGGGGCATATGTATGAAAGCGTGAGGTGTGGTTCGATCCCAGTTGGGATCATGAATTGTATTCTGTTCCATGCTCGGGTAACAATAAGTATTGAGTAAGCATTGAGTTTCACTTCTCAATAGGTAATATGTTAAATTCAGACTGAGAGCGGAGAGCCGAGTGTTTTAACATAATTTTCTCTCTGCCTATCCGAATGAATGCAGGATACAGCCTGACGCTGACATACTTTATGAATAAATATTAATTTACTCCAACATTCAACACTAAGAAGAATCAATTAGGTAGGTACATGTCTACTGCACTAGAACAGTGCTATTAATGTATTCACATATTTTGTTGAAATCATTATCTTAATTTCCGCAGTATAAAATAAATTTATTTTCTTAAATACACTTGCTGTGACAAAAGCAGTTGCTTCTTAGTCCGACGCCAGGTACACACCAAGGCTGATAAGTCATATGAAGTATCCCCCATATAAGTTACGTAAACTTATATAAGAACGTCGTACTTTGAAACTTTGCGAGAACTGAGTATAACAGATGACGTTCTTAAGCGACTTGACAGTTCTTATTGATACAACTCATTGAAGTAGGAAATAAAAAAATGAGTCACGCTCAGAGATGTGAGTTACCTATTAATAAATAAAAAGTGGGTTATTTTTGCTTTTCCTCATATTGAATGAAACAAGTACCGTCCTTTGTACAAACAAAATTAGCTTGTCATTTATACTTCAAGCCAAACCTTCCAGTACATTTACAAGCATAATATCTAATACCTAACAAATTCATGAATTTCCCATAAATAGTTATTATTTAATTTCATATATATTTATATGCACATATGAAATAAAAAAAACATATTTTTTTAACAATATGGTAAAAATGTAATCTATATAAACTAGTTTAGTTTGCTTGAAGAATTTATTCTGTTTTATTCTGTTTCTAATATTCAATTCAGCACTTATATTGGTATTTCCTATCAATCTATTTTAGATTTGGCAGATCGTCAATTATGCAACTGCCATCTTCCTTGCATCATTATAATTGAATATCCAATATGAGCTTAAGCTAATTAGTAGTATGATAGTGGCTAAATTAGCAAAGTATAGATTGATCAAGTTAGTCTGAGATTTGTAATAACGAATAGAAATACATATATACATATACTGTAGACGAGGCCTTTTTCCTGACACATTTTCATAAGTAAGTCTTTCTAAGCTTTGAATTATATCTGCTAATTCTTAAAAAAAGAATTTAAAGAGATGTTTTGTTTAGAAAAAGCTTTCATGGTTTAGTGATAAAAGTTACATATCAAAATTTTTACGTAAACTTCCTTTTTCATTTTATTTAAGTTCAAAGTCATTCAGTCAGTCATTCGTTCATTTATTATTATTAATTTACGAACCTTTTCATGCTGGTAATTTAAGAATGTTATTATCTGTCTAACCCCTCACTGACTTTTCAAGAGGATTAAATGTAATCCCACGGGATGGCCAATACCATTTATTAGAATGATATTTTCAGTCTTATTATTCCCGCCATAATGTTTTTGTTGGTAACGGGCAGCAGTTTTTAATTATTTTTTAACTGATTTATGAAGAGCTCACAGTAAAATTGATCCCGGCAATATTCAGTGTGATTTACTGATAAAGGCATGAAAGCTCAATAGCAATTTATATTTGCAGGAATTATAACAAAATTATGTTTTCCATTGAATAGATTATATATATATATATATATATATATATATATATATATATATATATATATATATATATATATATATATATATCTATATATATATATATATATATATATATATGTATATATATATAATATATATATATATATATATATATATATATATATATATATATATATATATATATATATATATATATATATATATATTTATATTTATATATCTTTGACTAAAACAAGCAATGTTCACAGTCTTTTTATTTTTGATTCTTCACAATTAAAAAAGAAAAAGTTATCATAGAGCACAAGTATACTCAAATACCGATATCTTTATATCGAAGTGAGTTCAAAATATAAAACAACAATTTCCTTTATAGAATCGCCATACATATTTGATTAAGAGAACGATTAGCTAGCGTGTTTCTCGTAATCACTTACATTACTCGCGAAACATACAATTAATGCAAGGACAACGTGGTAGGGCAGGCCCCGATGAGCCGTGGTATTAAATCTAGCTTACCGTTTGGCGTTTCCGCTCCGTTTGATAATCAACGGGACTATATTAAAGCTATCAGTCACGTGACGCATGACACGCCCCGTGACGTCACGGTACACTCGCAAATCAAACGTAAATTGTTCGCCGTTGCCGTCTGAAAATTAGCAATTTATATGACTTATACACATGTATATTTGTTTTTTGTATTATGGATAGATCTTCTATTGTTACGAAAGGCAGGGAGTTTAGCTAGGAGTTGACTCCGTTTAACTTTTTTATGTAAATTCATAAAATTCATTAATTTCATTCATAGTTTCTTTAAACCTAACAATTATATTTTATATTTTTAATACTTTTAAATTATTATTCTACACATAGTATATACATTTTAGAAAAAATAGCGGTATTTGAACCCACCTCCTTGGAAACCGTCCAAGCGCTCTAACCGCTAAGCCATACGTTCTTATCTAGCGGGTTAATAACTAGATACGTTTAATTTTTTATATGTTTTTTAGAAAGTAATTTATATGGTATATTGATATTAAAATTCATTGTGCATATAGTTGCATAAGACTTTTTTTCTTTGTTGTATCATCTTTTGTATATTATCCAAGAACCCAAGCCATCTATGTTATGTAATTACGACGTTACATGCAAATCTTTTGAATGTATTTTAACAAAATAAAATACATGCTGCAGGTAGAGCTGCAAGTTTTTATATATTGACAGTCTTTTACGGCCATTAAGTTAAAGCAATGCGCAAAAAGTGATATCAAAATGTATACTTTTTTCATTTCGTTCGGTCCAGTTTCATTTATTGACATTTTACGACTGAAAATATCGTATACGATTGCTTTTAAAATAATATTTTGGCTAAGAATTAAAATTATTCAGACATTCATATTTTAGCTTGCGCAGTTATAAAATTCTTAAACGAAATTCTTAATTGCAAATCGTATGGATGATAATGGTAAACATCGTCGTAGCTATAGTAAAAAAGTATAAAAGCTGGAAAGGCATTGTAATTTAAACTGAACCTAGACGAAGCTATTAAAAATTTAAGCTCGCAATTTTTCCGTAAGCAGCTTAATCCAAATCGAATGGGGAAGTTAAGGGGCCACCATAAAATATGATTAGTGGTTGAGTGGGGGCGTCAACGGCCGGCGCCGGCGACGCCTAACGCAAATATTGTCAGCCTACACAAACACGGGCCATAGGGAAAAATGGAGCAACGATTAACAAATATTGCTTAAGTAAATCTTCATAAATATAATCAAATTTAACACAATGCTATCGATCATTTGTTGCCCAATTCCAGGTCCTGTCGTGTCACATCGAACTTGTTCGTTTCCCATTTACATTCATGAAGTAAACTAAACAATAAAAGCGAGTAAATTTGATTCGGGCTTTGGTAAAAGACAAATAGCATACCTAATGTCGGTGCCAAAGTTTTATTATCAAAGTTTTAAATGTAGATCTGAACATACACATTAATTTTTATCATGAACTTGTAACTTTTACCGTGGAAAGCCACAATAAATAATTATACGTATTAATAATAATAATAATTTTATTAAAAATAAAACTAGTGTAGGTACAATATTACGCGTGTTTGTAAATAAGCGTTTTACAATCGAAGGCATTGAATGGGTGATTTTTAATGTCTGTATTAATTGGCTTCAGTAATCGTGCTATGAAAATGCACATATTGCGATGTTTCCAGGTGACTGGGCGTTTTATTATCTACAGAATTCGAGAATATGTGATATGATGCAAAACCAATCGCTCGAGCTCGTGATCAACATACGCCGCGGTTGTAATCCTTGGCTTGAACTGAGGATTAGTTGGAGCGAAATAATTACTGCCTAGCTTAGCTTAAGTTTACTTGTACTAATACGACTACATACGTATAAGGAGGACTTCACATTATTTTCAGTGTTTTTTTTAAATATTACATTTTAATTTTTTTAAATATTATACATTTTAATACGAATATCGAAGCAAAAAGTCTCAGATTCGATTTTTGTAAGATAATTTATGCCCATTATTCACTAAATCATCGCTTGACTTATATAAATGTTTAAGTCTATACAATTTAATTATCTAAATAACAGAAAACTTAAAACAATAAAAGATTAAATAAGGTCTTAGAAAGCGTTAAGAGATTAACTCTTGAAATAAAATATAATTGAAGTTATTACTGACTTTCAATATCACAAAAATAACATGTTTAACTGAAAATTTCATTATTAGCGCGATTTTAAGTGACGCCACTCTGTTGGAGCGGAGAGCGGAGAATGGATTGAGTACACAGAATATTACAGACTAAAATGTGACGTGAATTTTTTTCTTCAGTATATACATATATAACAAAAAAGTCAAGAATATATATCTATCACTAAGCAAACTAATATTAAGTGATAATATAAAATATATTATAATATCATATACAACGGTGCTTAATGCTGTAAAGAGTGTCAGACAAATGAGCACATTAATCGCGAACAAAGATCGACGGAGCGCATCGGAAGTGCACGGACCCGACTTCTGCCTTGGAATACTAATACTAATTAATCTCAGTGTTAATTAGTGTAGCCCTCTTTTGCTTGATAATAATAACGTTTTTTTGTTCGGTGCTTCGTCGCTTCAAATGTTTTAGCTTATGTTTGTATTATATATTTTAAAAACGATTGGTGAGATAATATGGACGCTAAGAATTGTTTAATGCTACTGTTATTACGGATAAAAAAGTATACATATAAATAAAAAATTAACAAAGCAATTTGTTTATTTACATGTATACTTTTCTAAAATATATATTAATTCTTATGAACAATTTGAATATTGGTATAAAATATGTATTAAATAAGTATATTAGGCTTGTATAAATAAGCTGAAAATCCTATTTTTTGATTAGAAAAAATATATACACTTGTACCAAGAACGTTATGTTAAATACATTTTGGTTTTCGTAGTATAGTTGGAACGTCTGTCTATCACACAGTTGTGTTGTGCTTGTGCTTGTGGCTTTAAATCTTGTTCGGGGAGAACGTTTGCATACTGTCGTTGCCAGTACACTTGCATGTATGTAAGTGGAACTTTAAGTTAAGCTACCCTACCAAGAAATAATAAGAAGGGAGCAGTGTTATATTTAATTTATTACTAGGTATAGATTTATTTAGCTTTACACTTTGTACTGCATAGAAAAGATACGCAAAAGAGTGTTGAGACACCCCGCTCTACACCTTCCACTATAATTTCAGATACTATGTTCTGAGTGAATGCTTCACTACCAGAACGGAAAAATATAACAATTTATTCCTTTGAGTAGGGATCGAGCCCAAGACCCTCGTGTTTTCAGTCAAATTCTGTCCCATTGCGCTACAATGGTCTCAGATATCGATAAATATGAATACATAATTCATATTAATATAATATAAGCCGAGCTGAGATTTTTGTATTTAAGTCAACAGGTATGAAAATACCTTAACCAAGTGAAACAATAAGAGTTTTAATTAACAAAACGTTTATTTCAAATATAATACCAACTCAGTAATGTGCTAATGTTGTGAACATCTCTGCACTTCAGTTCATGGACCGCTGGGGATATCCAAATATTCCATATGGACATTGCTCTTTTGACACACGTATATTAACATTGTCTAACATCTTTGAATATATAATATATTTAAGAAGTATAACGCCTCTTTGGTGTAACTTTACATAGCACAGTCGAGTTTGTTGTTTGATATTGTTGTAAGACTAGCGATCTAATCGCGGCTTTGCCCGCTTGATCGATATTCTTGGATTTACTTTTATATAATATGCATGCACTTTAATAATATAAGTATTTTTTGAAATTTTTGAATTATTTGTACAATATATTTTCTGTGCAGTAGGTATTATCTGAATATTTGAATCCCGCGACAATGCTGAAATAAAAAGTAAGAGAATAACATATTTTTTCATAAGAACCTTCTTCTGATAATAATTAATACAACAAAAAAATAATTAGAGAAATTGTCCTATCCCGTTAAAATTGATACAATGACCAAGGGAAATAGTAATTCATTTGTATATATATTGATATCAATTTAAATTAGGGTAATACGAGATGAATTAGATGAATGAAATATTGTAGATACCTTATAAGTGAATAAAATCTCTAAATAAAAGGAAGCCCCTATTATTTGGAGATTTAATTCACTTACACAAAAATATCAATATTATACAATACCTTATAAATAATATAAGTTCGTTAAAGAAGAAGCCAGTGTGTCACGTGTGCTACCTGAACCAAAACTATGTTTATTATGGAACATAGGGAAGTTTTACTCTCACAATGATGAGAATTTAACCAAAATACCTGCAATTGTGAATTTGTATTGTATTCTTGAGTTGAAATATATGTAGGGAACATACAACTTGTTTATTTTATATTTTGTTTTTATTTAATCCACACATAGCAGGGTAGGCGGAGGGAACCGTAGAAGGAACCTACACTCCGTTCCCCGCTTTCCGCCTTTCGAGGCATTGCGTGTTGAGTGGCGGAACTCAACGCCGCGTGAGAACAATATACTACGAAACCCAAGAGCTACTCTCATAGAGACAGGCAAAGTCTTTAAATATTTACAAATAAACTATTGTTAATTACACTCATTTTGCGAAATAATATAAAAAATTGCATAAAAAATTAAATATAACAATCAGATAAGAAGTTGGGTGATTTTTCACAAATCCATGGGTATAGAGAGAACAGAATATTACTTAGATTTTTTTTGTTTTGTATAAGTTGCGTATAGTGTTGTATTTTTTTAATATATTTAACGCGGCAGTTCACATTTATTAGTCATTCTGAAAATATAGAAATAACACTGGATTTATATTTAGTATAATTTTTAATTAAACTATAAAATTAATTATCACACTTTACGTTGTCTTATATCTATTACTCTGTAATTTTGGACCTCCTTACGTAAAAATCCAATGCCTTTCAAACTGACAATACTAGGATGTGTTTTTCGTTGTCAACCGTACTTGAAAATGGAGTGATTCGACACAAAATTTTATCTACCTTACTCGCGAAATATATATTTTGTGAGCTGGATACGCTTAGTGAAATCATTATCGATTTATGCAGTTAGATTAGTACAGTCGAGCTGATGCGCCAATTAAAACACGTCGGATCAACTAAGTTAGAAATCCATTACCTGCGCTAGTACAATATCATCTATAATAGTCTTTGTTTATCAATTTAGTGAATGAATATAATTTAGGTATTCCATATTCTATAAATAAATTATTAGACGCTTATTTGTATAAATCGTAAATAGTTTTTACTATTAATTAAAACAGTTCCCAGAGCTGACAATGTCATTCTGATCGCACCAGCTGAAGCTGCCATCAGCTTGCAAAGCAGGTCTAGAAATGGGACAAGCTTAAACAGATGTATTACACAGTTAAAAACAACTCAATTTTTGTGTTCAGGATAGACAGAGAGGACAACATGTCATCATGCGTCACTGAAAGCAAAGTAGCTGTAAATTTTAGAAATATTATCTTTTGAGTGAAGAAACTCTGCGCCAAACTTTAATTAAATCAAAGAATACCTGATATTTTAAATATAAGCAATAGGAGTAACTTTTGAGACGAAACTGCATAATGTGTCTTGGATTCACCGTGCGGCTACTATAGTTACACAATAGTACAGTCTTAGTATTACCGTAACGCCATAAACGTACGATAAAAGACTTCAAGAGTTTTAACCTTCAAATAAAAAGAAAGATTTTTTCACAATTTTACTAATTGTAGACGTAACGCAGGTGGAGAGTTCACTAACACTAACTAGGTCTACAACAAACCCAATGGTAGACAACACAAAATATGAAAAACTATACTGGAAGAATATCACTTAAAAAAAAAGTATACGGAGCCCCAGAAAGGTATGTATGATGAGCTTGATGACAGTAGTCGGGGCGTAAAAGGTATGCAGAGACCGAAGCGTTTGGGGCTCCATTCTCTCTCGCTACCTCGCAAGGGACAAAGTGCAAAGCTAAAAATGATATTTTTTATAAAACAAATATTTTAGATATAGTAGACTTGCACAAGTAAATAAAGTAACTTCTTCACAGTGTTTGTGTACGACTCATTGCTTCGTCTCTACAACTTTAAAAGAGCTTACCTACATGAAAATATATTGACTGCAGTCAGGTTACATTCGAGAAGCTACTTTGTTGAACATTTTCTAATCAACATTCAAGGAGCGACGGCTGAGGCGCTGTCTCCATAAATTACGTATCAAGTATGTATAGATTCTTTATGAAAAATGTTTGCACTAGCGCTTGCCGGATGCTAAGAAACTCTACCGTCCGGCGGTGTTTGTACCTAAGACCGTACGTATACGCTTACACAAAGGAAGTAGCAAAACTCTTGTAAATTAATTTCAATTTTAAATTCTTTACTTGTAAAAGTTGTATTAAATAAAAAATAATACCATACACATGTTCTTAACGCTGACATTTTGTGTTTTGGTGTGTTATCACCACACAGGACAGAGTCTAAATTTAAAAGTCTTAAAATTGTATATCTTACTCAAATATTACTTTTATTATAATATTTATAAATTTTGCAGGTTGCACAAAAAATACCCTACTAATAAAAAAAATCATAAACTATATAGAGAGGCACTACATTTTAGTGCCAAAGCCTTCTGAATGTACCAAACATATCAACATTTCTGTTTAAGTAACAAAATTTATCCGTAAAAGACCATAATTTATGTTTACATTGGGACATTTGAATTACTAGATTCAAATTTCCCGTAAATTTTGTAAGGATTTTTTGGAAGCTTGTATTTCATATGCTATCTTTATTACAGACTTGACGTATGCTATCTTTATTACAAATAACTCATTTTTAAACATTACAAGATAATGTAACCATAAAGCGTATTTGTACTAAACTAAATCTAATAAAACACTACACGTCGAATCGAAAGCTGTACGACTTCAATCCGCTTTCAATTCACAGACAAAGGGAAAGTTTGATAGAATTGGATCATCAAGCTTAAGGCTCGGACACGATTGACGATCCAGAATCCTCCTAGTTCTAAGTTTTATTAGTAACAATATAATATGATTACATTATAAGTATTGCTCAGTTATTATACAATACAACAATTTACCAATGGCGAAGTGTGAAATTTTTATGAAGGTAAGTCGGAGTCGAAAATATTTAATTTACTTAACAAATATTTTAAAGTTTGTACTGCATGCAAATATACATTAAGTCAAGTTTTAAAGTAATCGGTTTATAATATCAACTTTACTGTCTGTACCCGTAGAGTAGATTTTGTACCTAAAATCTTTACCTAGACTTTCAGCCTTCATCACCTCATTCATTGGCATAGCATCGTAAAGTATAATTTTTTTTAATAAGGCCATCTCATTAAACAAGCTTTAACATGTGCTTAAAATAATAGTAATGATAATTTTAATAATAATCAGAAGTTATAATTATTAATTCACATATTTCTAATATAAATACATAGTTTTTAGTCCTCATGGTAAAATATATATTTTATACTACTAGCGTCATGTAAATTGCTTAGTTTGAAATTCGATAGGCATGAATTTATTTTATCGGTTGTCGTACTCGTATGGTCCCTAATCCTCCCACTGGACGGGTACAAACGATATCGCCAGGTGATGTTAGATGAAGCTTCAACGTACTTGGCATAGATCAATAGAGGATTGATGGTATTGTCCTCTCGTATTGTTTCTATATGATAATTTTCATAATAATAAAGAGTAGGAAATAAAATGTGTTGTTTATAATAAATTGTTCATAAAAATAAGTGGTTTAATATTTGAATAGCGGAATAGTTTATTATTTGTGCGTGTTTAAATATTTAAATATATCATAGATTCAATTAGGCCTTGATTAAAGTAATTAAAAACTTATTATTACAGCTAAGTAAGTAAGCAGCGAACGTAAGCTTTCAAACAATGTATTAATATATTATTTATAGAAACATTTCTCTTTCACATTATTTTTTAAATGAAAAATAAACGGCGCATTGTGTTTAAAAATATTAAAACACCGATTAATTAATAAGTAAAGCCGAGCGCTGCATTATTCATATAATGACAGTTAATAAGTGTGTGGGTCATAAAGATAGAGTGAGCGCGGTGTAGTGGCATGGCAGGCAACACTCATCAAGCTCTCGATATTTCACCGTGCATTACAAACGGTGCGGCGGACAACTGAAGTTAATTGGATGCTCTGGCCACAGCGGGGCACAGCTATGAAATATAAAACAAGATGAACGCGATTCCAGGTGGCTGCAGACCCATTATTCCGGCTGTAGTCGACAACGCGTCGCGTCTCGTTATAGTGACGTTTGCTTAACGGCGTTACCGGCTACGGTATGCGGACATTTTGTTGAAGTGACAATTGATGAGCTGAAAACGTTAGCTTGTGGCGTAGTTAAGTGAAGTGCACTATGCAGTGTGCAGAGTGCAGTGTGCAGTGTGCAGTGTGCAGTGTGTGCCTTAAACGCTGCGGCGAATGTAGGCATCTAACGTACACGTGTCTATTTGCGTATTTACAGGAATATGGCACACAATACCGTTCAAACGGACTGTGTAATAATGGCCCATCAAAATTTCCACGCTAGAGTTGTCGGGCCGATCGGAAAAATTCACTCGACTCCACTCGGAAGCGGTGTCGTAATCCGCGTGCGCCACTGTGTGTGAAATTGAAATTAAAATTCTATTAATGTGGAAAGATTGAAATAGATCGCAGGCACGTGGGAATTGTGTCTGGTATAACTGTTATGAAAAGTTATTTCACGAACGGAACTCTCTTAATTAATATTAGATTTTCGTATTTTATTTCCAATAACAGCGTGCAGTATTTATCCTTTGTGTTAATAAGCTTATATATAGAAATTTTGTAATAGATTAAAGTAAATTTTCGTTAAAGTAAAAAATATGTAGACAAGATCTGTTTAAGAGCTGAAATTTTTTTGTAAACATCCTGGAGTAACTATAATTTCACATATTCTCTTACGTCATATATTTAATTCTATTTATTTCGGTTTATGGTATAAAATACATAAATTTACTTCACATTCATTTACATTCGTTCAATATATTGAATATGTAATAAGGTACCCGGGGTATGAGAACGCCACATGGTAACAATGTTTTTATAAAGCTTGATGCAGCTCTGAGCTCTAAGTAGCTTTTAACTCAAGTACCTATTTTGCGAACGTCACTAAGTTTTATGTAGATTATA
Source organism: Dione juno (assembly GCA_037127375.1). Taxonomy (NCBI): domain Eukaryota; kingdom Metazoa; phylum Arthropoda; class Insecta; order Lepidoptera; family Nymphalidae; genus Dione; species Dione juno. The sequence continues at coordinate 5,260,430 of JAXRJS010000007.1, read as the reverse complement.
TTGTTCATATGTATATACATTGAGTTGGCAGTGCCGACAACCTAGTACTAAAACACTCTACTCTCCGCTTTTTTCTCGACATGTCAAGGCATTAAGTTCTAGAGGCGGAATTCAGCAACGCGTTGTCTATTAGGACGGAGAAATCAAATGAAATAATACCATCATTGCGTTTACAGTTGACAATCATCGCTCTCATTCGTCATACATTTTAATAAATGTTGTCTTGTAAATATATATATATATATATATATATATATATATATATATATATATATATATATATATATATATATATATATATATATATTTAGCAACTTAAGTAATGCAATGGCACTACCATTGTCACTATTGTCTACAAACTGTATGAAATTGCCCACCCGGGCTGACTAAGAACATTTTCGCTTAAGCCTCGATTTATTGTGATCGTGATAAACCGGCCTGCAGAGCACCATTCGTCCATTAGCTGACGTGGCCTGGCTTGTAAATGAAAATGCTTTTTGTCCCTGTCAATCGCTGCAAGAAAACAAATCGAAATTTTTCACTCTCTTATCCCTAAACGTCGAGTTTGACCCGAACATAAACGCTTAAAAGGGACGTGTCATAGCTTTAAGCGATAAACAACAGTGATTTCGATGATCGATGTGATTACTTTTGAATGGTGCTTAATTTATGTGTAGTGTAGTCACATAATAATATAAATAAGTTTTCTTTATTGACATTTTCATTTTGAATATAAAAACAATTGGAAATCTGTATGTTATATATTTGATGTAAAAGCTTATTTCGAAATATAAAAGGCTTTAAGAGAAACATAGCCGAGGTACTAGGTCTGGTTCTAACTAGGCTTAAAATTGTGTTGTGCCTCCATTTTGTATATTATAATACAAAAAAATATTAAAAATTGATAATTACTTAAGAATTCTTTCATGAGATTTTATACATTAAATATAATTTAAATGAAAAAGTACAGTTCTAAAGAACCTACAGATACATGGGAAGTAAATATTCCTATAGATCATAGCTTTTAAATAAATAAATACTTTGAACTATTGTTATTATATACAAAATTGTGCACGGTAGAAGAAAGAGCAAGAAGTATCTATATAGTCTGCTAAAAGATCTCGGCCTGTCTAGAACCATCATGATTTGAATTCTAGAACGTAGTACATTAAATGTGTCTCTAGTCTCTACCATCATTGTATATAGATAGAGGAGCTCGGACAGTGGAGGCGAGCGTTAATGCGCCATTTTGGAGGGCCTCTTAAGCCTATACTTGGGACGCGAGTCCCAGACACACCTCTGAGCTTCTCTCCCTGCAGTTTCCATCAATTGTACAGCAAGGTAGGCAGCGGGAATCTAGTGTTAAAGCACTCCGTTCCTCACTTTCGCCAAATTATGAGCGCCTCACTTTGTCTTGCGAGTGAAGTAAAGTTATTCATTCTCCCCTAGTGAAAATCGAACCCACATCCATCGCGCTTACAGTCAGATGCTGACGGCACGACAGCCTTGTAAAATCTTGTTTTATTTAATTTAGATTATTTATGTAAAAACCAAAAATATCGGTCAAGTGCAAATAATACTCGTGTATCGCGGTTCCGTACTTATTTGTAATGGTATTCATCTGTAAAAAATACTACTTATAAAAATTACAAGCGTAATTTGTGGTCGTATCAACTTATTTTATAAGATTTATTGTTAAGGTTTCTTTCTGTGTTATACATACAAATAATAAAAATTGAGATTTACCCCTTTAGGTTAGATACAGTAAGTGAGAACTTACTTATTATCAAATTTCATAAGTCTAGGTAAATAAAGTATAACTAATAAGAGTAGACAAATTTAAATAAGCGGTCGTATGCATTCATTTTGTATGAAATGAAATATGGTGAAAAGTCTGTTATGGTTTTTTTGGAATATATATATATATATATATAAATTTACAATTTTCGAATGTTTCCCTTTGTTTGTACCCTAACTTGTCTAACCTATTGCCAAATTTCACAATTCTAGGTCAAGGGTACCCTGTAGGTTGTGATTACGCGACGATTTTCATACAAAATACAAAAACAATAACGCTGATATCTTTTGATTGCGTTGACTTAGGAATTTGATTTTTCCATACTTCATAAGGTTTCTTTCACGTGATTTCGAGAAAATGGTCTTGACAGACGGACTGACAGACGGACAGACAGACAGACAGACGAACAACAAAGTGATCCTATAAGAGTTACGTTTTATTTTTTGAGGTACGAAACAGTAAAAACAGCTCATTTCACCTAATAAAAATAATACCAAATAGTAAAAACAAAAATAATACTTCACGGTAACGCGATCTAATCATGTAAAAAGCAATTATGTGAATTAAAATAACCCGTCCAATCCCCCCAGCTAAATTAACGTGCTAACTGACCCAAGTGAAACTAATAACAAAACAAAGCCGATACAATATGCCGTCAAAGAAGCTTTATACTTCTGGATGACTTGGTCCAGCGTAGTTTTCGTACTGTATATTTTTTAAGAAAAATCATATACATATAAAATCATATACATCATATACATCATCATGAAAAATCATATACATATAAATTTATATGTTGCTTGCGTCATTTATCACTTCAGTTGTTGTATCGAATGGTCACAAATGGTTGTATTTCTATTATTTCTAATATTTAAAATGTACTATTCTTTTTTAATAAACATAGTATTTAACTAACGAAATTATGTAATTTAACCGGAAATTAAGTCAGATGCGGCCGCAAGCAGATATTAGGGTAAAATAAAATATTAACGTTTTAGTAATACGGTCTACCATCTGAAAAGAATCACTTACACAGTCACAAAGGCAAGTGGAAACCGAGCTATTCTATAGTAATATTGGAGAAGCCTTTATAGTATCGTGAATAAAATATAATTCATGAATGATCAAACAAAACGTACCATAAAGACTATCGACTCCATATTTCACAGAAATTAGCTTATTTGCCAGATATGTAGATTAGGCAGACCGACAGGCGCCGTCCTAGTTATATCGAGCGGAAAATTTAGGTTTCATAAGGAATTTTCTAAAAAAAACACTATATCATCTTATTATTGGCAACTGTCGAACAAACTATGAATGTTTGGTACATATATGTATACAACAACTTGGCTTATATTCAATATATTTTTGGTTTAGCTTATTGTTATTTATATTAGTTATGTTTAATGATTCACCAGTGAGGAGTTACTTGCGAGATTATGTAAATATTACTAATATTGAGTAATTTTATATATATATATATATATATATATATATATATATATATATATATATATATTATATATATATATATTATATATATATATATATATATATATAAAAGTTTTTGTTGATGTTATTATTCAAAAAGAAATTTATATATGCCTGCCATATATCTGCTGAGGTCAGTGTGCGGTGGAACATCGTCTGACTAAACACACGATGGTTATGGGTTCTATCCCAATTTCCGCTAAATGCTTGATGCAATGTATAAAACAAATAAATATATAAGTTCACCAGACGCTTGTACTACTTAGTCCAAGATTCAATGACTTAATTAGCTAGATTATACCGAACTACAATGAAAAAGAGAAATATTACGATGGTATTATTCAACTGACACTAGAAGTTTAGCTAGTTAATAAACTTTATTACAACAAAAAGTAAACATTAAAATTAATAATAAATTATCTTTGGAATAAAGGTAGAAATTCAAGTCCGAGTGGCAGAGGTTGAGAGAGCCTGGTATTACCACAATTGGTTCCCTTTGTCTACATAAGAAAAAAATGTGAATCTGCTTTTTTTATAAATATATTTTTTAATTTATATTTTCTGCTAATAAATTTAAGTATTGTTATTTATATTATCTATTTAAAATGTATCTGTACATTTATAATATAATATTAAATATTTATTTATCTACACAGAAAATGAGGTTAAAGCATAGTATGATGAAAACTGAAACCAATTTTAGCTAACAGATGAAGCCTTATCTTCATCGAAGAAGTTTATCAGGGAGATAAGAAAGTTTTTCTTATTAAGTATCAAAGGAACTGTAGTAAATACAGAAATTAGCGAGAGTATCATCGCTGGAGCAGTGTGTAAACATCTAAAGTTTGAAAGTGGCGTCGCGTCGCCGTGCCGTCGCCGTGCAGTCGTCGTGCAATCTTGTCGACCCGCAACGTGTAAGTTGCCTCCTTATATTAGTCCGCTATATAAACTTACGTTATATTAATTCCACTTCAAAACTTCAAACCGTCCAATTTCCGAGCGACCGGGATCAAATAATCCATGTGTCACATTTTGTAACATGCGTTGTATTCTTTTATTTTTAAATATAAACTAAGACTTTTGTTAGCAGGGTAGGCAGAGGGAACCGTAGGCTCAAGGAACCTAGTGTTAAGACACTCCGCTTTCCCCCTTTCGAGGCATTGCGTGTTGAGTGGCCGCTTGTTACCAGAGCGGAGTAAAATTAAAATATATCATTCACCCCGAGTGGGAATCTATCTCACAAACCGTCGCCTTTACAAGCAGACGCTGTGACCTCTGCGCCACGACGGCCCTCAATTTAAATTAATTTTTAAAATAATAAATAAAAATTATAAATTATTAAGTAATGATACTTAATAAATTATCATTACTTAATAAATATTTTAAATAAAAAAACTAATAAAATATAAATATTTTCTGTTATTGCTTCATAATATAGTATTTATCTAACATTGTCAAATTCTAAAGTCGACGAATTTACATTTTTGAATTACAATGCTATCGCTTCGTAATAATGTCAAGTACACAGTGTTTATCATTTGAACGTTTAATATTTGATAACAAAGTCGTTCGATTGTTTCTTTGACTTTGAAATGATTAAAGGGTTCCGTACCTCACTGAAAAAACAGAACTCTCACAAGATCACTTTGTTGTCCATCTTTTTTCCCGTCTGTATGTCCGTCTGTCAGGATCCTTCTTTCAAGGACTCGTGGGACTCGTTTAATATCAAATACGAGAATTTTTCTTTACATATAATAAAGAAAATGACAAAATGACAAGAAGTGACAAGTACTGGACAAATTAATAAATGAAAAATCTTGTGTAAATCACGAAGCAAAAAACATTACAAGCTTATATTAGTAGTATGTTTTATACAAAATTGAATGCATACGCTCAAAAATTTAAGTTTGTAATCTTTTGTAAATTGAGCTTCTCGTTGACCTACAAAAATCAAATTAGTACAGAACCCTTAGGTAGACGAGTCGACTCGCACTTGAATTAATTATTAAATTTGAACTTTAAATTATATTTATGATATTGATTTTTGGGTTATTAAATGGTAAGTTTATATAAAGAATATATACACCTTTGTCTACTACTTTTTTTAATGTTGTTATCCATATGTTTTTTAGTACAATAAAGAATATTATATATATCTAATTATCAACAGAGATGCCATAGAAGCCAAAATTGTATGACGACTAAATATTAATTTCTAAGCTAACGCTACTTCAATGACGTAGTACAAAGATAAACAACGAGACAGTACTACGAAGGGGATCCTCATAGTCATTAATGTGGAAATGAGAATTAAAGCATTAAGCTATAATGCAACAGCACTTTATATGAGGCAGTGACAACGCCATACTTGTTTTGCTTATGTAATATTGTTCAGATTACATATACTTTATGGATGTACTGATGTATTACTTTATTAGTGCCATATGAATTGGATTGCTATGCTTATTTCGATCATACAAAATACGTTTTAAATCTGACAGTTAAGGCCTAATGGCATGAGTTTACAAATACGAGTAGTATGTCTACTGTTGTATCTTGTTTGTCTGTTGTTGTTGTATGTAAACCTTGTTCTGGGCAGATAGTAACATAGTAAATATAAACGTAAAGATAAAGATAGTATCGGAAAAATATACCAAAACGAAGGATGAAATGTCACTATAAATAGTGACACTTGTATTTTAAGTAGATCTGTAATCCTGTAAAGAGATTGTGATATAGTATATCATGTTATTTAACCCCTTTCAGAGCTCAAGGACAACCAAGATATTTGAAATACTTTTATTCATAATTATTAACTAGTAATGTTTATGACAAAGAAAAATCTTTAATGTGCGTAAGAATTATTATGTCTAATTTTGTAATGGTGATGACCGTGATTTTGTTTCTCGAGAATTTATAGAGATGGTGACTGAACAACTTTTGCCAAGGAGCTATTTCTTTATTTTTAACAATTTAGCTGGATTACTATGATCTTACATTATGAGTGTGCCAGTCTTTAGGTCTATAGGATACAGGTACTAGCCAGGCTTATCTCTGCAAAAAAATCCTATACGTGTACTAGTTCCGAAGATGTGCTTGAACAAACAGACAAGCAGACAAAGATTTTTATAAAAATGATAGAATTACTTGATTCTATTACAAAATGTTCATCATCCTACACATTTTAAATCTGTGAAATTCAGACTTTATGATTTTATTCTATTAAAGAAAAGAAAATAAATGAAAAAGATAATAATAAATGATATGACATTATGCATACGATATAATTTACAAAATAAAAAAAAAATTAAAAAATGAAACCCATAGTATATTATGATACGTGATTTACACGTTTAAATCGCTTTAAACAAATCTAAAATTTCTCCTTAATTACAAGATAAAAGTAATTAGCGTATGCGCATTAGCGGTCGGTCGCCGGCGCCGGCCAATAGCCTGTACAGCGAGGACGGTTCATATTATGTTATTTACTGTTCCGCAGAGGACAACTTTTTAATGGCGCGATAACAGACCACCCGAGAGCGAGGCTAGCGTTAAATCTCAAGCTCATAAATACGTTATGTAAACCCACCCTAATAATTAGTCGCGGTTACGGCGTATAGTTAAGTTTTATGAAGCCTGTGGCGGCTCTAAGTGGAAACGAGAACTCGGAAAAACGTTATTTAATTTGTGTGCCACGTATAGAGGCGATGAGGCGGAAATTGTTAGGTATATTTATTTCCAAGTCTTCTATCAACAGATACCTTTTTTTTCGCCGTTTTAATGCGATTGGATTTCCGTAGATACTCGCAGCGATCGCATTGAATATGTGTAATTTAGTCTCATTCTACGCTAACCTTCGCTTTGGCCTTAGCTTTTAGAATATTGGAAAAGTAAATTTGAGACTACTGAAATCAGGATTTAATTGAATTAAGTGTATGTTTTCGGTATGTACATACCAGTACATACATCAGGAATCAATTAGGGCTGCGACCCTTATTTGCTTAATACTAACACGTGATAAACTACGTACATTTCTAATCTATACAACTATATTTAAATTAAATGGTCCAATTAGTGACCCTAACTACGTTAGAAAATAACATACATACGAGTACATATGTGTGTATTTATTAAATAATACAAAATGTGAATTAAACATGTCTATAATGTTATAATACAGTTAGCATAAAAATTTAATTTATAAAGATGTTGAATTGTTATGCTCCAAAAATAATGTTATGATTGACAGATGTGAGGTTTTGTGCTATTATGGATGGTAAATAAAGTGGGAATAAGGACGATTTTGGGCAAACGGCAAGTCATTGACAAGAAGCACGTGCCGGTCGCCTTGGAGGCGGCGACGCGGGCTAGCGGGCGCGGGAAGGGAGCGGCGAGGCGGCGTGGACATAGTACCTGGCACTGCTACACCAGCACTCCTCTGGAGCACTGCAAGGGTTCACAACCGGCGGAAGCTCGTGAAGCGTTGACGAGTTACAACGAGTACGGCGACGAAGCGAGATACGGAGTCATGCGGTCAGCCAAAAGGACACAAACCTACTGGCGAGCTGGGTGTTGGTACGCGGGCGGGGCGGCGGGCGGGGGCGCGCCATTGGCCCGCCGGGGCACGCCTCCGACGACGTCGCTGCCGCCGCTGCCGCCAGCCGCCGCCGCCGCACGCCGCACGCCGCCGCACGCCGCATGCCACCCGGCGACGGCACACAATCTGTGTGTCTGTTCACCTCGAGATACAACCAAAACCCAATGGCACTGTTAAAATATTATTAAAATGAATTATTTTATATCCTTCCTTCTTCATTTTATAATATTAAATAAAATTAATATAAATAAAAACTTTATAACTAGTTTTTATTCACACAATGCAATTTTTATTTTCTTCATAAACTTTTTACTCAGAAATTATACATTCATTCCAATTCAAATGAAAGTTCACATTTTCAGAAACATATATAATCGGATAAAATGGTCCATCGAGCCATTGTCGTACTAAAACTTTTTAAATTGAAAAAAATCGTCGAACATTTAATCCAACATCATCATCGCACAAAGGTCTATTAACGTCGGAAATGAGGCTACGGCGCGGGAATTCGAACGAGTGCACGAGCGCACTGAGTTTAAGCAATTCGCTCACGTGCAGATACAAAGTAACTTTAGCCTAGCTCAGGCCTGCATCAGCATTGGACCCAAATTGTTCGGTTTTCTAACAAATATAATCAGATTATCTAGCCAACTTTGTGCAGTTTTATCGAGCGTGCTGGAAATTCTCCTATAGCTTAGGTCTAACATATTTTGATACTAGAATTTGTGCGGTTTTACGTAAGCTTTCAAAAGCCCATATAGTTAATTAAAAGTCAACCTTGCTGAATATACTAAGATTATTTATTCTAAATAGATATATAGCAGGACTTTACTTTGAAATGTGTTTTTATAAAAATGTATTGAATTAAGGTTTCATATTTGCTTATATATGATAGAGCTATCAGTCATACGATAGTAGTTCTATTAATTTTTTTAAGAAAATATTGTTGATGAAAGGATATTAAATAAGAAAAATCTATAATTCCTTTTTTATTAGCTCTATTTTGGTTTTAAGTTATATTTAAATCTCGTGTCTCTCCATGAACTATTAAGCTTTTCTATTATGACAATCTACGCTCAATGAAAAACTTGGCATAGTATCAAGGCACACGTTAAGCCGACAGTCCTGCGCCTGATTTCCCACTGGTCGCTTCGGTTTGCTATAGGTATCACCTGGCTGGCTTCTTCGAGTGAAATCCACCTTTAGAGAAATCACAAAAAAATTTACAGTAAAATTCTTTACAATTATGTCACAAGTATATCTTATAATAAATTTGTACTAATTAAATGTGTGACTGTTATCTACTATTAAACATAAACATGTTCCTGCTTAGTAAAGTGTACATACACTTATTCTATAGTAACAAATGTAAGTGCATTTAGTGCTTAATGGTATATTATCTCAAGGCGCTATGTCCACAACCTCATAGCGACAGCGTAGCTGCAAAGCGTAGCTACATAGGCGGACATCATTTACATATGAACTTATTACATTATAGCTTGAACATTAATACTAAGAATGCGTTGCGTCAACGTTGACACTGCTTAATAAGAAGCAACCTTTATATTTCGTTTGGGCGGAGAACGGACAACTAAGTATCTTGATACTAGGTTTTCTCGTACTACCCTGCTGGAGTGTAGGAAGCTTCAAAAAATATTTATTTCGTTTCAAATTTAGAAATGTTTCATTTTATTCATAGTACAAAGTATTCTAACGCTTATTTTTAAAAAAGTTGCTCATAGGAACTTGTTTTGGAGAGATGGTGCTGCTGGAGCTCTTTGAAATTCCATTCCGTGTAAACTTAAAAGTTCCAAAACTGTGATCATACTTTAGACTGTTTTACGCGGTAGTTCTGCACTGTCTGCTTCGATGATATATCGCGCGTACTGTTAAGTGGCATGCAAAATGTATTTATACTTTGTACTTCCTTACGTCGTTATGGCAGCCTTCCAAGTAAAACAATCTTCCGTTGGCCAACGATAACGGCGCTTGCTATGACTTTATGAAGTGACACTATCATAAAACTAAATAAACTTTAAGCTTATTTAACTGTATTTATTTAAGTGGCCGTCTATAAAAGTCAATTGGCTTAACAACGATGCTACAATTTGCAATTTTTTAACAATATAAATGATAATATAACAGCTTATTGGCTTTATGAGATCATTATTATTTACACCAATATTTCATATCAATATTAAACTGGATGAAAATAATTTTAAAAAGCTCACTAGTAATGTACGTTATAGCTTTTATAGATAATTTTGATTCTATTATTATGTGTGACAAAAGCAAACATCAACAAGCTTACTTTGTGACGGTATCATGAGATCCAAGATTCATATGAAATAAATTGCCTCTGAGTCGATATTCGGGAAGGGTCAATGAGGCATGACTTTGACGAGGGTTGGCAAGTCGGGCAACAATGAACAGTATGCAAGAAAACCGTCTTGAAGCATGTTTAACAAGAAGCGATTCAGGTGAATTTCCGTACAATCGAGATGCTCTTAGTGAAACACTTGTAGAAAATAAAATCTGTAGAGGTAGGATGGACGAGATTGGCGACCTTTGGAATTTACAAAACTTTTCTATGGCGACAGCGTTTCATAGAATTATATTGCTACTCCAACTATTAAGATAGGTTACTTACAAATTCTATTACATTATAAGAACGTGACGTCTCAAGAACTTTAATATTTCTCCTTCAGTGTTTTCAAGAAAAGGTAAAAAATATAAAGAGTAAATCTGCAAAGTCAAACACAAAATAAACTTTCGCGAATAAAGTAGGAAAGCTATGGAAAAATGTATCTTCTAAATATTATGATACTGATCAACTAGATGCATTGTGTATTTTCACGGGGACGCACAGCATCCAACCCTTGTCACTGTCGCCGGGTATTGTCTGCGCTTATATTGAACTGCGATGCATTCACCATTTTGCTTGCTTATCTGTTTGAATTGAGAGAAATCATTTTTAATAGTCAAACAGTGTTTAAATAGTGTGTACATAATTAATATATGAGTTAAAATTGATATATTTTTTATATTTTGGTGTAGGTACTGAAGGAAGTGGAACTTACAAAGACAACTTAGTGATAAATCACTTCGTTCTTTTCACTTCCGCATATTTTAGAGACACAGTAATACAATTATAGTTGCTATAGTTGTTAAAGTAGACCTTTAAAATACAAAATATTCCAAATTATGGAAAAGTTCATTCTAGAAACATGTTTCATAAAGGTAGATTAAACGGTTATTAAGTGAACAGACTCTATTTATCTTGATTTGTAGCTAGGACACGTTAATATTAACTGCAACGCTGAATTTCGTTACGTCAACAACTCTCATATGTTTTCATCAGAAGACATTGTAGCAAGTTTATTATAGAACTTGGATAAGCAAAATAAGTATGACACAACTTGCTTGTAATATCAGCAAAATGTGCAGCTTCTTTGTTACCAAATAGCCCCTTGTAGATTATATTTAGTATTTCAGTTGAAAGTAAGCTGTGGCACTTTTAATATGTAATATACAATAATATAAAAAACAATCTGCATTATCTAGTAAGATTGTAAATTTAATAATAAACATTCAGAAATTGATATTATTTGATTATCCTTTCTAGTTCTTCAGCTGGCGAATATTTTATTTGTATTTGTATCATTAGCATTTCAAATATAAAGGGAGTAATGAAATTACGTCAATCATCGCCATCGAAGCGTAGTGGGACAGTATCTGACTGCTGACTATGGTTAAGAATTCGATTCCCGTTTGGGGGGCAAGAATTATTTCCATGTCACCGTTCTGGTAAGAGTAGTAAATTTGGACTATATGTCATGATACTATATTCTCTGTTTCTATGAGTAAATATATAAATGGAAATAGTCTGAGCACAAGCCAAAAAATATCCTGAATATTCTATAAAATTAAAAAGGAGTCGTAAACAAAATTTTATACTTCAGAAATGTAACATTAGACTCGCCGTGATAGTGTTTTAATAAACAAGCAAGTAATGTAAGAAGCGACTACGTTACGTCTACGTTCAGCAAAATTTTCATTAAACCTTCTTTACAACAACCTCACATAAAAGAGCAATTTTTCCCAGTTGGAAAATTTCGATGCAGCCGCATTAACGCTTTTATTTGCTTTGTTACTCGAAAAAACTTATTATTCCACTTCTCTCACCCAGCGAATTACATTATTCTCTAGCATTTTTATTTTAAAGAAACCATTTAACGGTTACCTTCCATATTGGTATTCCCGCCGGCTACGTCATTTCCCCTGAGATTATATTTAAAATTTCTTATTCAAAATTTTAAATAAAAGACGTGGTTGAGCTTGTCAGGGCTCTTAAGTATGCTCTGTTAGGTGGTCACATATTTTAATAAGCTAATAAGCACAATGAGAAAAATAAATAAAAATGGTACTCATTGTGTTGAATGACAATGATACTGATATATGTTCGCACTCGTCAACAATGAAAACTTATTCAAGTTAACGTAGATCCACTTAAATGAGTACGCAGAATGAAGGATTCTCCGATTGTAGATTTCCTTTTATAAAATGTATCATGTCAGTATCATTTTTGTAAATTGTTAATTTTAAGCGAAAATGATGCAATTTAATTGAATCATATTTTAAAGTAACTTGGTTAGTTTGCTATAAATCATAATTCATGACAAAAATATAGCTTGCCGCTTCTCTTGTGTTATCTTCTTCTTCTTCTCTTTATATACGGCGTTTCGAGCGTGCCAGTTGAGCACATATCACTTCGCCAATGTCACGTTGAATGGAGAAACTCTTGTTCGTTATCGTTATCGATAAACGTTATCATAAATAATGTCAATTAAAGACAGTTGAAACAAATATATTATACGCACCAAGGATCCCGTACCAATTTTATGAATATAACATAGAACAAACTGAAATATGCGGTCGTATGCAATCATTTTTAACTGATCTACCCTTTCAAGTTTGTAATAGATTATTTTTTTGATATATATATGGGTTTTTTCCTTTATTAACACTATAAAGGCCAATATTTTCCAAATTTCATAATTCTTGGTCAACAGGGACGTAACCTAAAGAATTTGATTTGGCCGTCAATTATGTTGATTTAGTGGTTTGATTTTTCCTATGCTCCAAGGGACTACCGACGCTTGTACCGTACCATCACCAGCTTGATACCTCCATGCAATTTTGGGAAAATGATCTGATGATTTTGGGAAAATGATGTAAATAATAGGGGATGGTCAGACTTTCACAATTTATTACCTTTTTTTCATACCATCAGCAATATATTCATTATTTTTTTTATATTACAAGTAAAAAATCATTATTATTATGTTATACTAAGCTACAAGTATACTATTTAGCCGAAACCATTATATAGTCTTCCTCGATAAATGGACAATCCAATTGAAAAATAACTTTGTGATTAGAACCTTATTCTTATTATTAGAACGTTGGACCAAACAATCTTTGTAGCAAAATATATATTACTACAGATATAGATTTCAAGGTTGTTTGTAAGATTAATATGATTGAATATTTAATTAATTATATGTTGTGCAAATGACTGACACTAACACAAATCATCAAGTAAATATTACTATTATTTATAATTTATATTACTATTAATCTCGCTTATATTTATATATTTTTTTTTCCTTGAATAGAATAATATCTGAAAATATAATTTTCCCCAATAGGCCATACAGAAATACCCCGACATCGTGTGTTTATCTTTCACGCAAACTCCAAAATAAATATTTGTGTACACTCCGTAGCATTTGTTCGGCTTGGGGCGGTGGTAGCTCTACGCAAGCAAATTTATCTTAAACTAAAAACGGCATAGAGCACAAAATATTTAAACTGCGTTTTCACGAACATATTTATGTATTTGTAGTCACAAAAACTGACTACTAAAGTCACGAAGCGAAAAATTTATATAGGACAATATTTGAAAGGTAGATTCTCAGTTTTTTGTCTTACTGTGATCGTAATTTCAAAAGCACGTTTATAATCAAATTGAAGGTGAATAAAATTATTAAATACCACAGCGAGGCATATGTCACTATTGTGGTGATTTTTCAGCCCAGAACAATATATCATCAAGAAGAATGTATGTTTAACCAATAAATGTATATTTAGTAGAATTTAACAAAATTAACCGATTTCCGAACCGAAAACTTGAAAAGCATTTCCAAGCTATAATAACAAGGTACACAATTGTGGATTCTGTATGAATGACTAGCTTTATGAACCTTACCATACTATTTCTATCTTCTATTCCGTAGTTTCGACTGTAAACCGTGAAGAATAGTCGTTCTTGCTTCCCATGGAACTGCAAGTTTTACTAGTATTACGCGCTTTAGACTTCTAGAGCATAGGAAGGTGAGTATCTCGGTAGTCTGGATGATATAATACCAATATTTTTATTGACGAAATGTTACTTATTTTGTATTTCGTATTCTACTATGATACGAGTATATGTTTAAATTAAGGTAAGATAATCTACATCTAAATGAGCGGAGCGCTCATTCAATTCAATCAATTCTTAAAGAGTGATTCATTGTATTGTTCTTCACATGGAAATAATGCTCTAGGACTGGCTAAAGTGGCTAGTTAAAGTGCTTTTGGATCCTTTTATAATTACCCATGACGCCGTAATCATTTTGTGAATCTAAATACGAGTAGCAATTGTAAAATACAATAGAGTCGCAACGTTCCGGATGGCTCTGTAGTATTTGTCCCGTAAATACAGTGTCATTATAATAATATGAAAACATACGGATGAGTCAACATAAAAAGCTACTAGATACCCAGATTTATTACCAGAATAAAAAGAGGAGGCGAAATGGTCTAAATTAAAAAGCAATGCCTTGTCGAGACAGAGCGAGCGGAAACAAAGCGCTGGGAATTCATCAAGCTCTTTTGAACCCCTAGCATTGTGGTGCCGTATTCAGAGACCATCGGCGGAAAGAAAAATCTTCAAGTAGATCGCCACTCTTTGACGCCCGATGCAAAAAAGTAATCTCTTTTCCCAGGAAAATCCCTCTTCATTACTTTGTACGTCGGTCCCACATAAAAGTATTGAGGAATTTGAAACTCAGAGCTACTTGTTGAACGCGCCCGCTTTTGAATAGTTTTAACGAACTTAATTAAATGATTTATCCTTTGAGCCAATTTTATTCATATTCATAACTTAGTCGCTGTGTTGGGTAATTATGTAACAGACTCCTTCTAAGTTGTGGTCTGCTTTTAAAATTAAGAAAATATTTACTTTTCTCCATTCTCTTATAAAACCAAGTAATTAAAGAGCAGCTTTAACAAAACAATTGTATCTGGTTAATTATGTGACGGGCAAATTATTAAAAATGCCCTTGTTTTAAGTTCATTTTTAATTCAATCCTTTACAATTATGAGAACAAATGTCAAGCTTGGAAAAGTCTCCGAGTTCAGACATTCATAGAGCAGTCTTTAATTTTTTATATATATATATATATATATATATATATATATATATATATATATATATATATATATATATATATATATATATATATATATATATATATATATATATATATATATATATATATATATATATTTATATTCACGCCAAAAATTGTGTTTGTGTTTAGCTTAGCTAAGATTCACTATAAAAGCTACTATTGTGTAGTAATGGAATTCTTTTCACAGAGCATTCGCTTATATTATTACAGGTGGGGTCCCGCGCGATTTCTGATCAAGATTGATGCATTTGGATTTAAATATGTATCGTGTCTGAATTTACACTGAACTTTACGAACGCTTTCGCAATTCAGAATGGGAATTAAAAATTTATCCAAATTTAATTATATACAACGAATGTGAATGAAGTTCAAATATTTTTTTACTTTATTCAATTAGGGTAATAGGACAACAAAATAGGTATACTGTTTTGTTTATTACCAGTTTATTCAAGCCAAAATACTGTTGATATTATGAGAACTGAAAAAATATAATAATTAAATATCCTATTATGCTACAGCAGGTATTCATGGCTGAAGGTCAAATAAAGAATCAATTAAGTTGTATGTGTTCGTGATTAATTACGATCACAACGTAAAAATTAGTCCACGTTTTAAAACTAAATAGTTATTTATAGGTACTATTATAGTTGAAAAGATAACGTTACTTCCTATTTATTTATTGCAATTCAATAGAACTTACAATTATAACATTATTTATCTGTAAAATTAAAACAATGTACATATTTCAAATTAAATCGCAATTGATTTCACATTCAACCTATCGAGCACTATCATATTATCGTTAGTGCAATGATAATATTCATGGATTCAGTCTGTCAAAGTGAATTATGGCAGGTAGCTGGTAGCTGGTATGCCGCTACGCTACGCAGTTACGCTGTGTACGCTCTCACCGTACAAGATTCCCAAAAATGTTTACAGCTAAGAATTTGCAAAGATTGAGTTAGCTGTTTGTGACTTAGTATTAAATATTTAAATATATGCGTCACCGTCTGACTGTAAACATGACGGCTGGGAGTTCGATTCCCATTCGGGAAAATTTGTTATTTTCATTTCTTCAATGTGGTGACAAAACGGCGTGGTGTTGAATTCCGCGATACACTGTGAAGCTAAATACAATTTTTATTTGTGATATGATATAAAATAATACATTTAGTTTGATGTAAATCGAAAAGCAGCCTAATTTGGAAAGAAACAATAACTTATGAGAGTATAACTTTATAATAGTTTACCATTTACTTTACGAGATATATATATATATATATATATATATATATATATATATATATATATATATATATATATATATATATATATATATATATATATATATATATATATATATATATATTATATATATATATATATATATATATATATATATATAATTGCATTCAATATATTTAAAACTAAGCTTCCTGATTCAAAATTAGACACTTTAAAGAACAAGAAATACGAGTAGAACCAGATTAATTAAAGTTTTATCAACATTTATTTTACAAACCGGTTTTTTTTTCTATCTATGTTGGCTTATGCTAATAATGGAATTAAATATCTATAGCCAAAATCTACAGAAAATGGCTTTAAATACCTTATCTGAAAAATAAACTATTATCCATTCAATATTATATAGCAACAATGAAAGAAAGAGAAACCTGAATACTTATAATGAAAGTCGGCACTTACAGAATTTAAATCACATCATATCTTTGAAATGTTACTTGAACAACATTATTGTGGTATTCTCTTAAATAAAATGTGTTTAAATTATTCCCGATTACCTAGATTGATGAGACAAAGCACAGCGTTATTTTCCACTATTTAAAATGTATTATTAATAAATATATTTATAATATATTTATAAAAAACTTAAAAATTATCTATAACTCTAGGTTATTTCGGACTACCCTACAAAAAATCGAAAAATACAAATAAATAAAATAAAAGGCAACGTAAATAATAATAAATATAGTATTGTACTTAAAACTAAAAATGTTACCTCATCATAGTAATTAATTGGAAAGTCCAGGTTATTTATGTATCAAGATAAAATTAATATCAAATGTCGAGATTAACAGTTCCTTGAAGTACAGAAAAATCAAGCTTCTAAGTCAACCCAATTTGCCGCAGTTTATATGAAATTCACCGCCTAATGAAAGCTTAAAGGGTACCTTCCGTTGATTTACAATTATGAAATTGGCGAAGAAGAATATACTATACATATAGTACAAATAAACAGCGAAAAATATATATATTTATTAGCGTGAAGCTATTATTTTATTTAAAGTTCGAAATATTAACTCGTCATACTTAATGGTTGGAAAATCCAGATTTTATTTATTAATAGAGTGAACGTTTGCAGCGCATACAGTTCATCGACACTACTTCCGAGAATCGGGCGCATGGCGTGTCTAGCGGCCCCGCAGCGACCACTTAGGGCACAGCTTGTGTTCTATAATACACATACATCACCCATGTCCGTTAATGGCAGTTTGAAAGCCTTTTACAAACTACAATTTGAAATAAATACAGCTTAGTTATCATGTGCCAATCATCAGTAAAAACGCAATACGCTATTTTTGTCCTCTTTAAATTCGTCCAGGCGATTTTAACGTTTGAAGTTAATACTAAATAAAGGAAATATCAGCAATCATCGTTATACATTTTATAACGAATAAAAATATTTAAAAAATACTAGACTAGTGGAAACTAATCACAATTTTATGATCCGTGTCCACCAAACTGTAAACTCTATACCGGAATATGCTATTTGTCACTCAAAATGGGGAATATCCAATTGCGTCGACGCTCGGGCGGGGATTGTTTGCCGAATTGAAATAGTCGCCAGGTAAACGATTATCGTTGTAATAATAGTTCGCCGAATTCGTTCGTTATAACACGTACTCTTGTACCCCGACACTGCAATTACAGGCCGTTAAGCGAGCGGGCGCCTGTACAGGCGTACACCAATCCGCTAGGCGCCCAATGAAACAGCTTTCTGAAAACAAATTTCTGTTACAGTATAAACTACCAACGCCAATTTTCCTTTTCATGCGAAATACAACTTCGCCATTGTTTTAAATAAAATACCTGCAAGGCCATAAAGGGTACGTTGAATATCGTAATCATTTAAAATGAACATTCGAACGTATCGTGAAGAGATACAGCAAGCATGTCTTTTAAAAGTTACAGTGCATCATTTACTACCGATGTTACTGATACGTACGACCCATTAAAAGCCTATATCAGCAAATAAAACTCGTATGCACGGATATAAACCGGCAATCGTAAAATGCATTCACTTTGTGGGATGCGGTAAATTTATTTAAAGGCTTTGACAGACTGTCGAAGGCAAGATGGCACTCAAAAGGACTTTTCTAGTTATCTACATTTTTATTTGAAAGGTAGAAATTTGTTAATAAAATAATAGTATCGAGATATATTTAGAGTTTAAATATATCAATAAATCGAAATCTTTAGTATTTATGTGTATATAAAATACAATAAAGTACCTATATAAAATATTAAAAAAAACTATTGCAATGCATTTAAGACACGAATAATTGAACGGGATAATTGTTAAAATGAAGAAAAGGAGGAGAGAAGGGAGGGAGGAGGGCAGTTCAAATTTTTTATAAAAATTACTGGTATTTCTATAAAAAAAATCTAAAAAGGTTACATAGTGCAGCAAGTCAGCGTCAGACTGTAGACGTCATGGCTGATGATTCCATCTCCATTCGAAGAATGAGTTATTTTTTCTTATACCAACCAGTGTGTTTGATGGTGAAGTCGGAAAATGGCAGACTGGAACACCTATTGCTCATTATACAGTATAAGCTTATTAGATCTTTATATATTTTATTCTATCGTCCTGTATATATAAATAAATATCTTAGTTTTTAAGCTAGTCATTTATATACCTATACTACGTATTTTAAAAAACTTATGTCTGCTGCAAAGAACGCCATGTGAAAAGTCGTTAATTACATTTTACCTTAACAATGTCGCTAAAATCTCCTAAATGAATTCACGTAACAATTGTAACATTTGAAACGTGAACAATTAAATTGCAAATTTGGCACCGGCCTACGCCGACTCGTGTCGAGGGCAGTTCGCAAGTTCTGGACACTCGGCCTCTTAATGAAGACGTGAAAGAGCTGGCACGCTTGTAGTGCAGCGACAAATGAGGCCGTTACTAGTATTAGTCTCTTGGAAAGTTATTCAAAGTGATCTGCAAATATCTTTAACATCTAACACATGAAGCCACTTTGTGTTTACAATTTGCTTCAACGTTTTGAATGACTACCTTTAAATTCAGTACCTACAATAAAGTTACTCATTTATACTTTTTTTGACGAACATTTTCGTAGAAATAGAAATGTACTAAGACTAGTAGAGAAGACGATACGAGTATACCTGACCTGCGTTAATGCATTTCCTATCAATAAAAACACGATTGTCAGCGACAGATTACCTTCACCCAATATTCACCTCATCAATGTATAGGATACTGCCAAAAGTGAAGATATGATCTCCAGTTGTTTTCTAGTTAAATTGCAAAATAAACAATTTACAACATTTTTATAAATAACTTATATTCGTACACTACATAAGTGAACTTTATTTGAAAAGGTCAAAAGAATTCTTTTCCATTTCATACATAAAAACATGAGTAATTAATTTATTTTATTATCATACATTCCTAAAATCAGATTATTGCTAGCTTATGAAGGAATTCTACTGCACACCATCGTTACGTATTCAAATTATGCGAGAGAAAATGTATATGGTAGTATACGTTACTATATAGACGTATCAGTCATACGTCTATATAGTAACGTCACCATATACATTTTCTGGGGAAAATTAGTTTTAAAGTTTAGGAGCTTAAAGCTCAAACTCACTAAGTTACCATAGTTAAGAGGGCAAAAATTGTGATTTATCACTTTCTTGGAATTCTTTTACAGAACATTTTTCTATCTTTTATTTCTTTTGAATTTCAAACCAGCTTACATTAAAATCATAGATTATATATAATAATAATAAACATTAAGCACACAGGGAAAAGAGGAGAGCTCTGCATGTGGCATTCTTTGACCTGCAGAAGGCCTTTGACTGTGTGCCACGTCAGTGTATCTGGTGGGCACTGCGATCCAAAGGGATCCCTGAATCCTATGTTGCTATTATCAGAGACATGTACAACGACTCTGTTTCTACAGTTAGGACCGCTGTTGGCGATACCAAACACTTCCCAATTACAGTAGGGGTTCACCAAGAATCAGCTCTTAGTCCACTTTTGTTTAATGTAGTGCTAGATACTGTCACGGCTCACATCCAGGATCAGCCTCCATGGCTGATGATGTATGCCGATGACATAGTACTCATTGACGAGAACCGACTGATGCTGGAGCGTAAAGTGAATGCCTGGAAGGGTGCGCTTGAGAACGGTGGCCTTAAACTGAATGTGTCAAAGACCGAGTACATGGCTTGCGGGAACCCAGACTCGAGCACCATCCACATCGGGCCTGAACCAGCCGTTAAGTCGGAGAAGTTCAGGTACCTTGGATCCATTATGCACGAGTCCGGAGGCATCGACTACGATG
The DNA here is from genome assembly GCA_037127375.1 of Dione juno. Classification (NCBI taxonomy): domain Eukaryota; kingdom Metazoa; phylum Arthropoda; class Insecta; order Lepidoptera; family Nymphalidae; genus Dione; species Dione juno. The sequence goes on along the minus strand of JAXRJS010000007.1, from coordinate 5,239,406 downwards.
TCGGTCGGGTTAGCGCTGCTTGGGCCAATGGCGGGAGGTCACTGGTGTGGTCTGCGATCGCAGAATACCGCCCAACCTCAAGGGGCTGATATACAAGAGCATGATCCGACCAGTTCTTCTATACGGCAGCGAATGCTGGCCAGCATTATCTCGGCACACTCAGGAGCTTCACGTAACGGAGATGAAGATGCTGAGGTGGATGTGTGGCGTTACTCGGGCTGACCGCATACGCAACACATTCATACGAAGTAGTCTTGGGGTCCGTGACGTAGCGGATAAGCTCCAAGAGCATCGTCTGAGATGGTATGGCCACGTTTTGCGCCGGCCTAAGAACTACGTCGGAAGAAAATGCCTTGATATGTCTGTCCCTGGAGTAAGACCCCCCGGACGCCCAAGGAAGCGATGGCTGGACGTCGTGACGCACGATATGAGAGCCAATGGACTACCCACTGAGGATGCTCAAGACCGTGCAAAGTGGAGTAGACTAAGTAGGAAAGCAGACCCTGGCAATAGGCCGGGATAATGCAAAGTGGAAGAAGAATAATAAACATTAATATTTTTATATTAATTATTGAGATAAATTTGTTTATTTTATTAGTTATAAAAATTGTTTAATATAATTTAAATATTACTAATATAGGTTTTTTTGTTGCTAATACTGGTTTAGGTTTCAATTTGCATAAGGGCTACATTCGTCCTACCTATCTAATTTTGATATTTCCTTTAACTGATAAACTATATAATACTATATTTATTCGTTAAATTTAATTATTAGTACTTCAATTCAATTTAATATTTCAATTTATTTTATTTCAATGCATTGCCATACATAATATGTAAATTGCATCTACCGTATCCATTATTGTTAAATGCAAACATGTGACTGTCGCTGCAAACAGGCTTCACTGGAAATATACGCGAAGGGCAGCCGATGTTATTGCAAATTTAAAATTAATGTCAACAAATTTCATATAATATAATAATATTCAAAATATGAAATTTGTTGCATTTTCTGGATATGGATATATATATATATATATATATATATATATATATATATATATATATATATATATATATATATATATATATATATATATATATATATATATATATATATATATATATATATATATATATATATATATATATATTATGGTATAGATAGATATAGATTAAATATATTAATTATGCAAGTTTGAATACATTATGGATTGATTGAATAGTTTAGATATTTACATAATAAGCCGTTTTGATTTTGAGTGGCAATATAAGCCTTTGATCCCGATAGTCGCAGCATGCGCCGTTTAATCGTCAGTAGGTACATAGTTAATTAACTGGAGAACGTTATTTTAGCTTGGCTTTAACACTGCTTAATATGCAAACAGGAGTCATATTAAACTATAGAATAATGTGGAGGGAACAAAATAATAAACATATGCTTAACAGAATGTTCTTATGTATACTACTAACTACTAAGTATAATGTTGATATCAAAATAATCTCTTGCCTGCCAATATAGTTTAATCGATTTGATAGACAATATACTCGAATTAATTAAAAAACTTGCTGCAAATAATTATTTATAAGGAACACTGCTTCACACGATGGATTTACACATACTTGAGTAATTGATTATTGAATAAGGAAACTCAGCGTATCACCTTCTCTTAGCAGAGCGGGTATATAGAAATAATTCATTAATCCTAGTAGGAAACGAACCCACAGTCAAAAGCGTTGACAATCTGATACTGTTCCCACTACGCTATAATGGCATTATGACGCTTTTTCCATATAAAATGATCAAAAATAAAAGAAAATAATACAATGTTAAATGTAAAAAACCGACATCGCATACACCAACATTTAGCACAACATTCTAGTACATTCTTTTACAATTCCTGCACGAAACAATTTAAAGTCACATTTTCTCGCTTAAGATGCATTGGCCCATTCGAGACATAGGATTTAAGGTTGGGAAGGCCGACAGCAGTAAATGTAGCAATTCGCAGGCGACTCGTCCCGCAACAAACATTAGCACTAAATGACGTCTACGAAAAGTCTTCGTGAAGTGAAGATAAGAATAGGGGAATAAATAGGTTCTCTCCGCCTCTGACACGAATTTTGGTGATGCTATATGTAAAGTAAAGGACCTAAAAATAAATGGATTTCGTATTATGTGACAAGGGATTTGTTTCCCAATTTAACTCATGAATATGGCTAACCAAATAGAGCTAGCAAAGCTTTGTTTATTATATAAACATTTTGATATATTTGTTTTTTTTTTATTTTTAATTATATCAACAAGTATTTCAATAAAGTAATAAATAATTCTACAGATAGGTCTTGATTAATAAAGAAAAACCTTAAACTATAATTAGTTTAATACTATATTTGACAAAATATATTTAAAATGTAAATTAGAAAACCTATTTGGCATACCCTATGTTTTTGCTTCTTGAAAGTAGATTTGTGTAGTTCAAAGTTAAATTGCTTGTATTTCTAGACAGCATGTGAGTCAACGTCTGGCGCCACAGCCTGGACTACATGAACAATATTCCTAGAAAAGGCCTGCACCCCTTCCCTTTACCTAATGGAAATAACAGACAATTATTGTACAAAGACTTTAAATCGACGTACTTTTAAACTGTGTAAAATTTATGAATACGAATATAATCAATAGCTAGGTATTATTATATATTACCGTCTCTAAATCTACTTATTAAAATATATTATTTGAACAATAAGCTCACAATACTTGTAGTTTTATAAAGTATACGGTAAAAAAATTAAAATTTTTATACTATCACTATATCCGCTCGCATAAACTTTTTAAGAGCTTAAATTTCTTATTTATTACTTTGCAATCTTGCATAAAATTTTAATACAACTTAAAAAGTATTCAGTGTTTTGTTTTTTGTTTGAAACATTGTTATTCGCAGAGTATCTTCGTTATTCTATTAGTGAAATTGTAATTGAAAATACTATGGTAAAATATTAATTAAGACATGAGAACTTGTAAGGAGCACCTGAGACTGGCGACTATTCCGACACTTCATTGTCTCGACCTATAATTGGACGTTCGAACATGTCCACCGGATAATTACTACAAACGTAATTACAGAAACTCTATTAGCCAAATGAAATTTTATGCATGGAAGAGTTATAGCAACAGTGAGTGATTAAACTAACGGAAGGTTAGTAAACATGACTCATTGCATCATTAACGCATTTGTTCGACGTTAAATTATGGCTTTTGTTTCATGCACATTCCAATTGCGAGTTGGGTTAGTGAAATTAATTTTGTTATTTATTGGTTAGCACTTTAATATTTTCGCTACATTGTTCCTATAACGGGTATTTGATACGGTTTTATTTTAGCTTAAATATGAGATAAATATAGATTGTGTTGATAATTTACTTTGCTTCATATTTTTCGTTTAATGTGGGTTAAGAATGTTAAATATTTATTTAATCTAATAAATGGTATATATGGCGTCTGATTTTTAACACGATACGGTGGTATCTTTGAAGAGAATCGAAATCCCAACCAAATTACAGTTAGATGTTTTTTAGCTTCACGCTCTGTCATGCACATAGCAGGGTAGGCAGAAGGAATTTTAGGCATACTCTAGGAATCGAACCCGCAGACCGTCGCGTCAGGCAGATGTCGCGTCTGCGCAACGACGGACCTCAATTAAATCCAATATTATACCTATATTTTGGTTATTTTCATTTTCCCGCTCTGGTAGGAGGATAATCATGCGTGCGCGCGTTGTTGGATTCCGCCATTCAAGACATCATGTCCCGAAATAAAGTGTGTTGTATGTGTCCTCTGTTTACCCTGCTACGAGTTTATGCGTAGATCGGAAAAAAAGCCGAATGTTATCTACACGTATAGTGTACCTATTTTAGTTTAAAAATATTGAAATCACACGACTCATGATATTTTATCTATGAGCTCGCTTTTCACAAACCGTGCCTACTTTTCATTGTCCATGACCGACAACAATTAGGAAAAGCTTCGGCAGTGCAAGTCGCAGATATAAAACTTTATGTACGCATATAAATTTGGATGTCGAGACATGTTTTATTGTACAGTCGTTAAATTTGGGGTCGGAAAAGACCGATATATTTATTAAATACGAACAAGATCGTAAAGTTGAATGCACGCGTCTTCGTGGCATCGATAATGTTACGATCAAACTATATCTGATGGTCTTCAGTCCATTATTTATTGATTAAAACATAAAGTTACCAACTTAAATATAGCCTTAGAATGTCTAGTGCGGCTTAAGTTTCCCTAACTAATATGAATCCATTATAAACAAAATATTCGTCGACAAAAGATAATGACGGAGAATATAAACGAATCAATCGCCTCCGTATAAGCCTATAAAATGGCTGCGATACCAGGAATCGGTTTAACATTTCGTTTACCTAGGGTACCTGGGTGGGGTTTACCGGTGACGTGGCCGCCATCATCAATAGCTTATTTACCCCCGCGCTCTTATAAATTGAATATACTCTCAGCTAGTGACAGGCGAGGATTAAGGTACGAAAAACTATTAAAGTTCTACGAAATTTCACCGCAAACGTTCTCTTGTTACCCTCCCTGATTTATAGTTCAGTTACCAAGTCAAAAATAAATTCACCCAACAAAACCTTGCAGTATGTTTCTTAAAAAGCGTCCACAGGTAGTTGGCAACCATCCAGTTCTTACCTGTGAAGACAGATATGTTTCACATTAAGCCTCGCACTGTAGACAACAAAAAGTCTAATGAGGCTCTGAAGTTTTCCGCGCTTAAAGCTTGAAAGTAACACTCGATCGACCTATGAATGTTACTTTTCAGAAAATAACTTTACATAATATCGTAGTGAAAAGTTGTATTTAAAATATATATTTACATTGAAGTAGGTACAGGGATTATCCAGCACTAAGCGGAAATGATGGATAGATTAAATACCATTTTATTCTAACAGTCCAAACGTAGCTTACAACTATTTTATGATTGCAATTAAATTTTTTATTGAGCTTTTCACTGAATGAAATACAAAATGAAACGATGTCGCCTCAAATGGAATTAAATTATTTATATTATTTTGTATTGAGTTATAAAAATGCAATAAGTATTTAATAAAGCAGAAACATTCAATAAAATTGCAAATCTTTAAAACACATCAAGAAAGACCAATATGCAACTTTTGAAAATTGTAAAATATTTGGCAAGTTGTAATATAAAATTCGATGTTGGACTATAAAACTATAAATAATAAATATTCGCGGTCATAAAATTTTATGTTGTTAGGAGCGGTGGAGCATCATGGTGTATATCAATTGTTCGTACACACCCTCTACCCACAGCCTGTGTGGGAAGTCCAGGTTTTTTAATGGAAATTTACAGTAATTATGTTTTACGTTAATGGAATAGGTATCTATTTATCTATACTATAATAAAGTGTTTGTTTGGTTGAACATGATGCAATCGGAAAGTACTGGTCCGAATTTTAAAAAAATGGGATCAATTTATTAAGGGAGGCTACAAATGTTTTCGTATTTACTCTAATAAAATCTCTTCCAAATCTCTCTATCAATAGAAATGGAAATCATATTAACAACGAATTTATTTTTTAATAATAACATATAAATCAAAATGATAATTTTATATGCAATGTTTTTTATGTATATGTTTGCGAAACTTTATATATGAGAAGAAACTACTTACCATTCCATGTACTCACCGTACGGGTACCGGGCCCATAGCTATTATTATATATTAACTATCGATATTCTGACCGAACTAAAATATTATTTAATATCTTTTAGGTCGCGACGGTTTGTGGGTTCGATTCCCACTCGGGGAGAATGAATGATTTTCAGTTTCTTCGCTCTGGTAACAAGGCAAAGCGCGGCGATAAGTTTCACCGGCGCGGGGAACGGAGTGTTTTAACACTAGGTTCCTACGGTTCCCTCTGCCTACCCTGCCATGTGCGGGATATAGCGTGAAGCTAATTTAATTTAATTTAATCTTTTAAGTATTTATATTATATAAAAATGTACTTTTAAATTCATTGTAAATAAATTGTAATTGCAAATTATGAATCATCTTAAATATAAAGTATTTAAAGAATAGGTTTAATATTACAAGCTAATTGGCCATAGTTCTTGTAAAATCTTCTCTATTCTATTACGTCCATAAATATTCATACAAGCATATGCATAATAGCAACAAGTGAATTCTACTTGAGCGTTTTAGATTAACCCTTACACGTTAAATGATATGCCGGAACTATTCCCAAAATACGTGAATGTGGTGGTACCAATAACAAGCATAGCATAGCATTATATCTAGAACTATAACAACGATTGGATATTATTATAGAATATAACAAGGACAATATCTTTACATGTAGATAAAATTGGAGTGTCTGTTTGTGATTTGAAAATAATGGAGTTTTTCATGTACATATAGTTATTTACACGATACTAAAACCCAAAATTGTGATTTCGGGTTTGGGTTTTAAAATCGTAGTCTTTCGTTCTGTTTTTCCGGACTAATCTCTGGAACAACTAAACCGATTTTTATGAATCTTTCACGACGACGAGCAACACCTTTTATCCCGGAAAACTTTTTTTACCGGTACCGAAACCTAGCGCGAGTACTTACCGCCTTACTGACTTATAGACAAATTGATTTGAAAGGAAAAAATATAACATTATATGTACAATACATGCATATTATATAAGAGTAAATCGGAGAACATCGATCAAGCGAGCGAAGCCGTGGACGGGTCGCTAGCATATCTATATGTGTGTATATTTTTTATAATAAACAAAGCGAGTGGAATATTATTTAATCATTAAACAAAATGAATGCCAAACACTTTGTGAATAAACATTGGTTCAGTATAAATTTATTATGAATTATAGGCGACGTATTTGAGACCATCATGCTGTCGCAGGGTCTGACTATAAACGTGATATTTTTTTATCGGTCTCTACTCGAGCGACCCAATTATTTTCGTTTATTTTCTTTCAGTTCCGCCGCTCAATACGTAATGTCCTGAAATCAGTTGAAAAGCGGAGAATGGAGTGTCGTGCCACTAGCCTGCCACGTTTCTCTGCCTGCATAATGTTCTTTAGAACTTTATATATAAACATACGTATAATATTTAAATAACATGCCGTTTTTCTGGTTGAGCTAATATTTTAAATGGCCACTTACTTAATATTGTACTTTATTACTACTATTATACCTTTACTTCATTACTACTATACCTTTGCTTCGGATTTTTTAAATAATAAAAAATATTATTTTTGTGCTAGCAAATTATTCAAGCTTATTAATGAAAAATATTTGAAAATCACCACTTATACAAGTACTTACAAGTAATTTAAGCTCATTAAGCGTAAAAAATGTAACGTACAAGAATGTTATACAAAATTCTTTGTATTTTACAATCTAAACAATGCTTTTTAAAAATTCCTTGTATATAAATTATATAAAAGCATCTTTTTATCCAGACATTGTTATAAAAATCTTTAACCGATACGTGACCTTGTACATTGACATTTAGTACAGCCAGAGCCATGCTTTACGACCACCGCGCCCCGCACAGTCGACTACAGCCGAAATACATAGATTATTAAATTTAGAAATTGAAGGCAGACGGGTTCAATATCCAATATTGTTTTGTTTCTACCTGTACTCGGCCGAGAAGTGTGTTTTTTTATCCTTTTTATTTGTTTCCTTTCTAGGTAATTGAAGTTATTGCGTACCTTTTTATAATGAAATTATTATAAGCCTTTCCATATTTCCAAAGAGGAAAATAAGAAAATGTTAATCTATAACACAATTGTGACTCTGTCTATGGCTGATAATATGTGTATTATATAGCTTCAAATCTCATTTTGGGGAAAAAATATTACTGTGAATATTATATTTATAATGAAGGTTAATTATATGTTTATTTATAATTAATTAAATTAGGATTATAAAACAAAGTAATAGAAATCTGTAATAATCAGTAATATCTTCTACATACGATTTTTTTATAACACAAATGAAATTGTAGTAAATATATTATATGTTTAATATTAAGAAAAATAATAGATTTCGATACGATGAACGATGACGATGAAGGCAATCTCAATATCAAATGAGGATACTAAAATAATTTTCGTTTCGTAGCCTTGGAGATTTTAAATATTCAGCAATCTAGCCTTAGAGGTCAAAATGTGTTCATCTTTTCACCAAGCTCTCGTTCCGCTGCTAGAGTGTAGTAAAATTCTACATTATTTATTGCTTTGGATTTCTTATAGAATATTCATTACATATTACATGTTAAAAAAGGAATTTATGCAGTGCCGTTACATTTATTTTACAATATATGCATTTAATATATATTTTAATGTTTATTATATATTAGTATTATAGCAAATAAAAATGATTTTTTTTCTTTCTCTGTTCTGGCTTAGATAAAGCGCGGTGTTGAGTACCGCCCCGCCAGTACGCACCTAATGTCTTCATTTTAAGCGGAAAACGTAACAGGAAATGTTAGGCACTTGTTTCTTTATGCCTACACACTTATATGGAATAAAATGTGTGTGGTGTGTGGTATTTAGTTGAATTAATATTATCATTTATATTTTATCACTAGCTATTATCCGCGACATCGCCTCCATTGTGAATAATAGCATTGATACCGCATATTAAAAACCTAGTGGCGCCATCTGTCGGCACAGCTATTAATATTTTTTTATTATATGAATTTGGTATTTTTTTTAATTTGATGTTTCAAACTGGTAAAAAGTAAATCCTAAATCACTCTCCAGCCTTCTAACTACCTCCACACAAAAAGTAATACTATAACATTGCACCGTTGCGACGTGATAGTAGGACAAAAAAACAAACACATTTTCTCATTTATAATATTAGTATAGATTATCAATTATTCATTTTTTTATTGATAATTGTGTACTATTATTTATTATATATTATACTATTATTTTTATATTATACCTATATTTTTTAGGTAAGTAAGCTCTAATTTATCTATATAAACATATAAACAACTAGAATTTATCTTTGGTATTTCATAATATGAATACATTTCTGATGTACTTACTTGTACTTATAAAACTGACTAAAACCCTTTGGCCCGTCGTAGACCTACTACGAAAATTCAAAACATTTTTTATTTAACTCATCATTGAAAATAGAAAAATATCAAAAATATACGAATATAATTTATATTAAAATTATTAATATATAGAAAAAACAAAAGGTATGTAACGTAAAAAAATATTGAGAGTATACGAGTATTTATGTATACATGGGCTTTTAATCATTCATTTGACGAATAATTCACAAACATGACACATTTGAGGTGTAACATAGTGTCGGTGTCGGTTCCACTAACACTTAAACCTACTACATATTTAATTATACACCATAATTTAATATTTGATTTGTAAATATATATAGTAATTATATAGCAATCGTTGAAATCATAATAGTACTTTATTATATATTTATAGGAATATATACATTATACAATACCTCGAATGGCGGAAACTGGGGGACGGTGTGTCTTAAAACTAGGTTCCTTCAACCTACGGTTCCCTCTGCCTACTCTGCTATATGCAGGATACAGTGTGAAACTAAATAAATAAATAAATAAATAAATAAATATACATAAAAAAACTGAAATGATAGCTATATTTTACTTATTCTAAGTTTGAACCCACAGTCAACATATTAACTCAGCATCGGGGAAAAACTATCAAGAACGCCATACATTTTTTTCGTATATTTATCAGTTTCAAAACTATAAGACAATAGATTTCAATTTTCACTTTCAAATTCATTCTTGTAATAAGTGTAATTTAAGATACACACTAGGGAGCAAACATAAAGTATCAGAGGCACTTACAGAAAGCACTTAGCAACAAGCGATAAAATTTAATTTAAAATTGCGACCACTATAAATTTCATCTGAAAACTGTAACTAGGTGAAAACTCGTTCACACTTAAATTCTCATAGGATTCAACTCATAGCTGTTTTTTAATTCGTTTAGGATAAACAGAAATAAAATTTTTAACAAACATGCTCATATTTCAAATAATATTTTTTGCGCATACATGTGTTAATTAAGTAAATAGTTATTGAATATTCCTTAGTATTATTTATTATATATAACACCGAATATACGTGTACACGTATATAAATAAAATAACTACTGTACATATTGGATAATTTTTGATATTTTCTTTTATTTTTTCAGTCTACTATAAAATATATGTTATGTATGACTGACTACGTCGGTGACAGAGGCTGAAAAATATTTTTAACAAAATTCTGTATTGAAACAAAAGCGATTCAAATGTTATCGAAATTTTAAAATGTCGTGAAAAATCTAAATGGATGGGCGAGTAAATTGTGAAGCGACACGGCGGCGCCGTTAAAACTCCGGCTAATTAAATGAATGAAAACGAAGCTTCAATGTTTTCGTTCAATTTAGCCACTGTCTATACTCTATGGTCTCATTTAGTCCACAAATTCTCGTACGTAAAGTACATTATTTATGTGGAAAATTTTAAATTAATATATTTACGACTTGTAAACATACCGATTAGTATTCATGCTATCTAACTACATTAGGATTTTAAGAGTATAGTTTTGTTTTAGGATTTGAAGAAACAAATATATTTGAGAATATAAGTATATAACACCTTACATACATTTAATTTATCTCGTAAAACTAAGTGTGAAATAGAACTTAAACGTTGGCAAATTCTTTGACAATCAGCAAAACAGATCAAATGGTGACAAGAATTACGGTCTCGAACACTTTCACCTGTGTCACCTCTTCCATGTCGTTATTCTCTCCGTGTCCTAAATCTTTAAAGCTATTAATCACTGTATATATTTTGTACATAGCTCTGACCTATCTACTTTATTATTGGCAAACTTTCATCAGCAATTCCAGTACAAAATACCCAACTTTATTCGTCTTTTGAATAGATTTAAGTGTACCCTATTGTTAATATTCTTATCCTTGGTACATCTATGTACATATAAAATCATACCAAATAGGTCCTAGATAGGAGGCTATAACTACTATTAAGTTATATCTAAATCAATGTATAATTTTCAATATTTAGAATGTCACTTTTTTCATTTTATTATAAAAATGTCAATATACATATATACTGTACTATAGTATCTAGATATTTGTAGTTACAGTATTAATTTCATTTAAAATAAATATTCAAAAGTATTTATAAAACTATTATGAATATAAACGGTAATAACATCGATCATAGAGAATAAAAGCATTGAGCGCGTTCGAAAAGTCATTTTGTATGATTATCTGTCTCGCAGAGCACATCAGAGCGAGTGGCGTCGTACGTTAATTAAATTAATGACTGCGCTCGAGCCAATGTGAACAACGGTTTAAACTTTGATATTATCCATTAATATCTTCATTATTCTATTGGATTATAAGGATTGAAGCTCCAATTGTGGTTGTAGATATATTGAGATAAGTGACACTGAGCATACACTACTTTGTAAACGACAGATTCCGAATACATTGCATTATTGATCCAGTTAAGAGTTTACTGCCAAATTGCAAGCATATGTAGGCAGGCATTTACAGAGTGTCTGCAGATTTTCGTCCGTTCCAGATAGTTTCAGACACAAAAAGTCAAAACTGTTAAATTAGAACTTTTAAAGAAAAGCTTTTTATATACGCTAAATAAGACACTAATTTCTAAGCTAATAAAGTAACCGAACACTGTACGACTTCATAATATAGCACTGCGACAAGTTATTGCCGAAACACATTCCATTTACTGACAACTAAGTTGGAATGGTCAAAAGCCATTTAGGCATCATTGGGTATATTATTTCCCGCTGCTACGGAGATGTAAAGATTTGGTCAGCTAAGTGTTTACCCTCGGGGGAGGGAAACCCTTAAACTCCTCAATTTACGCGGCCAGCAGGTCGTTAAGATTATGAAATTATGTTACCCTATACCCAGATTTGTTTGCTTGGAACACCATTTCTTGATTCAAGCTGACTAATGCTTTCTAGATTTATGAGAATATAAATTTGTTTGTTATTATGCAATTAATGAACTTTGGTTCAGTTATTTTAGATTAACACTCACATTTACACGTACGTGACACTTTTAATGTGATCAATATTTAACATATAATTTACACAATTTATACACAGTGTTTTTATTAATGTTCTTTTATGTTCTTCTTCTTGAAATTTGAAAATATATTAAGTTAATATTTGCTATAATTATTCTTAGCGTTATAGACATAGTAATACTTTCACGCTTTATCCTGCATATAAGAGGGTAGGCGGAGGGAATGTAGTGTCAAAACACTTCGTTCTCCTCTCTACACGAAATCAACACATTACGTGCTGAGTGGCGGAAGTCAACGCTGCACTTCATCTTGCCAGAGTTAAGAATTAGAAATAAGACGTTCCCCCGAATGTGGATCGAACCAACAACCATTACCGTTGATAGTCAGACGGTGCTACTACTACGCATCGATAATCTATTAGTGGATCAGTTAATATTATGTTAATAATTGAGCGATGCTTCTATTTTCCAAAACGTGCGATATTCCCGTTAAGCGGTTAATTACACTACACGCACATCATCACTTACTTATTGTAATTAATTAGAATAATACTGTACAGCAACAATATTATACGCTTTGAATGTTTTATTTTTTTTATATCGTTAAGGGCATATTTAATGTGTCATTATGGAATTTTTATTTCAAAGTCACCACGAGAACGAAGCCGTAAGTAAAAGCTTGTTTAATTATAACAGTTGAAGAGTTTCTTTGGATAAACGCGTCAACGATCATACAAATTAATAAGACGTCTTATACTTGACGACTTGGTGTTATAAAGTATAATATCTCTTCTTCTTCCACTTAGCATTATCCCGGCCTATTGCCAGGGTCTGCTTTCCTACTTAGTCTACTCCACTTTGCACGGTCTTGAGCATCCTCAGTGGTTAGTCCATTGGCTCTCATGTCGTGCGTCACGACGTCCAGCCATCGCTTCCTTGGGCGTCCGGGGGGTCTTACTCCAGGGACAGACATCTCAAGGCATTTTCTTCCGACGTAGTTCTTAGGCCGGCGCAAAACGTGGCCATACCATCTCAGACGACGTTCTTGGAGCTTATCCGCTACGTCACGGACCCCAAGACTACCTCGAATGAATGTGTTGCGTATGCGGTCACCTCAGCATCTTCATCTCCGTTACGTGAAGCTCCTGAGTGTGCCGAGATAATGCTGGCCAACATTCGCTGCCTGTATAGAAGAACTGGTCGGATCATGCTCTTGTATATCAGCCCCTTGAGTTTGGGCGGTATTCTGCGATCGCAGACCACACCAGTGACCTCCCGCCATTTGGCCCAAGCAGCGCTAACCCGGGCGTGGACATCGTAGTCGATGCCTCCGGACTCGTGCATAATGGATCCAAGGTACCTGAACTTCTCCGACTTAACGGCTGGCTCAGGCCCGATGTGGATGGTGCTCGAGTCTGGGTTCCCGCAAGCCATGTACTCGGTCTTTGACACATTCAGTTTAAGACCACCGTTCTCAAGCGCACCCTTCCAGGCATTCACTTTACGCTCCAGCATCAGTCGGTTCTCGTCAATGAGTACTATGTCATTGGCATACATCATCAGCCATGGAGGCTGGTCCTGGATGTGAGCCGTGAGAGTATCTAGCACTACATTAAACAAAAGTGGACTAAGAGCTGAGCCTTGGTGAACCCCTACTGTAATTGGGAAGGGTTTGGTATCGCCAACAGCGGTCCTAACTGTAGAAACAGAGTCGTTGTACATGTCTCTGATAATAGCAACATAGGATTCAGGGATCCCTTTGGATCGCAGTGCCCACCAGATACTACTGACGTGGCACACAGTCAAAGGCCTTCTGCAGGTCTAAGAATGCCACATGCAGAGCTCTCTTCTTTTCCCTGTGTGCCTCCATCAAAATTCTGAGGGCAAAAATGGCGTCCGTAGTGCCTGATCCTGGCTGAAATCCATATTGACACTCAGAGACAGTACACTCTCGGCGGAGCCTGAGGGCAATCACGCGCTCGAAGAGCTTCATGGTGTGACTCATAATCTTAATGCCCCTATAACTACCGCAATCTTTAACACTGCCCCTTCCTTTGTAAATAGGGGTAATAAAACTGTGCCGCCATTGATGTGGCATCGTCCCAGTGTTCAAAATGCGGTTAAAAAGATCAGTAAGCATGAGCACACCACGAAAGCCTAACGATTTCCACGCTTCGATCGGAATATCGTCAGGTCCCACCGCCTTGCCGTTCTTCATGCGTCGAAGACGATTCCGAGTTTCATCAAGGGTTATTGGAGCAATAAGTCCCAGGTTAGGAGGTGGTTCAGACAGAATACTACCCGGGTGCTGAGTATTCAGCAGCTCCAAGAAGTAACTTCTCCACCTCTCTTTCACAGAAGCATGACTACAAAGCAGCTTGCCCTGGGAATCTCTGACGCAAAGACATTTTGTGATATCTTGCGTCGCTTTATCCCGAGCACGTGCCAATTTGTAGATGAGCTTCTGCCCCTCCACAGTTTCAAGTTTATAATATAGAGGTAATAAACTTTCACTGCGGGCTCGGGCTACAGCTCTTTTGCTGGCACGTTTCGCTGCTATGTACTCCTGTCTGTCTTCAGGAGAGTTGGAACGCTGCCACTCCTTAAATGCAGTCTTCTTATCATGAATCACCTCTTGTACCTTGTCATTCCACCACCATGTCTCCCTGTCCATAGTACGTCCTCCCTTAGAAACGCCAAGAACATGTTTACCAGCCGTAATAATTGCTGACTGAGCTCGATCCCAAGCATCCTGAGCAGTTTCGGTGTTAGTTGTTAAATTTTGACTGTTAACCTCTGCCAGAAAGTCGGTCTGCATCGGTCCATTCAGCAACCACCACTTTATCTTAGACTTACGCGTCTCGGCTAATTTCTTTATCGGGGTAACGACATAATCCATGACAAGAAGACGATGTTGGGCCGTGAGGCTTTCACCAGGAATGACTTTACAGTTAGTTACCTTGCCAACATGACACCGCCTGGTCAATAGGTAATCTATTTGGGTTGAATGGAGTCCACTCGCATACGTAATAAGATGCTGCGGACTCTTTTGAAAGAACGTATTCACGATGGCCAGATCAGATGCAATACAGGTTCTTAGGATATTTTCGCCCTCTATATTGCGGCGACCGTGACCAAAACCACCGTGGACACGTTCATACGTATCCGCAGCCTTACCCACGTGACCGTTAAGGTCTCCCCCAACTATGATCACCTCGGTAGATGGTATAGCGAGTAGAATGTCTTCATATTGCTCCCAGAATGACTCCTTGTCGGCCCCGCTACAACCAGCCTGGGGAGCGTAAGCACTGATTAAGTTGGCGATAGCCCCCTCAACCAGTACCTTCACCCGCATCAGGCGGCCGCTGCGTCGGTCAACTTCGAGGAGACCATTCCGTAGCTCTTCAGATAAAACTACTGCTACACCAGTTTTACCGGAAGGAGACCCAGTGTATATGAGCTGGTAACCCTGTCCGATGATACGGGACTTATTGCCCTTCTAGCGGGTTTCCTGAAGGAAAGCACACTGGACCCGACGACTCATGAGTACATCTGTTAGTTCCCTGCATCGTCCGGTTAGAGAGCCAATATTCCACGTTGCAAAGCGGAGTTTCCTTCTGGGTACTTTCTTCTTTAGCCGTGTCCGCACTTTGACACGGTAGCCCTTGCCCATTTAACACAGGTGTAGGGCGATGTGCCTGCGCGTCGTTTAACGGCGACGCCCTAGCAGTACCCAGCAACATCTTTTTCTTTTTCATATGAGTGGCAGGTGGCGGCTTTTTAATGGATCGATTGCCATCTGACCTCCAAAACCCATTTTTGTGGGAAAAGCCAAGGATGAGAGGGGAAAAGATTAGTAGAAAAGGGGGGGGGGGTAAGGACACCACTTTCATGGATTGGGAAGGAGTATGACAGTGGTGGCTCGAGGATCCGCGGTCGCGTACCCGTATGCCCAGTACCAATATCGGACAGATATTTGGCCAGACACCCTCAGTATAATATTTATAAAACATAATGTAATTCTCAAATACCATTCCAAATCTAGTTTAGATATAGAATACATAGATAAAATATCCAATTTTG
Organism: Dione juno; assembly: GCA_037127375.1. NCBI lineage: Eukaryota > Metazoa > Arthropoda > Insecta > Lepidoptera > Nymphalidae > Dione > Dione juno. The sequence continues at coordinate 5,223,157 of JAXRJS010000007.1, read as the reverse complement.
TATAAAATACTAACTACGTTGGCATTGTATAGATATATTCTCGGTACCAGCAACTCGATGCAAACAAAGAGTCGTCTATTAGCTTAGACGATTTTATTGCACGCCGCGAGCTATGAGCGACTGTTTCTTGTATTCTAAATAAGTTATGTACACGGTATGAACAAAATTGTTTTCGCATTCTTATTTGAGAGACCAAACAAAATAACATTTTGAAGTAAAATCACGCGCCTCAACAAAGTTTCTTCTCTTAGAATCCGGTATTCGTATCATTTTGTGCATTAATAATTTCTTGAGACCGCTCACCGGTCTCGGAATTACGGATAAGCCACGGCTGTTTTCCCGTACACTGTCGGGATGGAGGATAGATTTTATTTTTTACGTGAAGTGAATGTATTGTGTGTTATAAGCAGGTAATCTTATAAAATGCTGCATTGTGAATGCTTAAGACGATTACGGCACCCCTTATAAATACGGTATTATTATTATGTGATTATACCTGTATAAAAGTTAATAATAAATGGTTTAGTTTTACGGGATACTATCTTTTTTACATTAATAGTGTAAAGTGACTGCTATTTGCACTTTCAAGCCTCGGGTTGAAGGGTTATATGATAGATGTCATTAATTTACAAAAAGCATATTAAAAATACATAATACCCGTGGTCTTTCTGTGCTTACGCCGAAAAGTGTCGATATTATATGTAAATAAAAAAATACATTCCTATTCTTAACTGGAAAATGGAGTATCTCACTAGATTGTATCACCCTCCGATATGTAGGACAGGATGTATGAGATCCGATATATAGGATATGAAACCAACCTATATACTAAGATGTGACAGATACATCAAATATACATTTGTACTTCCTTTTTATGTTTCAAGAGACCTAAAATCGAACATTCAATATTTATAATTGTTGTTTGTTTATTTATACGACGATATGAGATGTGAATGTGTCGTTCGACATCCGCAAGACCTGATAGAAAGACTAACGTTCAAATAGTACCGCAGTGCGCCTCATGCAGTGCCGTTGACACTGTCGGCGCCGCGGGGTCGGCACGCGACCAATTATTTAATACCACTCGCATATTTCTACCACCGCCCCACTGACCCAGTGCAGTGGAATTTTAACTACGCTTAAGTATCGATGAACACCATGGCGTGCCAAAAAACTGCATAGCAAAACAAAATCACTTCATTCCAGTTGAAATTATTCATCTGTTATAAATTGATAATTAAAAATATTGTAGAGGCCATCAAACTAAACAGCTGACTGTTGACGCAAAGATTGTGGGTTCGATTCCCACTCGGTTACATGAATAATTCTCGTTTCCCTGCACTGGAAAGACAAAGCGCGTTGTTAAGTTTTATTACTCAGTCGCAATGACTCAGAAAAAATAAAATTTAATTTTTACTTTTTAAATTAATTCACTTTTCATTTAAATTTTCACTATAATGTGTATGTGAACAATATTTGAAAAAAATAATTCAGGCCTGCAAATAATCCTTTTGAAAATATCATGAGGATATTTTTCGGACTGATTATATTTATTATATTTATTAATTTGTTTACTATATATTATATATATGTGTTTTGCAAACAATTTTCAAACTAGAAAGCAGAAATCTTGTCTTATAATATATATTTTATAAAAAATCGTAATGACGTTTTATAAAATTAGATGTGAACTTTACGAATTACTTGACTATAGTTAAGCCCAGTTTTAATAACATTAAGTAAACGTATTAACGCAAGGAAGAATATCGAAAAAAGATTACATTTAAATAATATCGCCCTTGCGATCACTTTCGCCTACGCATGAATGGCAATTGGTTTCATGAAATCTGGCCTCTAGGGCACTTAGTAATCAACCGGAGGATGTTCGATTGCAACGCAAGTCCCTTTTGTAGGTATAAAAAGATCTTTATCGCGAAACTGCCAGCCGCCAGGGCGACGAGATTGTAATTTGTGATGACACCAGTTTAGAATTAGCAAAGTGCTAATATTCGTTTTTGTAGTTCCGATTGCTTTGGTTTTCGTGTAGATTTATAATAAGTTATAGTATTCATTGGATTTAAATGTATACTACGATAATGTAAAGATTTGACTAACAGATGAAACTGAAAATTGCGTAGCTAAGGCATCAGTACATTTATTACAAAATACGTAACGAGACACGTACTCAGACACGGGTACTCTTTCTTCCATTGATAGGAATATCTTCCAGTAATATATTGTTATAGACTAATATTAATCCAATTGTGTAGATTGATGATAATGGCTATATTTTTCAAACGATGATTCGTTTGTTTCTTAATTTTAAATAAATTTATAAGGAGTCTTATATAATAACTTTTGCATTCCAAGAAAGTTTGTAGAATGGAAATATAAAGAAAATATCTAAGGATCAATACATTAATTTGACGCGTTATTCTAAATAATTATTTGAATTAAAACCAAGAGTACTCAGAAATTAAAGGTTAATTGTAATCTTAATGCGATAACCTAAGTTAAACGGTTTCCATCTCAGACAATTTTGCGAAAGTAAGGTGAGAGGTAAAAAAATGAGGGGCTATTCCGTCTGCCGTACAAAATACCCAAATTTATACTTTTCATCGCTGCTTTAATGTTCCTTTTCGTTGCGTTCACATAAAATTATATTACCGAGATAATTTCTACAACAGCAGTCAAAAGAGCAAAATTATTTTATTCCGAACATGGTTTTGTATTTTTTTGAACGTCTCATTAAAGGTTTAGAAGTTAGAGATTTACAAGCTATATAAATGCATTAACAAAGTAAAAGGTTAATTAGACATTACATGTAACATTTCTATTATGTCCTTTTTACTTTTTCAAAAGAAAATTATTTCAGTATTATATTTTGTATGAAATGTTTACGAATTGATATGATTCTTATATAATATACTATTATATTTATATTAACATCCAAACAAAATAGTACAACAAAATAGTGTTCTCCAAGTGTCGTCTACGGTACGCTTAATTTCGTGTACAGAAAGGTATCTTTGAACGACAGTAATATTTTATGAAAACCCATCAGGTATCCGTTTCTCATAAAGCCTACTCTCATTTTCGTTACAATGTTAATAAAAAGAAATGGAAAAGTTGTTCGTATACCCGTCAAATGAAAAAGTTATGGAACGTGATGATACTGCAAAGATATTGCCACCTGCTGGTTGCTAACTAATTACGAACTCCTAACTTCCTGAAACACTAAAATATTCTGGCAAAAACGTCACCCCGTAATGTACATGGTACGAATGTTAATTCGAGAAGCCTATTAGTGTCCATAGATCCATATTTCAAAGTGTAGTCTGTGTGTTTTCTAGTATTTTTTTTTGATGTATGGATACGAAAATAGCTTAACAAATATAATACATAAATTTTTAGAATCTTAGATCCACCTTATCTTTATACAATATATATCCTTTCCATAAATTTCCGTTTTAAAAATATTTTAATATATAATAAATAGTTACTAGAATTACAAAGTTTTTAAAAATGTTTGTTTCATTTTCTTGTAAACATTTTTTCATTTTCACGTAGGGTACATGGAGAAAATCTGGTGTGTCAAGACATTCATTTCTCGGCTTTCCGTCCGAATTCTACGCATTGCGTGTTGAGTGACGTAACTCAATACTCAATGCCTCGTTAGCTTATATATGATATCTACAATTCCATATACAATTGTAAATATTTTTCATACATACTTATATAAACAGTACCCACCCATTTACTTCGTAATCATATTCCTTTTTGTTTATTCAAAGAAAAAAACAGGAAGCTTTCATTTCCTTATAAGTCATATAACAGCCTATAAAGATACATCATTTAACTCGGTGAATGTCACTGATGTATTGTTATTTATTTATTTTACCAAGATTTTAAAGGAAGTGCTAAATCTTTTATTAGGAAAGCTATTTGGCAAATAAGGATAGACATGTATGTTTATATATATATATATATATATATATATATATATATATATATATATATATATATATATATATATATATATATATATATATATATATATATATATATATATATATATATATATATATATGTATATATATGTGTGTGTTGTTAGTTATATTATTCATCCGGCGAATTTCTAACGATGAGTTGTAGGAAAATCCCGACGGTCGTGATCCTTGGAAGTATGACGCCAGAACCGCCCCAGAGAGCCATGATTCACGGCCAAGCTCTCATTACGTAGTGTTATCTGAAACCGCTCTCTAAAACATCGCAATGTATAATTAAAAAGAGTTTTAAAATATTTTTATATACAAAAGGATTCTTAGTCTGCTAGATGAATAACTAGAGTAAAATGAACTTCGCCTCCATTTCGCCAGTTATTGGCCACTTGTATCCTGAATTGTCTATAAACCGCAATATCCTAGCAATGAAAAATCTACTATGCACATTCTACGTTTTATTTGCTAACTACTGTGCTTGGTTAGTTTTAGCAATTAATAATGTCTTATCTTGGAACAAGTTAGTGAAATAAATGAAGTACTTTAAATTTGTAACTCATTTATTTTACATTAGCAATCACCAAGTACCAGGATGCTTCATAGAGTCGAGCATTGAGCAAGGAGTCACTAATGTTTGTTGGCCGAATGACTCAGCTCATAAAACGATATTGCAGTTTGATAGGCCGCCGGGAGACCGAATGTGCGGCAGACTGGCACTTAACTGCATTATTACTTATCTTCCGCCGTTGCCTGCCGCCCATGCCGCTACCGCCCGCCAACCGTTTCGCGCAGCGTCCGGATACTGGACCCCTATGATGAAATAAAGCAATTATTGAATTCATTTATATACGAAAATATGAATAGTTCTTGAATATAATACAAATCGGAGATTGATCATGGTATTGAATAATTAAAACTAAGAAGAATTTTAGATCACAAGAAATGAATATGATAGAAAGTTTAAAACTAGTGTCAGTCCCTGGCTTCACTATATAACATATTTTTTTTTTATAATATATAATAATTAGAAATGTTCTAGTCGACTGACTAGTCGCCCGACTAATCAGCCATACCGATAATTTGTAATGTGTGAATAATTTTATAAATTCTACGAATGACTATGACACAGCAATAGAAGTGAAAATGGTCAAGTATCCTCTATCAATATAAGCGAAAAACTAAATTTTGTCCTTAGAAAAAAAATTGATGACATCATCCATATATTCATTAAGAATTTTAATAAACAATCAATATTTGTATTTGTATCAAATTTATTTGTTTGCGCTTTTGGCCGACTATTCGCCGACTAGTCGATACATCTCTAATATTAGTATATAATTTTTCTTCTACCATACCAAATGTAAAATAATTTACAGTAGACACACATTAGCTACGATTCAAGAGTTAAAAAATACCATTAATAAGAAAACATGAGTACAGCATCACGTTCATGATTAAAATATTATATAATAAATAAATGTACTTATAAATCAATTATTTTCTTTTCATTTCAGTAATTGAAAATATTGCCATTAAAAAAATGTCGCATATAAATATTATTGATATGAGATCCCCGTGGGATGGAATCCTAAGCGTATAATAAGATTACATTTACAGTTATGTAGACCCAGATACTGCGCCATGGTTACATGGTTACATGGTTGTGTAACTTGATACAAGTTTCATAGCAACCTCAACTCGCGTTAATTGAATCTGTTATTAACATATCAATCAGCGCAATACGCAGGCGGCGCGTCACGAGTTGCGGGGGGACGTTCTAAGCATTTTATTATTATATTCTTTGCACGTAAAATATAATATCCCTACCCGCACTCAGTGTACACGTTGCGAGCAAATATCTAAATGTAATTTCCATGCGTTGTCCCCGCAATGTTTTCCCAGAAAATATTAACATAGAAGGCAAGGGGCTGAATCTCTCCTAAGTAAGTTGCAAAAAATGTACGTGATTTTACTTCAAAGTCCCCTTTTGTCTTTATGGAAGGTAGGTATAAAAGTACTGGCACGGGAATGGCACATACGAAAAAATTACGCGGCGTAATGATGATGTGCGCGCACTTTCTTTGAAAACAAAATATTTTCTTTTACAGTGTCTGAAATATATTCAAGGTGTTACGCCGGCTTTTACTACTTTTTAATAATCCCCAGTGAAAGATGTACTGCCATTCGCGCCCTCATTACTGAACTAATATTTTTCTTTTTGAAAACGTTGCACATAAGCACTTTTATGCTTTTTCGGGTATAACTTTTAATGGAAGCACCGATTTAAACTAGCTTCTTAAAACTTTTACGTACAAGACGTAAAACTTAGTTGAGTTTACCTGATTTTACGAGAGTAAGCAATATAAAACTTTATTATTTATTTAATCAAGTCGACCCTAAAGTTCAAATTAATAACCAACAACATAAATATATATACATATATATAGATGTGTGTATTCATTTACACAAAGATTATAAAGAGGACAAACGTCAAATCGTTCTTAGAATCTTGTGGTAATCTATATCTCAATTAGAAGTGGTATAAGTTAACTAAGACTAAGATACCTTTTCTTTATAATGGATATAAAAATTAACATGTATATTATTGTATTTAATATTTATAAAAAAACAATAAAATAATACTGTAAAAAGGGTTTGGACTAAGTGCCTGTTATGTGAATGAATATAATACAAGTATATATAAAAAATATCAATGTGAAAATTAATTTGTAGATCATATTACATGTTTTCCCTGTTTAAATTCTAAGCTAAAAAGGAAAATACAATTATCAGAAACCCACTTAATACGGTTTCAGCGGGAGACCTTTGGATGCGTTGTGCCCACAGATGTACCGGATATTGTTTAATCCACTTATTCTAACTGATTGTAATGCGATCTAATTTCGTAACACTTTCGTACTTTGTGTAGATGGAAATTGATTTACGTAATTATTCATTTGTTTTTGTAAATATAATTAGTTTTTATTTATAAAATAATATAATTATGGAAAAATAATGGATCAAATTAATTTAAAGTAAAGATACATACAAGTAACACTTGATAGTTAAAAGATCTACAAATTGCTTAAGACTTCAGGAAAGAAATAAAAATTTGCATCTGAAATAATCCTCTCCCATGGATGGTAGGGTAACGCTGTATCTCGCACTAGCTTGCAGGTATGCAGATACAACCTCAACCACTGCCCAATTATTGAGACATACGTGTTAGTGACGGAACTCAACGCCGCGCTTTGTACTGTTACTAGAATAAGAAAATGATAATGATTTACTTTCCCGAGTGGGAATCGACGCTTACGTGGTGCCACTTTATAAAGTTATGGAGCTTTTTTTATCACTATATGATTTTTTTTTTATCACTATATGAATTAGAACTTAAAAACTGCTCCAAATTTATATATATATTTTTTAATTCTTTTTAAATTTAAGTAGAAAAGGTTATAAATATAAAAAAATTAAAAACTCAAATTGGTCAAACATATCCGTATGTGCGCATTGCAATGCACTTTGTATACATTTAAATAAAATTACAAATTCATAAGGCCAGAACTACAAAAACCAGCGTACTCCTTTACAATATGAGTTTTGCTAACAATGTGTATCACACAGCAAGGCCGGCAGGGTCAATCGTATGCCAGACGCTACAGTGAACCTTGTATAAGTTTACGATCGTGCTTCTGACTTTACGACACTCACTGCTTGGGCCAAGAGATATAAGACGGCAAGAAAACATATTTAATATTTATTCGAATAAGCGCTTTTTATATTTCTTCCGTTTTCAATGTTCTACTTTGCAAAAATTTTCAACGAGCATGCGTAAACTAATTTATTCCACAAATCTCTTCTAAAGTTACAAGAGTCTCGCAGCTGAAAGAAATACTGAAGCTACTTACTTTGTATTTTTAAAATGGTTAAACAACTCGGCTTATCCTTGGCACAGCTTACTTTAGCGTAGAGAAGTACGTGTTACAAGAGTATGATTAATGGCGTCTTCTAACATTTTTGATGAATTTTTTTTTTCTTTTTCTCAAAACTTTTGGAACAATCTTGTTCCTCTAATATTTTGAAGCTAAATAATTTGAATAAATATATGATTGAGTAGATTCTCTCAATTTTACAGAGATTTTATATTTTAATTTTGCTTGAACTTTGCTCAAAGAACTACTCGTAATTATGGAGAGAGGCGGCATTACAAGAAGTTCGAGTGATCGTGGAGTAACGGCATTAGTATGCGAGTCGCGAATTGCCAGCAGTGGCGATAACGCAAATTCGTTTTGCCGAACATCCTGTTAATAGAGTTTCACTAATTTATTAGTCTGCTAAGCCGCAGCTAGACCGGCCTTGCGTAAACTGTCCGCGGTGGACATAAAAAGGATTTCATCGTAGACCGCCTTACATATTTGATGGAACTCAATTTCTCGCTCCGGCCAAGGCAGAACGTTTAATTATGAACGGCTTCTGTTGAATTTTACGAATTGTTGTTTGCTTTTATCACAGAGTTTTATTTCGTTTTCAAATTAAATGTTTAACTTACAACATTGTTAGTCAAAGTATTTCCATCCTCTGAAGAAAAGTATGAAAAAATTGCATTATGACTGACATTTCTAATTAAAATCCCGATATGCTTATAAGCCGCATGCCCACGAGGTGCACCTGGGGAGCGTTAAATTAATTCGGAAAAATGTTCATACAAACGAGGTACAGCTATCGCAAGCCACTTCTACACTAGCCGGGCATACATACATATGTGCAAAATAAAATTGTTTCCGCTCCGTGACGTGGAACTAACAATCAAGTTTAAGTGCAGTAATAAATTTGTACATACAAAACACAACCGAAAATACGCATTGTGCTTCATTCAGTACAAATGTGATTAACAAAATACCGACTGCCGCCATATTAAATCCTATTACAATGTGATGCTGCATGAGTTTAAATAATAAAATAGATTACTAAATTGAATCTCTATTAAAGTGACAAAACGTCCTCTTATTAAAATATTGAGGAAGTAAGTAGGCAAAGCAAGTACCTAATTTTGTCTGAAGTCTCCTTTACAAGGACAATATAAAAGACTTGTAAGAAGAAGGACCACTCTTGACATCAATTTGGCAAAATTGCGGTCTTGGAGTCAGATTAAAATAATTATGTTTCAGTAAAGCGTAACGTGACGGTAAATATTCATAATTTATTTAGAAACATGAAGGCGAGCAGATCCCGCGTTTAGTTAGCCCCAGCGTCATTATATCGTCTCAGCTACTTTATGTCACGAAAATTTCATTTTAGAGGGTTTGTTCTCCCTCGCAATGCGGCTAATTCGCTTAAACAACAACCAGTGTTATATTTGAATACAAATTTAGATCCACCATAATGATAAATATTAAACAAATAAAAATATTTAAGAATATAATATAATATACGTATGTTACCGGACTTTTCCCATAAGTCCTTCAGCCAAAGTTAGTAGAGCAAGTTAGAAATATGGAGCTTATTAGTTTAATCTCACGTAAGCATATGTTCGTGCTGAGGAGGCAAGCGCATTTTACTCAGTACTTCAGTACTTTATTTTATAAAATTGACGGCCTTCGGACGCCGGCATCCGGAGAGCCGTGTTCTAACTCGGATTTATATCGTGCAGGAAGCGTCGTTAAAAGTGCTCCGGAAATCGCATCAAGGCTCTTTGCGGATACCGCGTAAGTAAGTTTTAACATAAATACTTTTATATGAACTATTAAAGTGTATTTGTTTAAGTGTATGTGACTATGTAGGTAGTCATATATCAATTTATTTATATGCGATTTTAATACTTTATTGAATAGGTTTTAAATTTTATATTTATTTAATTACTAACTTTCTTAGTTTTGCCTACATTAATTCGTTCTTCGCTTAGCATTACGCTTTAGATTCAGCTCCGCACATCGTCTCACCAGAGGGGGATAATAAAATAATGAATTTCACTGAGTGGGGTCGAACCTAACCTTATCTACATCAAACAAATTTCAATGGAGCATACTAATATTAACAAATAATAGTTTTAATTTTAATTAAACTTACAATATTAAAATAATCATCACAAAGGAAAATTTAAACAATTCAAAAAGAAATGTTTAAAATATTTATTAAGGGTAAAACACAAGGCGCTTGGAAGTAATAATATGCGGCATGAATTATTTACAGACAGTGCAGCTCATGCCTAGCTGGAAGGATCTTAAAGAGGTCGAATGCCGGAGCATTCTACATTTTGTTGTTCCAATTGTCTTGAGTGTCATTATAATACGGCGGAGGCGGTGCCGCGTGCACGCAATGTCGTACCGCTTCGATGCCCAGCTTACACCCTACAATAGTTCGATTTACCTGCCTCTGCCTCCCAAAGCCTCCACTCCTAATACCTACGAACGATCTAAATTCATATGACTGGGAAAACATTTGTGCCGGAACGCTTTTGCCTCCAAAATGCCAGCCTCTGTTTGTATGAAACACAATTGCGCATGTTTGCATTTTTATCTACTTGTTTTCGTGGGGTGAATGTGAATGCAGTCTTTGTCTGGACGTTGCACAGGTGAATTATTAATAACGAACTGAAATTCTTTTTCAATACATTTTATAAGAACTTTGGATAGTGATTTTTCGAAATACATTATGTTTGTGTTTTTAATAATACATCTAGACACTGAATTATGGATTATTGCTCGATCTCCTCAGGTCATTAAAATTCTTCCAGTGCTCGTAGGTACAATAGTAGACGTCACTTGGTCGTCCAATTCATATAAATGTAACAAAAAACGGTATTCTTAACGGCAGTAAATCTTATAATATTATAAAATTTAATCATTTTAAGTTCTATTGAAAGATTCGAAAATTCAAATGTTTGCGAAATTTACCTTAAACAATACAATATTCCAACAGTAACAGTCATTTATTTCCGCTTCAGATTTTATATTGTAAATTTCGTAATACACTTCAAATCGATAGAAAACTATGTCATACGATTTGTTCCGTGGGTTCCGCACCGCGCTGATCAGACGATAGTTCGCCTGCTTTGCATTTCTTTTCCAATCTCGCTGGATTCATTTTCCAGAATCGAGATCTAGCGATTCTTTTACTGAATACGAATAGTTTTTGAAATGGAATTGTAGTATCTTTGTTAAGTATCCCGTTTGCTCTACTATTATTCGCTAGCGTTGAATAAGAACCATAGCTTAGGCATTAAATCTTAAAAGAAAATCTTCTATTTTAAATTAAGATAAAGAAGTAATATAATTGGCATAATTTCTTGAAAAAAAAATTTTATATTATTTCGTATAAAACCTAGTAATGACAATCATAAGTGTAACATCAAAATATATTAGAATGCACATATTATAAGTGTCAGACAGAATAGGAGATGTCACGTTCGCGCCTCGCCTCATACAAGTAATCATAACATCATAAAACTTTTGCACTTCGCTTATATTTCTTCCATCTCCCGGCAAGATGGCTCAGAACTCTCGTCAGGTAATCATAAGTTAATGAAAAGTACTCGGCCGTCACGCGGGTTCATTTTCAAAATTTTAGGGGTCACGTAAAATATTAAAGAGACGAGATGAAGTGGCCAGAGATTCATTGCTCTTCCGTGTTTTTATTATTCGTAAATAAGACGCCCGACCACGTTTGTGTGTTCATAACATAAAACCGGGCTGCAGTAAAGTTCCTCTTCAACGACTCCGTTGCTCTCGTAAATGTTTAGCATCTGAGTACGCACGTCTGTGGATACGGTTTATTTGTTGAAAATGGTGGCGAATTACCCAAAGGATTTAAGATAATAATTAAAAAAAACAACAATTTTTTAGATTTTTTGTTTATTTTGTTACTTTTTAGTGTAAAAAAATATTGGTAACCAAGGTAATTTTGGAATAATATTGATTTTCTTTAAATTGATTGGAAAAGTAGTGGCCTCCAATTCCAATCTATCTAATAAGCTTTGATTTCAGAATTATCTGCACTCACCGCCACAACGTAATCTTATTAATGTCAAGACTGTATTACGTACAATGATTGCAGTAATAAACCTTTATCGATGGCTATAACCCCTAAAGGAATCAAGTTCTCTATACTCGTATATGATATACCGATACACGATATACCCAGGTTCATGTTCAACTATCTTTATAAGTATTTGTACATAACAGTGTAGTATAAATATTATTTCAGGAAACATGATGGGACCAAAAGAAATTATGATCCATTTCCTCAAAACTTCAAACTTTGCCAAAAACATCCGACAATTTTATTTTCAGAAATTGTACAACAAAAAGTCTTTAATACTTATGGCCTTGTATCCTTATCCCAGTTTTCGATTGAAGCCTCATACTGCTTAGAATTGTACTCGAGCCAATTCGTTTCATAAAATGAAAATGTTCTTAAAACATAATACTTTCGTATATTATGAAGAAAAATGTACAAATAAATTTATAAGTATATGGACAAGTTTATATTTATGTACAAGAAAATAATTAAAAAAATAATGTGAAAAAACTTGATCAGACGCCTGCATCTTGTAGAATAGATAAAGAAGAATTCCTTATTTCTTAACTTTAAATAATTTATAGACATAAGGTGGTGAAGAGTGGAATCAGAGATGCAATCTATATAATATTTTTTAAAGTATTATTATCAAACTGAGGAAATAAAAATATTTAAAAAATTAATTAATTTGGACGTAGCGAGATTTGAACGCGCTCTTGAAAACCATCCAAACGCTTTAGCCAATTAAGCCCTAAACGTTCTTATAAAGCTACATCAAAATGAGAAATTCGGGAATATAGTATTTTCGACATTTTCAAAATATCTATAATATTTATATTAAATACTACATGTTACTCCCTCCAATGATAACCATGATTGATTTGAAACCACCATCCTGTCTAATAACGTAATAGTATTTTCTAAAACTTGTACAACAAAAGTAATTATAATTAAGAAATAGTTTGTTCTGGCTCAGATAAAGTGCCATCTAGGATTAGACCTTATGCTTTATTATTGAGAGTAAAGAAAACCGACACTAAGTTATTATTTTTAACTTTATATAAATATTTTTGCATTGTAATATAAAAAAAAGCTACTGGTACACCTTAAGTTGCCATTAGTTAATAAACGCAGCACTGAAAAGATTTATTTTGAACAATTACACTATCCTTATTTAATTATGAAAAAATAATAATGTGCAAAGATGAATTTCGTGACTATACTGTATATTATTAATTACAATAGTGACGTCATTCATAACAACATCGTTCAAGATCATTGTGTTTGAATGTCAATTATTCGAGAAATTCTCCTAAGAAGTTACTTTATGTAGGTATGCGTAGTGCATAGTATCAACCGATAATTATTTAGCTTGATCGTAGAAACTAGTTTGTAAGTAAACAAATCAGTTATTATTAATACAACTATTCGCATACTAATGAATTTTACTATTAATGACTCTATATAATTTTTTTTGCGTTAGCGTCTGACTAAATAAATAAATACGGCGATCGCGAATTCGATTCCTCTCGGTGAAATAAATTATTTGTATATACATATCCGTATATAGAAAGACAAAGGGCGATGGCAAAAGCGTTACACTGCAACCAAAATTCACGATACTGTTAAAATCTTTTTATATCTATGCTAAAGGATAGCCTTTAAAAAGTTTTGTTTATGCACATGAATAATTTTAATAATGGTTCGATTTTCTTTTTAAATCTGTGTGGAATCGTCTGTTTATCGAGGAATGTTATAGGCTTTATAACATCACGTTAATCGTTTTGATGTAACCAACCAACTGAACCTGCGGTCAGAATTATCTCGGCCACTTAGAATACACCATGTGTCAAATACCCGACGCCACAGGTAATAAATAGGTTGTAAAATATTAATAAATGATATACTATATGAAATATGTGTTGGCAAAGAATTGTCATAATAACAAATTATGCTTAATACTATAGAAATTTTACAACATTGGACTAAAAATGTTATCAAGAACCCATAGTGTAATAAAGCGGACCTTCACCCGAAAATAATTTAACGTAAGTTATTTTAGACTCCCTAAGTCCCTAAGCCTTACATGGCGTATAATGGTAGGACACAACAAGCTTTAAGTGTGTAAAATATGGAACGTGACGTCACCCATGCGCAGCCAGACTAGACTCCATTGTGGAGCCTGGCGCTGCCGGATGCGAGGACTCGGCAGAATTCAATACCGCCGCCAGCAACTCTTACAGCTAAATGGAATCAAATTGCATAAAAATATTATGTTAACGACGAAGGATACATATAATTATAGTTAGTATTTTTAATCTAAACATATATCAAAGCGATATTTATATAGCTATAATATTAATATTAAGAGACCGGATATTGTTCTTATCAATTTTATGATATTATGATATAATTAATAAGCATAAATAAAAGCAACATTTGTATATTTAAACCTGTTTTACATACATTATTTTAAATGAAACCAGTAATTGTTTTAACATGCTTTATTCCGCATATGACATGCTAGGCAGGGAGAAACTAGTGTTAAGACACTCCGTTCTCAGTTTTCCGCCCGTGTTGAATAACAGAACTTAGCTCTGTATTTGCCGTACCAGAGTAGGGAAATGAAGGTAAATTAAACATAGCTTTCTTATATTTTAACGTTAGCAAAATGAAGTAAAAAAAAATTGTTAAAAAATTACTTCGATTCCATTATTTTTTATATCCTTCTCTTTATTTGAGAGAATTAGATAAGTAACTTTTTTAGTAAATGTGACCCAGGAGAGTTTTCTAGCTGAATGGTGTTACAATGAACCAAAAATATATTTTAGAATAAGCTGTTTGAAATACCAACTTAATGTGATCTTGAGTACTGAACTGAGGACTGAGGTACTTATTTTAGTACAATTTACAACAAACAGGTCAACTCTATTTACAGTTCTCGGCACGTTTACAAAGAAATAAGAAAATGTTCACGCAGTGTGCGTCTTAGAGCGCGATTTATGCGCGGGACACAGAATGGGATTTAGATAAAATAAGGCGTAACTGGGTCTCTACAATAATACATAGAGACTCGTAATTTACATGCGCTATTATGGTATGCCGTTATCGTTGCTATAAAATGTGCTTTTTTGGTTTTGTTATATAAAAATGTTTTAAATTCAAGCAAGATAGAAGAACAACATGATTTGTTAGAATAAGTACACGAATTGCTTTTATAGCGATGGCAAATAAGATTATATATTTTATTTTTACAGTAGCCCTACCAAAAAAATATGAGTACCTATACAAAATGTTGCCCTTTTCACTTTCTTTTCAATGAACTATAACAATATTAGGCAACATAAGCTTGTCCATTCACTCACTCGTAAGTTTCCCGAGTATTTCCATTTGAGTAGATTTCTTTTTAACTTGAAAGCTACATCATCGGATGTACACGATGTGATAAAATGCTCAAAGTTATGGTAGTCAAAGCTTGATAAATGCTAAGACGGTAAAGGAAAGTCGCAAATTGTATTTAAATCTGTCCCTTGTTTAGCCTTATCGTCGCTTTCCACACATAATATATAAATGTTCTGTCGAACTATTAGCTCAGAGCTGTCACACGAATGTGTCACAAAATACGATAAAAAAGTATAAAATATATAGTATAGGTAAGATGAAGTAATATTTAACTTTCATTTCCATAGGTTATTTTGATATATTGATAATCTAATAATATTTATGCCTAGTAAGTAGTTTTTGTTATGAAAAATAAAACTTAAAGAAGATTAACTTTTCCATCGGAGGCCATATTACGTTGAAATCAGCTTAGTATAAAAAATAAGTTATTAAGCTTTATGATGAAGATAAAATTATATTTGGATCTCGTAAAATAGTTTGTATAGATGTGTAACTATTGTGTATATAATAAACTAGTAAAATAATAAAAAAATCATTATTAATATGACACACGCATAAAATTCGTATAAATTAATTTAACAAAATAATTTTGTTAAGTTGAACTTCAAGTGAACAATGAACAAGTGAATTGAAGTTTAAACAGTGATTTTGGTAGATAAGATTTTTAAAATGACAAGGTCCATCGAAGTACAATATTCATAATATGATTACTTCAAACTGTACCTTTTGACCAAATTGTTTTCTATTGAATATTATTTAATTATTATGTTAAAACTACGTAAATTCCATGAATGGTTACAAAAGCAATCCTTTGTAAGTGCACTCTACATAAATTGTAGGTACTTTTATAATAAAGTTAGGCATTTTCATAATTGCACAATTGCTCTCTGTAATATCTCATTGTTGAGCTATTTAAACAATTCCAAGCCTCACGATATTGCGAAACCTAATTTACATAATATGCTAAGTAGAAAATAACTAAAGGATTGCGCACAACTTTTCAAGAGAATTATTCGAATGCAGCGCTCTATATTACTACAACTTTCGAATCGATTCGCAAACTATTTAATATACGAAGGGATTGAACATTTTTCAAGAAATCTTCAAACATATATACCTAAATGGTCACATTTCTTGCATAATTTAATTTAAAATGTATTTTATTGAAGGTGAAATATATCTATTTCATATGTATATTAAGATTATAATAATATTCCTTCAGCCGTCTGAAATTCATGGAATATATTTTTGAGAGATTTTATTATATAAATTGATGCTACATTTATTATAAAAATAATCCGTCCAAAACGGACGGACCGTTTTCTAGAAGCGAGTGTTCAATTTTTACACGTTTTCTAAAATATATTTTTACCTTAAAAATATGAAAAAAATAATTTATTAGATTAATTTTGTTTTCATAAGCGTAATAGTTATAGTTATACTTGCAGCTTAAACATGATCGAAGAAAGCCTTCGTATCAAAGTTGAAGCCTGAATAATACATATAATAGTTAAAAATTGCGATGCCACTATATGCATCTAAAACATTTAACAAGGTTAGTTTCGACCTCATGATATGCAATTCCTTTTTCTTTTATACTCGTAAGTAACAACTTGTATACTACGTGGCTATTGCTGGGTCCTCTATCGAACTAGAAAAATCTTGGAACTTGATATTTAACGCCAGCTATAGCTATCAATACGTACAATATATTTTTGATATCATACAAATTATATCTTTTTGATTATTCTTCTTTATGGGATACCAGACCATTATATGGAGAATGAATGAACTTTTCTCAGAAAAAAGCATTTTACTTCACGAAAAGTAAAAGTTTTGGAGCACTATAATATATATAAGAGTATTAACATATTCTTAAATGAGAATTAGTGAAATACATGATTACTTTTATAGCAGTAACAGTACAATTCAAAGCACGATTACAATTTATGGCATGTAGTCTTCTTTCAGCATAACGTGCACATCTCCTCTGCACGTAATGTGCGTGTAAAAAGATATTGCAATCATAAACCTGGCATTACTCAATAGAAATAATTTAAACGTTATTACTCATTTTTCTCAAGACATTTGGTACTAAGGCTGATATAAAAATAGTACATGATATAACCTAATGGATTAGAAGAATCCTCAATCGTAAAACGTACAATATTAAACAACACTTTGCGATATTGGCAGCTGATATGGACGCATTTAAAAAACTGACACGTTTACGTAAAAAATAAACTTATGTATGTAATTTATTATATTTTCTTTAAGAAAATATATGTGTCACTTTGTTAAATACGTTAAATATAAAAATCTAAAGTCTTCTTAATATAGCAAAGTTTCTTTTGGTCCATTTTGATCTTACTAATATAAAGGTTTAGAACCAAATCCCAGGCGTACTGACCCGTCTTCTTTTTGATCTAGGTCATTTGCCGACAAAAGTGTCCCAAGCGATTTATTTCCACTTTTACTGCAATGGCAATGGGCCAATCTCAAAATCTACTTATCTAAAATATGTTTTTTATTGAATGCACCTTACAGCGCACATCGTAATATATTCCTATACAAGCGCTAAACTAAGAAACCGCTACAACAAATATCTTTTGTTGTAACAAAAAGTCATAAAACATTTTTTTACCATCGTATATAACAGGCTCTAACCTTTGTTAGCTCAGAGAACCTAATGGTACGAATGCTATCCTATAGTGGCCTTTATACAATGAAATAATAACATAAGCTTAAAAAATAGTTATGAATGGCTAAAATATTGATTCCACAAAACAAATAAATGGAAATGTAAATGGTAATATAGGACATCAATTAGTGTAATGAGCTTTTAATCACGACTATTCACCGCAGAAAGTTAATTATTATTTATCACTGAGAACATTGTGACGTTTATTCTGATGTCGACTAAAAACATACATACATTATGTGCGTGTATAATGTGTTTATAATTGCAATATCCATTGTTATTAGGAATCCATATCTTCCAATAATTATCTTTTTTACCGTCGAGTCTCGTAGAGCAACAATTTTACTCACTAAAAACTTATCCATTTTACTCATGTATCATTTCGGTGATAAATAATATCGGTCAAGTACAAATAATACTCGCGCACCGAGGGTTCCGTGTCTATTTCATGATTATGTGATATAGGTAGGTATTCTGTGCCTTAAGAGATTATTGGGTTATTGACTATGATATTGATATCAATATCAGGTGATTCATTTCAAATTCCTCCACGTGATTTTAACAAAATAGTCTTGACGGACGGACACACAGACAACAAAGTGGTACAGTGGACTATAAAGGTTCCGTTTTTTTCTCGTGAAGTATGAAACCCTAAAAAAAGATAACAATAAGAAGTAATTGTAAGAAATACATCCAAATTTATAAATGTAATGTGACCTCTAACTGGGCAAAGACGACGTAGGCTGGAAATGACCTCGGATAACCTTTACCTTAGACGAAAGGACAGTCACCATGTTTAATAGCCTGGTTTATAGTGTTAAAAAAATATGTTATAATATCAACAGAAAAATCAAAAAGCTTAAAACTACATATGAAAAATAGAAAGAAAATTAAATGTTAAAAGTTAACCAAAGTTCGTTAACATAATAATTGAGTCGTGAAATTCATGATCTAAGTTTAACCTCAGTTAGGAATTTTATTTTTAAATAGTCAGCTCAAACATAGAATATTTGTTAACTTAGAATATTTGTCTACGTCAAAAATGTTATTACAAGGATAAACTATACTTAGATATTGTAAGACGGCATATTTATAAAACGATATTAAATAAATAATATACAGTTAGACGGAACCTAGTGTTAAGACACTCCGTTCCTCGCATTCTGCCAAATTTTTGAGACATTCTATGATGTGTGGCAGAACTCAACGCCGCGCTTCGCCTTATTAACAGTGTAAAGAATGACAATGAGTGGGAATCCAACCCACAACCGTCGCGATTATCAGCTTCTAGGCCACTGAACCACGACATCCTAAAACGATGTAGAAAGGGTATATGTAGCCGGACACGATTTAGTAAGCCGGCTCAACTCATAATTTACACATTTTCTAACAATATGCTATTATCGTCCATATACGTATTTGTGCTGAGACCATTGTATTTCACAGTTTATAGTTATTTTAGGTGGCTATTGCTCACTACTGTGTACGTGATATAGGACATTATATTCCAGAATATTAATTGTAGTAACAAAATTACATTATTTTTGGTGTGTGTAAATTGTTTAACAAACACATTAGAAATATAATGTATACGAAATAAATAATGTATATGAAATAAATTATAAGAATTACCAAAAATATATAAAATCAAGATTTGTTTAAAGCAGTTTTTGTTTAAAGAAGTAAACATGACAGCTATGTTGTAGATGTTCTCAGATTGTGCTCTTATGGGTACTATATTGGGTATATTTATGTTTTATTTAAATGTTTTTCTTAAGTACATCTAAAATATATAAAATTCAAATATATAAGTACCAAATTAAATTGTAAAGATAATTGCAACTATACGTGAGGTATGAAATAAAAATCTTAGATAAGGAAATAATATAAATAAGTCTATAGAAATGGAAATTTAAGTTAATACTTTAACAATACTGATATAATTGAAGCGAGAATTTCATAACCTAGGAGGCATATATTAAATACGCTTCATTGGATAGTAAGTCTCAAAATTAGATCGAACTATTTTATAACTTTCTTTTGAATTTAATGAGTAAGTACATCCAACACAAGAGGTTTTATTAACAAAAAATGGACTTTTATTAATATTAACAAATACCTATTCATAAATAGGATTACAAGCTTGAAAGCTTATTAAGTCTAAAGTTCCAATTAAATATAGAAAACGACAATTAGGTACCACAGACTGACGGACCGCTTAAAAAATGTATCATCGACCGTCGTCTCAGATAATAAACTATGTTTTTATAAGAAACTTCATTCTTCGTCGGAGCAAGCTCATCGAGTGGAACTAATGACATTTTATTTCTCTGGAGAAATGCATTAATTTCATTTGTTAGCCCATCGGTGCCGGCACACCATCCCCACCATTGCTACGTTCAAAGTAGATTTTCTATAAGATAGGAAACCTATTAGTTCTCCTAGAATACCAATTACAGTGAGGTGTAATATAATAAATTTATTACTCCATCTTATCCTATTAGATATGAGTTGGCGAAAATATACTGCTTTTTCTTGGAAATTTATGTTTATCGCGCTCATTTATATACATAGAGAATTGGTTCTTTATATTATTCTTATACGAAAATAAAGCAAAATTTTTAACAATTTAACAAACAAAAATGTGACGTAGTGGGATTGGAACACGCTCCTCTTGGAATACGTTTAATAAACAATTTAACAAAAATGTACATAGATACCTGTATAATACAAGCACACAATATAGTACCTTCTAGTAATCATTTACATTTATATATATACAAATATAAAACATGCATATATGTACATACAATATAATATATGACGGTTATTAGTAGCAAGACTCTTACACTAAATTATGAATACGACAAATTTAATTATTCCATGTAGAGTTGTCTCGGCGTGATTAAGAGCAATTCGGCAAAGAGCTGCGCATTGTAGGCTACATTTGTAACTATCGAACCGTAGAACTTTTAAGTAATTGTGTACACCAATTTAGTTCCTAATAAGATGAATTTGCATATATAATTGCATGCACAATTTTGACAATTGGTAAATAACTGGGCTGCCGACAGAGTTCGAGCATGGTGCTTGAATTATAGAAAGACGGCGCGACACTTGCCAAGGAGCCAAGTTGCCACTCCGCCGCGGTCTCACCATTCTGAATAAGTAATTTTCACCGTCTGCACAATTTTACAAACAAATTAACGACTTAATTTTGTTATTTTAATAAAAGTTGCTTGTTAAGTTTCACCAAAGTTCCATTTTTACGACTGACCTTTGCTGCTATGGAACTGTTTATGTTTTCAAATATTACTCAAGGGCATTCACTAAATTTTACATCTTTACAAATACACGCATTTCTTTTTGGTAAAATAAAATTATAAATAATCATTAAATATTTAGTATATCTAGATGTAGCATAAAGAACCCTATGTTAAGACAATCCCTTTCAAAGACTTGCCGCCCAATTTTCAAGACATTAGTTGAGTCCAATTAGGCTCAACGCGGCATTTAGTCTTGTTACCAGAGCGATAAATATGAAAATAATTGATATTTTGGAGTCAGATCCGAACCCACAACAATCGCGCTTACAGTTACATTTTATTTTTTACTCATTTAAAGTATATAAGCAATTATATTATGTGATTTAAAATAATTGTCAGATTGGGCGCATAGGGAAGGCAATATCACCTCGTGAAACTCCTTATTCTAATTTATGGTCGCGAGTATTGCAATGCTTATTACTTCTCTGCAGTTTCGGAACCAACTACGTTTCATGTCGTTGTAAACCATGAGCGTCTTAGCATAATTGCTGTTACATTAAAATTAGTTCACCCATAAATAATGTTCTTATGCGAATAGATACGGGACTTAGTGTCTCGCTTAAATGTATTTCATACATGGTGTTAGGACGTGAAGCCTCATAATTTAATATTATATTTTGTGTATGAAAATCAATGGCTATTTATGTTATTAATTGTAATATTGCCTTTCGTTCATTGGGTTATATTGTTGTAGCTCGACTTAATATTCATTCAAGTCTAGTGATTAAAATTTTTGCTTAAGGATTAGTTAAGGTTAATGATTAATAAGTTCGCCTCTCAATAGGCACTTGTTTAAAAAATATCAGTCAAGTGCAAGTCGTACTCGTGCATAAAGGATTCCGTATCAATTTCATAATTGTAAATCAACGGAAAGTACTAGTTATAAAATTTGAAAAAATGAAATCTGCATGCGTATACTAATTTATTTTGTAACAGATATGTTCTGTGATACACATATATATTATCGATTTCTTATATTTTCCTTTATTTGTATAGTAACAACTAGCCTATAGGGTTACAGGCGTTTAAGTTTGATTTTTTCTGTGCTCTAACGTACTATAGAATAGTATATTACCGACGAGCAAACAGACAGACTTTTTGAGGATAATAAGAACCCGAATAAAAATAAAATTCAATTTCTTTAAGCTATATGTAGATGGTAATGTAATGTATATTTAAATGTTATTTCTACATAACCAACTAAATAAATATATTACAATTAATTATTTTTATATAATTAAACATTTTTAATATTACAATTTTTATAGAGAGAATGTCGATTGCTTTACTTATTTACCTATACGGAGTATATATGAAACTGGACTCAAAATTTAAAGGCCGAAGAGGATTCCTAATGCAAATGGTAATTGGACGCCGCAACAGATGGCAGCGACGCGACGCGCCAATTGTCGCGCCAAACATTCGTAATTTTAAAAGCAAAATGAAATAAACCGCTCGGTCGAAGTACATAAATTACATGTTTGCCTCGGCCGGCGAACTGGCAGCGGATATTAATCAGCGGATATTGAAATATGTTGTTTTTTGGGCCGATTGATAAACGGCCCGTTTCGCGCGCTGGATTAAACATTGACGCCGCTCGCTCAATTATTACGATCGGTCACCGCGCGTCAAATCAGGAGCCCGGATCATTGGCAGTTCAATCCAAGTAAATGTATTTCAAACGGACTTTTTTAAACTATTGCACAAATCACACTAAGTACTCTCTTCTTTGATTAAACTTGCTCATAGGTAAGATCTTCTTTGCTCATTAAGAATTGTGTCGGCGCGTTTAACAACATTATCTTTGGCATACTTCATAAGGGTAATAATGTTTTGTCTAAGAAAATTGCTAATATATACTGCTTTAAACAAAATTAAAGTTACCCCGCATTTTCATTAAATATGAAGGCGGTACGAACGGGAATGCAGGTTGTCGTGGAAGCGTTTGCGCTCACAAGATTTATGATGCGACCAACAGGCGAATATTGAAAATCCAGTGCACTCAGAAGCTACAAGATGCACTTTAAATACAGACAGTTTAGCAAATAGTTTGTTGTCTTGAATTATTAATATTAAATGTTATCGTAAGTTACGCTTAAAATTATTTACCTACTATTTTCGTATTTTGCTATCAATTTTACTAAGCGTATATAATATTAACCAATATTTTTATTTAACAAACAAATCTCAATATAATATGTAATTACCGAATAAGAATGACTTAAAATTATAAAAAACGAGCGCTATAAACAAAAGTAATGATCCATTTATCCGGCAGAAAGGCGGAAAATTTTTAAAAAGGTATATTTAATTATCTTTTTGTTACACTGTCATCGCATCCATTTCAGTCCGAGATCAGGGGACGCGGAACAATATCTCACTTACTTATGATTTATTTCTCGATTGCCGATTCCACTCTCATTTTTCCTATTTAACGTTTCATGTTCATAATTTGAATGAATCATAAGATTGTCTGGCTCTCTCAATATTTGCTTCGTTATTTAAAAGCTTGTGATCAAATGAAACAAATAAAACATGCTTGTTCCAACACTTGTGTTACTTCTATTCAATGAATTTAAATTAGTTATTATTAATTTATTTTATTTATTTTGTATGTAAATTCTAACTACACTGTCGATATTACTGTTAATCAGTCGCACCTTATTGTCAAACAAGTGTACGTCTGTACGGATCCTATTTTTAATCTCGTGTAATAAAATCCCAAGCTATGCAAGCAAAAAGTCTACAACATTATGTAATTCACGTTAGACGCGATCTAACGTTACAATAAAAAAAAAACGTTGTTGCGTAAAAACATTAAGCCGACGTTGCAACTGGCTGTTTTTTACATTTTACTTTCCAGTAGGCACCAAAGAGAAAGTAAGAGGTCCTTTTGTCGAGTGCCTCCGCGCCGTAGCGCCGGTATCGCATCATTAATCTCAGCGCAAACACGCTCGCCTAGCGCCGTATCGAACGGTGCAATCGCATCGGAGATTATCGAAGAGTTATTTATATAGGGCCATATCGAAAGTGGCTATCATTTTCACCTCGTTCTATTTGTAAACACTCGACGTTGATATATCTCTTCGCCTTCCTAAATTACACCAAAAGATATTGAAATATAAAGGATCGTTCTAAGACGTCTACGACTTTATCCTTTGTCAATACTGCAGCAAGCTACGTAAAAATATAACATAACAAAATGACAAATGCATTTCTTTAGATTCTTTATCCGTTTACACTTTATTACTATTATAAATAGACCAGTTATCAGATGGTCCATTTACGAGGATGCTCTTATAAAGAGATCTGTTTTCAGAATTACTGGATATACAATCATTGATGCAAAATTGACTACCGATACTGAGTACTAGCTTGTCATCAAAAGTTTGACTTATTCCAACTAATGTCATACAACCAAGCTGTATGCAGTAAATTTCTGTAACTTTATATCAGGAAATACTGGTATAATATAATAATCGAGTTCTACGAGCGTGAGTGCCTCCATAGCGTTACTGAGATACACTATAGTAGGGAATCCAATCATACTTTGTGCTCTCTTCAACAAACACTACGACCAATTGGAGAGAAATGTCATAAAACATAGCAACGCCTGCAAGACATAAGAATATATAGGTCGCTCTCACATGATCGTACAATTTTTCAGAACATTATAATCTTTGCTTTAATTTAACTTTACATAACCTCCTCTTGTATTTTATTATTACAATGTGTTTATGTAAAATATAAGACATTTCATTTAGTTTCATTTCCGAACAGATTATATATATAAGAATGAAATGGTAAGAAGTAAAGAATATATTATTATTCTCCACATAGAAATTGGGAGATCGAATACAATTATAGTTGTTATTTACTATAACTAAAAATAATTATTAATATTGTTAACAAAAATAAGTATTATATATATTGTTTTTAACTTCACGCTGTATCCCGCACATAGCAGGATAGTCAGAGGGAACTGTAGACTCAAGGAATCTAGTGTTATGACACTCCGTTCCCCACTTTCCGCCTTTCGAGGCATTGCGTGTTTAGTGGCGGAACTCAACGCCGCGCTTTGGCCTTGTTGCCAGAGCTATGAAAATTAATCTAATTCACATTAATTAATTATTAATTATATGAATTAACTAGGCTAGTCCTTTATATAGAGATAATTATACAACTCATAAAGGATATTAGTATTGTTACCTTTAACTTAGGTTGTCTCACCAGAGCGGAGAAATGAAAACAATATAAATCCCCGAAAGGATATCGCACCCGCAACCTATGTTTAAGACATCTGTAGGTAATTTTTTGCTTAAAATTTACACAATAATACTTATCTTAATCAAATCTTCAATTCACATGGCTGTACACGTAAATAAATGTATAAAACAATTCCATCTCCTAGAAGAGCTGCCATTTTATACAAACAAACACAAAGGTGTTGCCTTTTCAAAGTTGTCAGGAAGGTAAGTATATGAAAACACTAAACGGTAACGTATTTATTTGTCCGTTACGCCAATAGTGAAGTTTCCATTTTGCCCGCTGTGTCACGTACGTGACAAACGGCTCGTCTTAGGGATCGCCAAATATCGTTTAGTACGTGCGAGGAGAAAACCAACCCACTGGGTAAATAAAATAAATCAAATATATAAGTAACAGGCTGTTTCCAAACGAAAATAATTCTTTATATTTTTAGCCAACAAAAAGCTGTCAATTTCCCAATAATAAACTTAACGATTCTTTCGTATTTTATTTGTTTTGAAATGTTGTCTGACGTGAGGAAGCTCTGAAGCAATACACAAGTTACAGTTTTTTAGAAATACTTAACAAATTAGCCATTTTTTTATTTAGGTAGCGGTTGTTTATTTAAATAGCATAGTATAAGTTATCAAATGTATTTAGGCAAATCATTAACACATTGACAGTTATAGTAGCATGAAGTCATTAAATATGAAACGAAAGAACCAATGATGCGGTGTTGTAACAGATAATATATTGTTCTTATAATATTATTTAAGATATTTCGTGACTTCTTTAAGTCGTACAGCAACATTTTAATTATAGAGGAAAAATAAGATAGATTGACAGACAAATATGCGATTTTAGTGCAGGGGAACAGTGTCTGTATAAAAGCGATACAAGACAAGGTGTACCATTTAACACGCAGCGCCTCGAATTCGGATGGAAATCATCTGGAATATAGGTTCCCTTAATGCCCTGCCTGCCTTTCCTGCCTACCCTGCCTGCCTTTCCTGCCTACCCTGCCTGCCCTAGGCAGAAAAGGCAAAAAGCTGAAAATAATAATAATAGAAAATAAATAAACCTTTTGCTACTTTTATAACAATAATTATGTGAAGACACGTGCCAAGTCGCGTCTCCAACGTAGCACTTTAACCGACCACTGTGTTCTGGTTGAAACTACGATTATTGCGAACATATACGTCCTGAACTAACATATTTATGACTTAATATATAATATATACAAATAATACAGAAATAAATACCCCTATAGCTGTATGTAACTGTCACTGTACATAAACACATACAATATACTTTATATTCAACGAAACAAACACAAATTATTACATCAGCGTCACGTTGTATGGCATACTGGATGCTTCTTAACCTTTTTTGTGGCAGCCTTTTTATATTTAATGGTAATGAGGCTTTATCAAATAACATTATGTGCGCACATCACATTAACGGGTGCCAGCTAGCAGTAATAACATCATGTTCCTTTGTAGCAGCGTACGCTGACCCCATACAAATAAGGTCTTTATCCAGTTTTTCAAAGATGAGTCGCGTTAACACGTGTTTCGTAGTTCGGATAAACTTTATGGAGCCTCTAACGGTTCAAATGAAATTTGCCATACTGACCCTGGTCCGCCTCCGAAGGCGGAAAGTATCTAAGTACTCAAGAAACAGGTGGCCTTTATTGTTTTAACAATGACAGTTAGAACTTGCCAACTAAATCCTATCTTTTCTTTCTATATTGCTTCTAAGTTTTGCTTTATTGGGAATGATGTAATATTATAACGTATGTAGAGAATGACAAATTGTTTAATTAATATTTCTACAAATACTTAAATTTTTATAGTAGTATTCCAATATAATCGTAATGCCAATTATGTACGTGTTTTTATTGAATTACGAGTTTTTAAATGAAATTTTGTCAATTTATAAATAAAACCTGCAACATTGTTAGTAATTAAAATATCAAATTAATGTTTTCAGATAAATTGACCGTTACGTGCATGAATGTGTACCTTATATAAAGTAACAATCGACATGAGTTATATTTGTTATTTATATGAGATTTTACCATCTCCCACATGTCGTTTAGTCGTACCAAAAATATGATTTTAATAATTATGTATTTTAGTCAATTCATGTAGACGTACGCTAGTTTATGAAATTGCTTGTCTTAAATTGGTGGGTGCTTCAGTTCAATTAGACAAAAATAATAAATTTCTGGAATGGCCATTTAACCAACTGACGGTTTTATTACGTTTTATTATTAAAAATATTCAATTTATTACACAATGAAAGTAAATAGGGGTAAGTCTCCTTATTTCGTAGGAGAGCTCCCTAACACGTAAAAGTAAAGATTATAACATTTGTGTTATAAGTTCGGATTTATAAATATATTTTGTGTCATCTTTGGACTGACTCAAAATATATTTAAATAAGGTTAAAACATACTGAACAACATATTAAAACTATTTTTTTTCTTTCAGTACCCTGTTACTTGTTACAGTCACCGAAATTATATTAACGCTAAATATATATTGACCGAAAAAAATTAGCATACAACTTCAAATTCAACCATATTTTTAACCGATAGAAAGAGGATATGGCTGCTCTTCTCATATGGCGTCCCTACATGCAATAAATCATTTAAGATTTCTAGGCTCTTCTAAACACTGCTTTCATAATTAACATTTACGATATTCGCCGTTATTATTTTGATAAATTAATAACGACGTATCGTCATTTTAAGATTAAAATTTAAAAAAAAACACCTTATTTGTTTGCTATAAAATAAGACATTACTAATTTAATTTATTGGCATTTATTTTAATTATTTGATGCTTCTTTGATCTGAACTTTAATGCATTCGTTTGTCATTATAAAGAATTTAAATTATGATAATCTATAGTGACTGTAGAATGATTACTATTAAAACTATTCCAAATCCATACTACCCATACCACATACAGCTTCCCTAGCTGCACAGATACGTATGCACTATGCAGCGAGCTAACGAAATGCTTTGATCATATCTGGGTTTAGTGAATATGCAAAAACGTCAACGGGGAGTTTATCCAATTTACATGGATATTTTCGAGTTTATCGCGACTATATCGATGCAAAAGTATCCGTGTGCATGTGCTTTAAAGGTTATTGCGTCGTCACGCGCCGCTAACAGGCACGCTCGAGGGCTTCGCGAAAATTCATTGAGTACTGTCTCGTCGTTAGAAGTAAATGTTGTATTTTGAATGCAATATTGCTATTTAGAATACAATGGATTATATTTGACGACGAGTAGGGATAGGTGCATAAGTATTTTGCTTTGCTTTTTGTCGTATACTATCTTAAACAAAAAAATATTAAAAGCATTCTGAGAGAACTTGCATGATAACAATTTGCTAACAAAATTCCTTCAAGTACGGGTTAAAAATTCCAAAAAGTTAAAAATTCCACCATATGTCATAATCACGCACCGAGTGTTCCCTACAAATGTTATTATTGTAGATCAACAGAAAATACAACTCATAATAGATAACAAGCTTAAGTTTCCTAGAGCTAGGCGTATGCACTCATTTTGTATGAAATGAATAACAAACATAAGTTTGTAATGATTTTAACTGACACATTTATATATTTATATATTTTGATTACGCGGTTAATTTTATATAACATTAGGCAGAACCAAAGTAGATAACTTCGTATTTTGCGACGAATTTGACTTATTGGTTATTTTCTCTGCTCCAAGGACTAGACATAGATATTTAACGTTAATTTCACCTTATTTCCTCCACGTGTTCTTGACAAATATTATGAATGACAGACGGACAACAAAGTCAAAATTAAATTCTATAAGGGTTCCGTTTTATTTTTGAGGTACGAAACCTTAAAATTAAATTAAATACATCATACTATTAACCATATATTTTTATTTATTGTATAAAAAAATCTTCTGCAAAGTTATGTTATTTTAAATCTCTGATTGATGAAAAACAACTGTCTGAACAGTTTATTTTAGCTTGAAGGAAATATTTACACTTAACGTAACAGTACAATTTTTTATAATAAAGATTATTTTATTAGCAAAACGACTATGTTTACAAAGAGTATTTCGTAATTTAATTATTTTAATATTTTATGACTGAAAATCATCAGATTACATCAAGAATTTCTGTGAAGTATATTATGTAAACTATATAATGTGTGAACTGTGAACTATATAATTATATGATGTAACTTTTTGGTTGGTTATAACTTTAATTACATTTTCCTGTATAAAATATGTATTTAGTTTTACTTACGGCTACACTCACATGACGAAAATAAAATCAGTTTTGTATCATATATGGTGTCATTCTAAGTGCAATGGAAGCGATAGGGGGGTATAGTTTTACCCAAACTTATTTACTTAGTTATTTATATATATATATATATATATATATATATATATATATATATATATATATATATATATATATATATATATATATATATATATATATATATATATATATATTTCTTCATTTAGAATGGTCATGAGTCTATTGAGATATAGAAGTTGTAAATTAAATTTAGATACTATCCAAGGCAATTGTGTTGCAGTGTGACGTCATCTGACTGAAAACGCAATGGTTGGGGTTTGTTCCCCATTCGGGGAAAACTAAATATTTCCATTTCCACGCTCTCACTCTAGTATGACGATTGACTAAGCATAACATCGATTTCCGCCACCCAACACATTGTCCTAAATGTTTACAAGATCTATAGATATCTAAATCATGATTGAGAAAATTTTGATTTATTACATACAGGAAGAAGTATTTAAATATTTTTCATGGAAATATAATATTTAGACAGATTTCATATAATTACAAAATCTTATTATTATATTACAAACAGGACAACTACTGACTATAAGCGCGACGGTTGTGGGTTCGATTCCCACTAGGGCAGAATGGTCATTTTCTCTGAAATAAGACAACAACAACAATATACATAGTATCGGAAGAAGTGGGAACTCTAATTGTAATAAGTAATATGTACATTAACTATAAGGACGACGTCACTTTTCAAAATTGACAGTGGATGGATTAGTTTTGATCTAAACGAATCATAAATAGATTGAAATAGTGACTTTAAACGCTATTTATTTAATTAAATTTATAACTTTGAACCTTATTGATATAACTTCACTGCAACTAGAAAAAAGGTAATAAATAAATGTCAGAGCATGTGAGTTTGAACGCTGAAATAAATCGACAAACTTTCTATTGCCATTCGTTGTCAGGCCATATTAAATTAAAAGCACCCACGCATTCCTCTCGCATCTTTTTCCTGTCCATTTGCAAGGACCGTGTAGGAACTGGGGTCAGATCTCGCGTCTAACTCCTCTAAGCTCTACAAGCTTAATGTGGATACGATTTAATAAAGTTCGCTGTTATTTTACTTTTTTGTTCAGCTTTATGGTGCATCCCGTGTAGATCAACACTCTGTACTCCTTTTTCCGCTAGAATCCGAGATATTGCATTTTGAGCAGTGGAACTTAACGCCGCACATTGTATTACCACTTAACGCACTTAATACATTGCCAGTGGGAATATGGTATAACTATGGCTTTTACATTAAATATGGCTCCGTTGGTCCATTACACCGCGTTGGTGTTCTATTTTACTTAAAATGTTAATGATATAAGTATTCTTTTGATTTAAAAATACTTTTTCTAAAAAAAAAATATGACACCTGACATAAAACTTATTGACAAAAATAGTGAATTAAATTTAATTTATTATAAAAAAGTAATAACGCAAAGAGTTCTTTAAAGTTTTTGAGAACTTAATCAATTTCAATGTGATATTATGAATGGCATATATACATTATAAATATAAAATTACAAGTAATCGCAAGTAGTTTCTTTTCCACTTTTTAATAATAGCTATATCCACATAGCATCATAGGTCGAGAGAGCAAATTTCTAGACAAGCGATTGAATGGCGACGCATACTTGAGTGATGGTGGACTTTTTTATTTGAATCGTGTGCGAATGCGAGCCGTCGCCGGTCACCCTCAGACATTGCCAATACCCGGTGAGTACATACTATGAATATAAAAATAGATCTGAACATAATATTTTTGTGATATTTACAATTAGCACATTATTCAAACTCAAAAACAAGTACGAGTATGAGTTTAATTTTAAAGGTCTGTTATTCAAGACTTATTATACGAAATACTATATACTGGAAATGAATTAATTAATATGTAGTTCATCGTAGTGCAGTGGGGAAGCGTCTCACTGTACACGTGGCTGTTATTGATTTGATCCCCACACGAGGGAATTATTTATTTTTTTATTTCTGTGCCCTGGTAAAACAAAGTCGGCCGTTAACTTGCACTACATAATACGCAAGATATCGAATTCGGGGGACATCAGAGAACGGAGTGTATTGACACTAGGTACTCTCTGCCACCCTGCTTTAGACGGGATAAATCGGGAAGAAAAATAAAAGATAAATAACGTCGCACTCAACAATTAAATATTAAAGTTACTCAATTTCAATATTTTATTACAGAAAAAGGAAAAAGTAAAAGGATAAAGAACTATAAAATATAAACCTTATGAGATGAGCGTTGTACTAAACAACACTTAACCATACAAACAAATTTTCTTTTGTAAGACAAATTCGGAACCAAATTTACATACATACCGACATTTTATGAGACGTTTCGAGCTCTATTTAGAAAGTACTTTTGTACCTAAGACGAACACATGAAGGTATATGACAGGAGAAGGTCGCTTGACTGTCTCTTGAATTTTAATGCTATCCTCCCTTTGATAGTTGTAAAAATGATTTCACAAGATAACTCCCAAGTAAAACTCCCCGTTCACGTTCATACCGCATACATGCACTTCTGTATAAGAATATCTTTTGGTTACTTTGCCGTAGTTTTACAAAGATTTTTGCTGCGAACAATATCTCGGGGCTTATACACTTTGTTCCGAGTTTAAAGTAATAAAAAATCTTTGTATGCGAAGAGGGACGACAATGAGCCACATCTTACGAGCATTATAAAACCGCATACGACGCGGAACTCACTCGTATATCTTCATAGAAATATTATATAAGTACAAGTACTCTATAGACAATATAGTCGTATCTTAAGGGAAATATTGCTACATTATAGAGCTTTTCTTTTCGATCCTATTTTCTGGTTGTGCCTTCTTCACGTTTTCGTTAATAGATATGTCAGTAAATTTGCGTTTTCAATTCGGGGTCGGTCGCACGGCTGCTGTGGTGCGCGGGCGGTTTCAATCAAAACAGGCACGCACTCGTTCCACATCCTCACCAGCCGAACCTTTTAGAATAAGAATTGTCTTTTTCGCAGTGTTCAGTTACTGGTGCTTGATAAGTATGGAAAGAGCTTAAAAGCATAATGTCACTGATATATTTCAATTTTGAACTAGTTAATAAAACAATAGTAAATACTAAGACACGTTAGTATCGCTAAAAATATTTAAAATGTAAAGTATCAGAGATAACAACGTAGCAGCGTAGACTCCCGTAGCGGAGTAATATAGTACCTTTTTATAAAAAAATGTAAAATCCTTTTTAAACAGTGCTTATTACGACAATATTTGCATATTCATCATTAAATATGTTTTATTTTACAATAAACTGTTATATTCCACAACACTCTCCATGTTTGCGTGCCCCACTGTCGCCTGGGGCACCGTGCCCACCCGCCATGAAATTAAAGCCGACTCGCGCCGAACGAATGATTGAATAATAAACGAAAGAATTCGCGTCCTGCCCTTGTATTACGTATTCATGACGACTGGCCCGTGGACATGATACAGGACACCGACATGCATACAAGACATCTGTTACGATTCCGGAATGTAGGAAATGGCTTACTTTGTAAATGTTTATATGATACATGTAACAATCTGAAAGCTGAAGCTGTGAAGTGAATTACATTATTAAATTTACATAAAAACGAATAGTAAAGTAGATTCAATAATTTATTTAAAAGGAATACATTTACTTTTACAGGATAGGTAAAGAATATATAGTAACGTGTGTTCACTTTTCGTTAGAATATTTTAGCATCCATAGCTTTTTTATACATACATAGCGAAAGCACCTATTGTATAAATTGTTCCGGGAAAATGCATTGTTCCGTGATCTAAGCCTACATTTATCATATACAGTTAGCGTCGCGTAAAATATATAAATATAAAAATGTATCAACTTTAAATTGCACTTGCAAATACTGACCAGGTAAGGTAATAAGAAAACCTGTCGGAAAGTAATTGCAGGCCCGCTTGCATTAACACGGCCGCAACTGATAAAAATATCGGTTAAGCCCAAACCAAAATCCCACGGGGCTTACCGTAGAGCAACTTAACCCGAAATTAAATCAGAGAGGGGTTTAACCAATCAGGCCGAGTGCTATCATTGAATCGGCAAAGGAACACTAAAATTACTTCTTGATGCGGAGAAACGAAGATTCATCGTAAAAGTGGTGGGTGTGGGAGGTGGGGAATGGGGTCGTCTGAACGGTTTTCCGTGTTTCACAGACGTCCACTGCCGGCGATTACGCCGCACGTAGCGACTACGCGCCGGCCCGGACTGAACGGACCACTAGCTAATGTTGTGTTATAAACATGAAAAAGCGTTCCGGTGATTTTGCTCTCTCAGTGCTTTCATTTATGCCCTTTTGATTTAAAACCTATTATCTCTAAGCTTACGTTTATAGTTTTCAGTTAAAGACTTACAAAAGCTTTTAAAGGAATAAGTAAGATGCTATTATAACTAAGGGTTATAAAGATATTAAAATTACATACAAATAAATGTTACGATATTTAAAACGGTAAACGTTTATATAAAGTAATATAATTATAAAACAAGGACAAATCATTATATATAAATAAAACCTGTCACGATACGCTGCGTAGAGCCTCTACAACCAAAATGTAATTACCGAAAGTGAAGGTCTATATTACTTAAAGTAGCATCACTTTCATAATTAACGATAAAGCCGGTAGCGCCCCGAAAAGACAAAGGGTCTACAATTTACGCGTGTTGGTGGTGCCACCTGGGTCATGTCTCCTTTTACTTTATCCCGTAAAGATTAAGTTCCTGAAATTTTACCGAATACGTGGCGCCCCTGAAGAGAGCTATTTGGCCCTGCTTACTAGATTAGAGGTTTTTTATACGACACAGCTTTCTGAGACACGCTTATTATGACCCAAGTGTGTTGATGAGTTTACAGAGATTCGCTTTAATAAATTCTGTCAAAATTATTTTAGTATTAGGTAAGAGCTTTTTATTTATAGCTTATTAATATTTTATTTTGTTTATATGTTTTAACAATTGTATTATCACAATATACATACTAACTAGTGCCTTAATTAAAAATTATTATAGAAATAGTGTATTTTTTTAAATATACGTTATGTGCAACACATTATGTATTACACATACATAATAATATAAAAATTTACATAATATTCATCCAAATTCTGGCAAATCGACCTATTACTTATATATTGCAAAAAAATTCTAAGTTCATTTGTCCTTAAGAAATGGGTCAGTCGTAAAACACGCGCCGTGCTCGCACATACATAGGTATTCACTCAAAAGGTGGGTACGAATGAAAAATATATCCAGTTTGTTGCCCGCTCAGCCGAGTTTATTATATCTTTATGGTCAGGAATAGGTAAAGGAATTTGATAGTAGTATAAAACATACAACACCAAATATTTCTTTATTCGTTCTTTTGAAATATAAAATATTGACGCCAATTTGAGGACTTGAGGCCATCGTGGTATAGTGAGACGTAGTCTGAGTGTGAATGCGATGGTTGTAGGGTCTAACTGGGGTCTACTGTAATCTATTAAGTGAAAATAATTATATTATATGTCTCGGATTGTGACGAGAGAGAATGTGGAGTGAAGAGCACAGTATCATGACACTAAGCTTTATCTGCTTATCCAGCGATATGCGAGATAAATCGAGAAGCTTCAATAAGCTTAAAGACTTATATCATTGTATATAGGTTGTTGTTGTTGCTTGTTCTTTGTTACTCTCTATTCATAATTGAATACTTAAATTTTGAGTTCCATAAATATATTATTAGCTTTAATGTAAGTTTATAAATGTGTACAAATCATACATACCATTTACTTATTTACTTTGTAAGAACCATGGACTATCATGTATGGTCGTCATGATCATGGATCATGGACTGTCTTAAAGACACTAGTGGAATTACCATTGAAATAAAGTCCTTTATAATGCTCAAAAAGTAATTACCTCATTAAAAATACTTTACGATATTTACCACATATATCAGGGTAGACAAAGAGAATCTAGGGTGAAGACACTCCGTTCCCCACTTTCCGCCAAATTTTCGAAACTTCTTGTATTGACTGAACTCAACGCTGTGCTTTGTCTTTATACCAGAGCGAGAAAATTAAATAATTCCTAACCTGGAGTGGCAATCAAATTCACAAAAGTCGCGTTTACAGTTAGACACTATGCCACTGTACCACGAAGGCCTACAATTTATCTATTTAATTTGATGATATCAAATAAATAATGATTTTTTCATGAATCACTGAAATACGTTTACATGAAACATTTGTATAGCAAACAAAACTAAAACGGCCACAACGCGAAGCATAATAAAGCTCAATCGAACCACAATCACCGAAGTGAGCACAATTTAGCAGTTACGCAGTTCTCTCAATTACACTCCGCCACTCCAAGCTCCCAAGCTCCCCTCTGCGGCGACTCAAAGGCGATGCGACACAAACAAATCAGCTCAATAAATAGAATGCGACAACAATGCAACGTCAACTAGATGCTTCATTATAATACTATCCGCACATTATAACATTATAATAACATTACACTATAATAGCTTTATTTACAGTGCAGGCTGCATTTTTTGTTTATTTTAAGAAATAGACTCATGAATTGATAATATATTATGTAAATATATACAAGGTGTTTTTTATTGCAGCCTGAAAATTCATATTGCTGCGTCGCGTGCATGTCATGCTTGATAACTGTGACATTGGATTCCGTTACACCGTTATGTATTCGAGAAGAATGTTAAGAAGTAGACAAATAACTCTGTTTGTCTATGAGAACTCTACTTTCATAGAGTAAATAAATTATATATTGATTGACGAATATTATTATTATTATTTATAATGCTAATTGTAATAAAAACGCGGTCACTATTACAATTGCGGTGAATAGTCAATTATACCGTCAAAACATTTTAACCATTTTGCTTTCCTATCTCATTAAGCAAAACCATTATAAATTGTTTCTAGGTAAAATATATTTCGGAAAGCCTTTTGATGTGTTAGTTACTTACATAAAATATTATTTGTATTTTATACATTATGTTATATGATAATGGAAACTACACAAAGGGCGTCGCAAACTTGCAAGACATTCGCCGTCGCGTGTAAATAGCCCTTGAGATCTGCGCCCCAAAATCCAATCAACTATTGAATTAACCCGGTCCGTGTGACAAGAATACAGATTTACTCTATCCTCACGTCAAATGTTTATCTTTCATCTGAGCGTTAGTATAAGTGCGAGTACAGCGTGTAATGGCAGGACGGCCGGCCGACAGACCTGCTGAGGCCGTGTAATCAGGGATTAACACTCACCCCTCCTCCGTACATGACAAATCACGTTACCTGATAACATATTCAGCATCATATTATTCGAGAATAACTAATCAATTTGTCGCTACGTAATGAAAACTATAATTTCTATAATACACGTATGTTTGTTGAAGTACTAATTTATTATAGTCAAATAATTTAATTCTCTGATGATACAATAGTGATGATAATATCTGCAGGTTTAGAATGATTTTTCGATGGTAGAAGAAAGAAATATGTTCTTGCCAAAGAATAAAACAACTTTAATTATGATTATTTAAAGTCATCAGAGTTAGACATATTTGAAACTAATAAATTGTATATAGTACAAAACTTCTTTCAAATCTTGAAAGGTAATATAAAACAAAATGTAGTTTATATAAAATTGTATATTGAGCTTGCTTTGCATCTTATAATATTAGCCAAAAGAAAAACAAACATATTTTCCGGGTTATAGTAAACACAGCAACCCACGGACAATATTTTGTTCGGATGCCGTGATATCGGTTTATTCAAATGCTTCGTGTCCGACCCGACCTCAAAGAATCATCCTGAATAATATTATATATATTGAAATTCCCTTTATTCCTTTTATTATTATTTTACAAACATGTTGAAATTTAATATATTACTTTTAAATTACTCATAAATAAGAAAGTATATACTTATACCTCTTATATTTCTTTTAACTCAGTAGTAATTACAAGTAAAGTTCAAGTTTAGTGCTGAAACGCAGCGCATTCTCAGAACCACTCCACTCGATATAATTGGTATTACTGGGATTAAAGAAACTTGAAGGAAATAAAAGTTTTAAGTAACACTATCACGACCTATCAACAATTATGAAACTTACAATTCAGGCAGAGGGAAATTAGCCTTAAGACATTCTGTTCCTCACTTTCCGCCCAGTTTTTGAAACATTGCGTGTTGCGTGGCGGAACTTAACCCCATGCGTTAAATACCAGCGGGAAATCGAGTGGGAATGATTTTCCCGCTAGTAGGTAAGGTGGCCACTGCACCGAGGCGGCCTCCATGCCTATTATTGTATTTTAAATGTATGTACATCATCATCATTTATATTCAGATCTTTGCATATATGTACTAGTACATATATATGCTGGAGAGGTCTAATAAGTTAGATCAAATTCTGTTGGGGGTAAAAATCCTATTTACGATAATTGACTTACAGTCACGTTAGTCAAACAAAAGCCGTCCCGATTATAACAGATGAGATCAAAGCCGACCACCGCTGCTACAGCTTCAAAGCAAAATTTTATTGGAAGCATTTACATTTTTATTGGCGTCCTAGGATCACCGTCTGCCGGCTTCGTCCTATAGCGTAAGTGATTTTGAATTTTCTGATGTATATTTTATTATGTGATTTTATGTATACACAACATATGTACTGATTATCATAAAAATAATACTCCTACATATTATGATTGCCAATATTTTTTACCATTTCCCGATAAGAATGTCAAACACAAATAAATTTTCATTATTTTTGTTCAACATTCATATAGGGAAAAGCGCAAAATCTTAGCACCGAGCTCGAACTAAATGAAAAATAGTTAAACTCAAACATAAGTTAAACTTGGAAGGATATGAAATCTATTATTGATTATATTTTTATGGAAAAACCATTAAGTAAAGCTTTGTTTGTGCTATCTGTAAGCCATATTTGGGTGGTTCGTGATTGATTCCCGTGTAATTTCCATACGCGTGCTCTATTCGTATTAGCCACGTAGGCACTCACCAATGTAGAAAGACCCTTTACTTCTACTTAGCAAACTCTTTTATACGAAAATAAGTAAAGTTCTTAAGGGTCACCATAAACAAGTCGGCTCATCTAGGACCACCCACACAATTGTACGCCGAGGCGACCTCGCGGCGCCTGCCGAGTCACGCACATGTAGTTTTTCAAAACCTTAAAATATATTAGTATATAACCTACCTATTACTTCTTTTACTTTTTCACTTATTAATTTAAAGGAAATACTACTGTGTTTAAACAAAATTGTAGACTGTAATTTGACTTTTAAGTAATACAATTTTGTACAGCGATACCAAAACTTATATACGTTACCGAGATTGACACGAATGCGATTGTAAAATGCGACCGAACTACATATTTAGCTTATCGTGACTTTATTCAGTGCAATCAATGTGGATATGAAAGATAGGTGAAATTGATGGTGCACTGTCATGACAAAATACTATACCAATTGCAACGACATAAATTGGAAAATCCGCTGAAATTGAACGAATCAACACAGCATGGATATAACACAATCAGTTGAATTTACACAACATAATGGTAATTTATTAGTGATTTAAGTTACTATAACACACAGATACACAATTACAAATTATTTTTGTGAGTAGGTTGAGAAATAAGAAATGTACCGTATTATATTAATATGACATTTTTCACCTGGTGACTTATTATCAGGATTAAGAATGTACGTACATAATATATATATATATATATATATATATATATATATATATATATATATATATATATATATATATATATATATATATATATATATATATAAGCTGCAGTTTTAGCACCAACTAACTTGCCTCGATCGAATGAATATCTGAATATGAATACCTATCGTTATCGAGTGTTCTGAAATTTGCTTTGAAAGCCTAATACCTTTTTGATATTACATTTAGGTACTTTAGTCTACTTAGCTTTCAATCTACACACACTACAATGGTTGTGGTTTCAATTACCAATGAAATTAATGTATTATTTTTATTTTCCCTCTCTGGTAAACGAATCGCGGGGTTTCATTTTGCCAGTCAACATGCAGTCTCCAAATCGGGAAAAACAGAGACCGGAATCTTTTAACATTAAGTTCTTCCTCCCTTAATATATTATGTATTTAAGAATACAAATTATTAAATTACAAATTATTAATTTCATTTGTAGAACAACTTCAGACAACAACAGTCTTTACAATACAATCGTGCAACAAAATTTACTGTTTAAAGGATATCTACTAACTAATAAATGGTTGATCGATTTTTGCTTGTAATTTACGATTCTATGTATTTTTTTTTCAGCTTCACTTTTATGCCTCTATATAGGACAGGTACTTGAAAATTAGTGTCAAGACAGTTTGTTTTCCACTTTCCTTCCAGCAGAATTGAACAAAGTGCTTTGTCGTTCCAGAGCGGGAAAAAATAATATAGCTCTTCGAGTGAGAATCGCACTCACTTTATAGGAAGAGGCTAGAGAGAGACTCACTTTTAATTTAGTTTATTATTCGTTTAACTAAATAGCTGATTGAATTGTTTAAGCTACAACCATCGCTCAAGAAAATATTTGGATTTCAGTGTTTTCTGGGCCAGACAAACACTTTGTGGTGTGCTTCTTACTACTAAGCGTAATACCTTTAGATATTACTGACAACATTTTTCTTAGGCCGTAACTACAAAC
The DNA here is from genome assembly GCA_037127375.1 of Dione juno. Taxonomy (NCBI): domain Eukaryota; kingdom Metazoa; phylum Arthropoda; class Insecta; order Lepidoptera; family Nymphalidae; genus Dione; species Dione juno. The sequence continues at coordinate 5,182,311 of JAXRJS010000007.1, read as the reverse complement.
GATTTCTGAACTAAACAAACGTAAAAATTTATTCATATTTTCATATTTACATTCTTATATATTATGAAATTGGGATCTGCGAACATTTGAGCTCCTATTACAAAATATGTGAAATAGGTATTTTTATTACAAAATATGTGAAATAGGCGTTTTAGAAAGCTTTTTAAAAAGGAGTTAACTGACCATTTTTCATACGTTTAAACATCACGGTTTCGTGATGCAACGAGCATCTATTCTAACCACTTCTAAAATTCTAACATTATAACACACTCTTTTGATTAAACTTTTTATTTAATTTTAGCGGCCAGTTCGTGGCTTCGTCAGCTTGATCGGTTTTTTAGATTAAATATATTATGCATGTATTGAATGCATTACATAACATAACAATTTTTATTTTTTCCTTTTGAATCACTTTGTATAAGAAAATAATGGAAAACGTATGTATATAAAAGTAAATTATCATTTTATATCCAATCTTTTAAATAGCCTGAAATTGAAATAAAACACTGATCTTATTAGAAAACAAATAAATTTAAAAATATTATTAATATTTTAACATTCAAACATTTTTAATTATTTAATTTTTCGTGAAGATTAAGACGTCGCTACCAATAGTGAAACTTTAAAGAAAAATGTTGTAAGGTCAAAGTCAAGAGTGATATATTTCACATATAATCAAATTAATATTGAGTTGTCCTGTAAATTAAAAAAATAAGAAAAGAATATGAAACACTCTAATATTTATCTTTACATAAGACCATATTAGTATATACAAAGGAAATTTATTCTAGAGAATAATACGCCGTGTCCCAAGTAATAACTTTAGTAAGTGTGACAGAACCGACAGATATTGTCATCAATTTGTTTAGTTACTTGCAAGACGGAGCTGCTTAGGATTCACAGCGAGGCCTGGCCCGACTTATGGACTAACCACCAATAAGAACAACTAAGTTGTCAGCCGATTAGCGCCGACTCACGCTATCGCATTGAGTTATAATAGTTATAATATATTTTCCATCTCAGTTAATAAATACAAATGTATGTCAAATGGATTATTGTAACTTTTTTATTTTATGTGTTTTGGGATCCGTAACTAAAAAGAAAAATTGGAATCCTTATAGAAACACTTTGTTGTCCGTCTGTCTGTCTGTGCGTCTATCAATATCATCTTCTCAAAATCGTAAGATGGTATCAAGCTGAAATTAATATCAATATCCAATTCAGTGATCACTTCAATCATTAAAAAAATCAAACTATTAATCAAGCCATCAAAAGATACAAGCGATTATTCTTCATTTTTGCCATATTTGTATGAAACTCACCACGTAATCTAAGCCTATTGTTCTAGAATTTTCAAAGTTGGCCATGGAGTTAAAACTTATAGTAAGAATAAAAGAAAAGATCTTAAATTTAATAATCTGTAAGTCTATCATAGAAGAATAACTTATATATGTATCTAAAGCAAACTTATATATGTAGTTCCTTTCATACAAAATTAGTGTAATCTTGAAAATGGTACGGAGCCCTCGATGCGTGAGCCCAACTTACACTGGACCGATATTTTAATTCATTCAGTAACAATTTATCCTGATAATATAAAAAATTAGTTCTATTTCTAAAAAAGCTTTAGCTTCAGCACTAAAACATGCTTAAATAATTTTTCAAACACTAATAACGTATGGAGGCATTAGGTATTCCAGAGTTTACTTGAGAAACGCAGGGCGTTAGTGGAGGCGAGACGACGCGGGGTAGTAAGCCTTATTTGAGCCGCGCGCGTGACGGGAAACTGGAAACACGTCTTGTATGTCGCCGCCCGAATTCTCATCAAATCATCCCGCGACAATGTCGCTGCAAATCCCAGCGCGGGATCAACAGCATTAAAGCCAAATTGAAGCTGAGGAAACGGGTACATATCTCCCATAAATTACATATTGAGAGAAGAATTTAAAGTAATTTTTAAAACATTACGTATCTCTACAATGTTCGTGTTGTATCTTACGTGAATTACATAATTTTAACTTATGCCTATGAATACTACATATATCATGTCACAAATAAAATGTTACATACTTATTTAATTAATAAGTATTTACATACTTATTTTTACAATTAGAATGAATAGTTTAGGCGATACAAACGAAATTTAAACTATTCTCTGGAAATTTCCAGGCAATTTGTCTAGATAACATTTATATTGAATCTCTAATAAAACACTACTGCAAAATCAAATAGAACAGTAATAATGAAAAGTCATCGAACCACCTGTAAAGTAATACCGTAATACGTCTAACATTGCCCCAATGAATAAAAATTGATGGGATAACACAATGAGATCCTTGGAAAGCGACAACGTCTTCGCGAATCATTAATTTTAATTCGTACCCTGTGACGGCAGCTCTAATGAATTATTGGAAATCGCTGGAGTGTCTCCCTTTCACCCGAACTGTTCACTTTTCTTCGAGACTTAGCATAATTTAAAAAAATGTTCTACAATTTCGTTGAATACTAATTACTTGTTGTGTATTCTGTGGTAGTAGTAAATTTTGCGACCAAACTTGGCGATCATGAAACGAGATTATAAAGTTTTACTCTTCATCGATTATTTCAGATTCAAGCATTATTATTACAATACTCCTTCGTTGTGGCCAAATTTAAATTAAAAATCATCAAAAGCCATATTAAATTGGTGGTGTGTTCGCATCTGAATAAGGACTCCAGCATAGCTGCTTGTTATGCACTAAATCTTTAGAAATTTAATGGAGACTCATTCTTATTCCGAGTCAGATGTACTGTAGATGGACTTGAATAATGGATAGGAAATAATAATCACCACTTTTTGACATCTCGAAGTACTTTTCCTTGAATATTAAATTATGTGATCAAGTATTTCTTATTCGACTTACTAAATAATAAGATCTTATATTTTATTATTAAAAATTTTCATATTGCATAATTTTTTTTTCAGAGAATTTTAATGAAGGGCGTAGTGGCGCAGTGGCATATCATATGACTGTAATCGCGACGGTTGTGGGTACAAATAAAACATTTTAATTTTCTCGCTTTTTTAACAAGACAAAGTACGTTGAGTTCCGCCACTCAATACGGAATATCTTTAAATTTGTGAGTGTTTTGACATATTGTTTCCTTAACCTTTCCTGCCATATGCGCGATATATCTTGATTACATGTTCTGTTTTTTTATTCAACTTATCTATAAATAACTAATAGGTATTTTTAAGCAGAAACTGAGCTTGGTTGGATAATCCATTTATAAAAGAAGGTTAAAGGCTATATCAAGTTAATCGTTTCAAGGTAAAATTTGTACCTGCTTTCAGAGTTACTTCATGCACTTAGAACGTGTCATAGAACGTGTACTACACTACTCAAAGTTATTTAAATTGTCCACGACGCGAACGAAGCCGCAGAAAACGTTAGAATTTTATAATATGCAGACATTTTATCATAGGTAATTAATAAATACTTTCTTACATAGTGTTTGATGAAATCTGAAACATATTAAGTTGAGAAAGTGGCATAGTTATATATTGTTAGGAAAATTTAAGAAATGTATTATATATATATATATATATATATATATATATATATATATATATATATATATATATATATATATTATATATATATATATATATATATATATATATATATATATATATATATATATATATATATATATATATATATAATGATTTTTCGCTTTATCAAGGGTCCTTATTTCTTTTAGGTGTGAACGTTTCCTATACGTGCTCGTAAGTAAGTATGACAAAAGAAAAACTTGTATTTTTTAAACTTTTGTCTCCGCTTACGCTGGGGCTACGAAAGTTACAATTGTATTCCCCCTTCACCCCTTTCAATATGTGACCTGCTTACGTATTAGAGAGGCGACGGTGGAGTTCTCAGACAATATGTCGTGCGCCACCCATTGTAAGACACATCGAATGCCCAACTTAAACAAAACACAATCTAGCACAGCGAAGAAAGTGAGCCTTTATTTTATTTGGGATCATTATTAGATTTTGTTCTTTTAAACTTCATTTAAATGGATAACACAATCAATTTAAAAGTTTTCCTTCTTTCATGTAAATAAGATGCCTTGTATAATATATATTCATATCAATATGCCACAAAACATGTTAGCTTAGCTTCATGTTGTAGGTCGCATGCCCACTATGCGAGCAGAAAAATGAAAATAATCAATTTCCCTGAGTATGAATCGAACCCACGATCGTCGCCTTAACAATAGGACACAAATACAGAATGATTAATAAGATATAGATACTTTTCTCATTTTCATAATATAATTTAGTATTCGTTCTTAAATTCTCCAGAAAAAAATAAAAAAAATTATTGAACATTTATGAACAAATAGTAATAACTTTTTATTTAAACATCTTATTTTCTTGGTACAATAGGTATAAGTATACTACGTGCACGTACATAAAAAATATAAAAATCATAATAATATTAGATAATAGGAAATTATTTCTTCCAATCCAAAATAGTCCTTCTCGTTCTTTATGCTACTATGAAAATAATAAGAAATAAGAATGTTTTAAAGGAGATATTCGCATGTAGGCAAAGACCAGTCATTCAGTATTCAGAGCGTAGTCGTCATTAGCCGACCCAGACGTTAGATTCCCCAGAAGCAGTTCGATTGTATCCACCCCAGTCCAACTGAATAATGATTAAATTGCATAGGGCTCAATTGACAGCTGTAGGTATCGTAGTTACAAAATTACAAGTCAAGAGAGTATTATGATAAGCTTTGTGTCCACATTGTTTTATCGTAGATGTTGATTGTTCGCGCATTCATCTATGTATTAAGAAAATAAAAATCTATTGGGTATTCAAATACCAAAACGTCTGATGCACTTAACTTCCGCCATTGTTTTACGATATTCCGAAATTTAAATACAAAAACCATTTTGTGTTCAAATGAGTTTTCGGAATAGCCAATTAGTTGTTAGCGCCCGGCCGCCCTCGTTCGCTTTCATTAGGCTATATAGTTTCCCAAATATCTGGACCCCTTAAAGATATATCTTTTGCTTTCTTCCCACTTTCTTTCAGGACCGCTCCTTGAAGCATTAACAGATGTGTTAAAATTTTAGTGTTATTTTGAGGTTGTTGCTTTTAACTGACGTAGTCCAAATTCTTGTTAATTAAGCTAACGAAATAATTATTTTTTCTCTATACAGTAAACTCGTTAGTATATAACAAGCGGCCAGTTATAAACACAATCTAGTTATTACACAAAATAAAATATAAACAACATCAAGTCTATGGAAACAGAAATAAACAAGAAGGTCAATCAAAACCAACAAAATTAAAATATTTATCCCAAAGCGGAAAACGAGAAGCAACTCTTTAGAATATGCAATTCCTTTCTTATTTCATAACGCAATCTTCCCGGCTTCTTATCTTACAACGAACATATCTCGCCCCCGCTCTCGAGGAAAATCATCCAATATAAAATCGGTTTAATTTGCGCTTTTCGCACTCAATGGGATGGAATAATATCAGGCAATTTGGTTACCGCGGGCATAAATATGGCGGGCCGCGCTGTAATTGTAACGCGAGCAATTCGCGCCTCGTAACGACCGAGGAGAGAAAACTTCGCCAGTTTGTAAGTCGGATAGCCGGGCCGAGGGCAAAGGTTGTCCTCTCATTGCTTCATTGCCTCAGCCATGCTTTACGGCTCAAACGCTCTATATTCATCCATCTAATTCCTAATAAACTTTTCATGCCTTCTTGTATTTAAGCAAAAAGCTCTTATCCACTAATAACTAATTCAAGCATACTGTATCGAATAACACGGAGTTATTTGAATATTTTTCACAATATTAATAATAACAACGTTTTAATGTAAATATTTATATCACATTTTATATGATAAATTCAACAAACAGGCTGTTTCAAAATGAATATGAAACATTAAAATGAACTCTATGGTCAATAAAAACCAGACACCCTGTGGACTTCCAAGCCGCGTGCTCAAATAATAACCAACTAGGTGACCACAAAGTTCGTATCAAATACGAATTTATGTGAACAAAATATAATATTGTGTTCAAATAAATGAAAAACTATCAATATAGGCTGTTGTTTATTTACATTTTTTATTTCAATATTTACTGATACTACAAACACTAGGTACGTACCCTTTTTACCATATCGTTATTGTTGTACTTAATAGTTATTTAGATGTAGGGCTAAGCCTGAGCTAATAAATAAGTAAATTGCAACGTTTCTTTTATCAAGCAAATGTAGCAATTTATCTCCTTAGCAATATTTAAAAAACAATCTCTCGACCTAAAAACTTTAATATTAATTTTCGGTAAATTCCAACGTAGCCATTCATTAACGAGTTTGGAACCGTATAGCTGTGCTCGAGCTACTATTGTTGAATAGCGTCTTTAGTCCCGCACAAAAGTAATTACGCGCAACTCTTCTCCACTCCTTTGCTCAACGTAATAGAATAACGAAATGTCATTTTCTTTTACCCTGACCCTTCTGCGGTTCATGCGGAGAATGGTAAATTCCTGAAATTAGAATGAATAAACCGTGTTGTAATTAAAACTGGGTGCTACGAAGCAGTGTCCGCCCATCCTTCTTGCATGGCCTACGAATTAAACACCGAATTGCTTTGGTAATTCGAAATAAATATTCGCGGAAGATCTCGGTTTAATCTAAATCACCTTTACTTTCCCAATATTTCGCATTTAAAATTCTAATCTTGTAACATTTATTTTCCTTACGAGCAATAAAAACATATAATAAAAATCAAATGTTGATATTTAAACAATTACGTTATTATTTTATGTAGAGTAAATTGATCTAATGCGGTTACTTTCGTAGTAGTTCACATGGAGCAAAACTCTTAATAGGTTGTTAAATGCATGAAAACCGGCTTGTGTCCGAGTTGAGCATTGCCGGCGACAATCAGCGCAACAGTTAACTAGCAGCCGGCCACTTCCGGAGCAAGCCTCTCAAACTCGAACAAACACTGCTCAATTGCTTTAGAGATGTATGTATGTAATAAAACATCGATAAGTATTTTCATTAGGAATTTATTGACTAATTTACAAACGTTATTGTATATATTAAATTAAATGTATTATTTCTGTACCTGTAACAAGTTAACAATTAGTTTTTAAAACAAAAATGTTCTAGTATATACATATGCTACATATATATCTGGATGATTCTTCTAACTGAATTGAAAAGCTTGAATTTGCGTCTCGAAGAAAACAAATAAAAGATTTGACACCTTAGATACTTTAAAGTCACGGGTTCACGACAAGACTAGTATGTGTATGTATAAAAGGAATAACATGTATTTTTTACGTACACTGTTCATAAAATAATGTTATTTTAGTCGTAGTGACGCATTTATCACACTTATGGTCTCATAAGGACCTATCTATTCCTAATTATCATAAAATATAAATTAAATATAATTTAGCTTAATATTACAAAAAATATCCCGCTTATGGCAGGGTAAGGGCACGGCAAGAGGGAACCTTGAGTTAAGATACTCCGTTCCACAAGCCATTGCGGAGTTGTTGGAACTCAATCATGCCTCGATTTGGGTGGTTTCCAGAGTGAGGAAAATAACAATAATTCATTCTCCCCGAGTGGGAATCGAACACACAAACGTCGCTGTTACAGGAAGAGACTATGCCACGGAGCCACGGTAGTAATTGATCTGTGTAAATAAATTTAAAATGTAAAAGCTATTATAAAGATTAAATACAACTTTTCGTTATATACATAAAAAAAATTATATATATTACACAAAATATAATTTGCTGTTTATGTACAATAATTATACAAATTCAGGCTAAGTAAGGCTCTATCTTAATTAAACAAAGCGCCTTGTGGGAGATATTTAATTTCCCGCCTCACCGTAAGAGCATTTGAAACTTTAGTTAACTGAACAAGGAAATATGGTTATGTAATATATGATCGTACAAATTAGACACGTTCAAGCTTACATAAGAATGTATTCAAATATATCGGTCAAGTGCTAGTAGTGTCCACGCTCCGAGGGTCCCGTACCGATTTCAAGATTACTTTATTATTACAGGAGAATACTACTTATAAAAATTGACAAACTTAAATTTGCTGTCGTATCCACTCATTTTGTATGAAACGAACTATAAATAAGTTTATAATAAACTTTATGCTTTTGGTGGGTTAAATATATAAATCATCAATTTTTACCCTTTATATCTACTGTAAGTTCTCATTGCTCGTCAAATTTCATAAGTCTAGGTGGTCACTAATATGAGACGATCAACACTCACTCATGCACTCATTTTGTATGTAATGAACTACATTATAAGTTTGTAATATTTTTGTTCATGGAAATATCTATAAATTTCCAATTTTTGGATTTTTCCCTTTGTACTATAAGTTCTACCTTATTGCCAAATTTCATAACTCTAACTGTTGGTACTTACTTTTGGTACGTACTTACTACTAGTACGTTGGTACTGGTTACTAACTGTTGGTTTTGATTATGCGGCGATTCCCATACAAAAAAAAATAAGCATAAACCTTCATATATTTTGATTGTGTTGACTTAGAAGTTTAATTTTTTCAGTGCTTCAAGATGTCATCGTCTTGGATATGATTGGAGAACGAAACCCTAAAAACACTACTATTATATACGTCAATGTACTCGTAACCAAACTTGTGAAGACAAGTTAACTTTCTTCTAAAAGTCATTTGATTTTTCATTTCGTAAAGAGTCTCTACGAACATATTATATATACACCCCTTCAGATCTCAGTTTCTTACTCATAGTCGAATGTCAGTCAGTCACTGTTTAGAAATTTATAAGGCAGATGGATTGTAGACTAAGCACATTAGGAATTAATGATATGTTAGCTATAGATTGACGTAGTCAAGTTCGATAACCCCTTCGTTCCGTAGACGAATAGACGAAGAAGTGATATGTATTCCAGTACACTACATAATGCTATATTGACGGCATATCGTGTGCACGTTATAATTTTTCATTAAATTTATTTATCTATTATTTAAATGAATAAATTGCGTACAAATTTTTTGTGTGCTTATTCCCTTTAACAGAAATTTTCTAAGTTTTATAAAATATATTACAAGTGAAGATTGAAGTATTCCATTCTATTCAAATGCAATCTAACAAACAGCTAGTGTCCAAACATAAGGAAATTCCCATAATGCAAAATAAGTTACAAAATTGAGTTGCCGGGAAGCGGCTGCCGTGTGAACTACCTTCTAAACTACATTTTCGAACTTACTAACATGGGCAATCGAAAAATAGAAAGTTCCCTGTCTAGCTCCCAGACTAACTGTGTAACTGGCATTCTTCAAGAACTTAGGTGTGAGCCGCGCCAGGAATTTATTTCGTTTATATACACCTATATATACCAGTTTAACTGAAGTAAATTTCAAGTTTGAAAACGCAGTAGTAATTCTTTAAGACTTCCATCAGTGTAATGAATTTACAGTAATGAGATAGCCGATCCATACTTTCGAAAAAAGTGTGAGAATTTCTTTAAATAGGTGTGAATTTTGTGTAGCAGTGAGAAATTAAGGATATAATGAGAGAAAAGTTCATCCGTAATCCACCCCGGATGACAGATGACGGGTAGGACAGATGACGGGGACGGGAGACGGGTGACGGAAAGCGTATGGTGTATGATGGGTGAAGGGTTACGAATATTATTTTATTCCAAAAAAAAAATTCAATGTGCATGTATGCATAATTGCTATGACCTGTTGTCGCCATGAAACGGTAAATCAATTCTTTATGGGTCTGAATATATCCGTCTTTACATTAAATTCTACAAAATGTTTTAAATTTAACTTGAATATCAAAACAACGTTGGATGGTAAAGCTTTTTACTCTATTCAATTAACGATTTAACTAAAAATTATTAAATACAATCTTAATACAATCATTGGTAGAAACACAATCTTTTAAATTTCATACAGGCATAAATACCATTATATTGTTGTAACTTTGATATTGAAAAGAGAACTGTACAGTTTCTTGCCGGCTCTTCTCAGCTGAACGACCTTCCGAACCGGTGGTAGCTTTCAAATGTACCTTCAAAAATCTATTCGAATAAAGAATATATTGAATTTGAATTATGTTATAAATTTTCATATAGTCGCTGAATTTCTAACGTCGTAATTATTGATCATTGTAAGTATTGATATAGAAGGAAATTGGAATACCGTAAAAATGAGTTTGTGTACTTTGCGATAATATTTTTTCTTATTTCTTTTTCTTATTTAAACTTATTAGTCCAGAATACATAGCAAGATGCAGCATTCTGCTCATCACGTCCCTACTCGCGTTACAATCTTTTCTAATCAGCAAAAAAAAATTGATGCATTTTTTACTCATTTTAGCTTTACGCTATATGCCACAGGAAAGGCTGAGACGATGCATGTTGAGTGGCGGAACACAACGCAGCGATATGTCTTGTTACTAGAGCTAGAAAAATTTAAATAATATATTCTCCCCGAGTGGGCATTGAATCTAAAACCGTCGCGTTTACTGACTGACTTATTTAATACATATATATGTAAATATATTTTGTTCGTTGATTATAATTCGAAAAAACTATATAATATAGGTACTTATACTGAAAAATACCAAGATTTACAAAAAAATACATTAAAATTGGCTTTTCATTCATCCACAGTTCTTACCAAAACTGATACAACCCAGTGTTTTGATGAAATAGTAGAAAATTAAAATAGATTTGCACAAACAAATGAAATAAAATATATTTTTGTAATGAAATATCCTTGAAGTAACTTTATACATAACTAGTAGCTCTAACAATGTCAATTATTTGCCAAACAAGTTCTGTCTACTACTTTTATAGTTTTAGATGACACGACGACGAGGGCAGTGACGGAGGCATTTATATGAAAAAATTGAGGTAGTAAAACCTTATGTTATACCACGAATTCGTAAGCAAAACATGCTAGTAGATTTTAAATTTGTATTTAAATTATTATTACTTGTACTTAATGTACACCAAGTGATTTTTATGCATTATGTCTTGAAGGAGGCAAAATGAGAGTCTATAAAAGTGTGCACTTTGTGCTGTAAATTACTTAAAACTGACGATATGACATTAACAAGTTTTAACAATTAAGAAGTTTAATATTTGTAGTTTTTCTGTAATTTCTTATTTTTTTTTAAGTAGGCAGAGAATATGTCTATAATTTAAAAGATTTTTATTTTTTTCAATTAGGTTTTTAGGGGCAAGTCTATTCTCACAGTTTAATATAGTATTAGTTGAATTAATAATATGTTTGTACCGAAGTTTATATCTCTCCTAGAGTTTCCTATTGTTACTGCACAGTAATGTAAACTTGAAGTTAAAGTAATTATAATGTTTGATTCTGGTCAAATAACGTCTACAGCTCTAAAACAATTAGAGCTAATTGCCGCTAACACTTGATTGTAACATGAAACTTACAAAAGAGCATTAGTTTGCTCCGTGTCATTTGAAGCCCACTATGAAGTGCCTCTTGGAGTAGCGAAAAATAAGCTTACCTTCCACTGGTAATTTAATGGCACAGCTCGTCTAAAACATGACAGTCTAAATATGGTTTATATGTCATAATTTCATTTGACTTTTTCATTATCTGTTTATTAAAACTTACTATATCATATCATGTATACGTTGTGGTAAGTAAGCGTCTTTTTAATAAATGATTGTAGCAATTAATATTTCCATGAAGACTCCGTACAATATACCTATACGTTCTAGATAAAGCTACAGGTTAACTTACTACTAAACCTAAACAATTTTAAATAATGAAAATGATAGATTCTTCCTACAAGCAAACTTTCATATGATAAATAATTTTCAGTTACTCTAACGAACGTTATGTTTAATATGATAAGGTATATCTGCATTTTGATTTAGTGATAATACTTAAGTTAATATTCTATTTATGAGATACCTTCTACCTTGTTATTCATCTGTTATAAGCCGCATTACGTTAACAGTGGAAATCCAGTCTTAAGCTATACCAAAACAACGTAAACAGGGAAATTCTATCCAGACGGTCTACACGCCCGGGGTCATTCAAGTTTCATTACCAATAGCTCCAACCTCATAACTTATTCAGTTAGGACCAGGTAACGCGCTTTCGCGTTTTAACATTCAATTTGCTACCCAAAGAAACGTTATGGCGATATAAACATCGAGACTACAAATACTTAATCCTATTCCAATTATTGTCAATTGCTTCTAATTAGTTTGGAAAACACAAGGGTCGTATTTTTCATTAGTACATTCATTTAATTATTTCTGTTTTAATGTGTAATTTACCTTATGTTATTTACTTACTCTGCACCGAGTTATGTCAGCACCTGCAAATAACGTATGTATGTATGTACTAAACAGACACCTAAACAAGCGCGTATCTTACGTGACGAGCTCTAACCACTTCCCGCCCACAGCGCTCAGGTAATAAAACCAAGAAAGTAGTTTTAAGTGAGCCCGCGACAGCCATTGCAGCCCCTTATTACCCGCTACAAAACCCTCCTTATTACACGAGACAAACAAGTTATTCGTTTCAAATTGAAAACTTTCCACCCCACTAGCCATACTGGGGCTGTGGCCCATAAATTCCCGCCAATTTTGTTTTATTTCGCCATGCAGGCACGGTAATAAAAGTAAGCTGGACGTGAGACAAAGCCTCTAGGCGGGATTACGCGACCATCGCAATGGATCACTGCAGCTCGTGATATGGTGTCTAAACACCGGTATGTGACTAACTGAACTCGTAATTTACTTTGCACATTAACAGAACGGTAAAATTTTTACGCTTATTGTGGTCGTTTTAAAATATCTTTACGTACACCAATGCGGAAACAAAAATATAATATACATACATATATTCAGCACAACATGGATTATGTACAGAATACAACTTGCTTGCCATTATCAACAAGAAATATGAATTAAAAATATATTTAGGTATATTTTAGATTTTTTTAGTCATTCAGCAAGCCTCTTGAAAAAGGTTTTTCATAAAAATTGTATTATTGACGAAAACTGTAATGCGATCTATATATTTGATTGTTGGCAATTGCGCAAAGAAGGCCGCATGTGTGATCTTCGCTGCAGACTCATTGTTCTACTGTTTCCTATACGAAACGTGTTGTGTAAGCACAAGTGTACCGTTTCGTTAAAGTAAATAAAGCCGTTCGTTTATTTTAAACACTGTCTTTGTTTTAGTGTTTGCCAATTAGACAATAAGACTGCAAAGATTTTTAGCTGGTTTATCCATAGCTAGCAAAAATAACACGTACTTTAAAGGAATTATCGTTTATTTACTTCCGTTGGGTTGTAATAGAATTCGAAACTAGGCTATTTCGTGAATAGTATTTTACTTGGGATGTTTGCAAAAACCACGTAAAAGCAATTTGCATTTACTTAGTTTCGACTTTATCGTTTGCCATATTTTTTTCTCAACTTTATCAATAGAAATATCTATTTAGGTTAAGTTTCACATAAACTGTTGTCTTTGCGTAATATGTCTATCTTATTTCTTACTGGAGTCAAATCTCTTAGCTTTAGGTATTTTAAATATTATAAATACAATCAATTTATAATTTCAATGAGTTCATGTAGTTAATTTTTACAATCTTTACATAAAACTTCGATGTAGGGCGTTCAAATTGGCCATATAAAATATTATATAAACAAAGGGCATGTATTGAAGTAACAATATAAAATAACACTTTCTTAGGGTAAAACAATGCCAGGTTTACGGATGGGACTGCAAACATTTGCCGTGTCCGACCGACGGTTATGATCCGTCGTTTGAGCATCACGCCAAATTTGGTCGGCTCATAAAAATAAAACAAAGCAGAATGTTTAAAATTGTGTTGCGTTGTAGAGTGTAGGTGTTCTGTATAAAATATGTCGTAAAACTAAGCGAAGTAAAGGGATGTAAAAATTTTACACTTTAAAACGATAGCTTAAAATATTTATTTAGAACTTAGAACAAACAAATTAGAGGCAATGGTAACTTCAATATACTGCTAGTAATTACTAAGTAATTGAATATGAATCTATGTATTACTAAGTAATTGAATATGAATCTATGTATTACTAAGTAATTGAATATGAATCTATGATTTTGTTGAATTTTTGTCTGTCTGTTGTTCACACACATCTTCGGAATAATGGATGTGTTGCAATGAATCTATAATTAATATGAATTAATAATAAAGTAAAATAAATTCCTTATTAATTAATATTTAAAACTAACCAATCCACAATTGAACTAAATTGTAGTACTGATATTCTAGGTAACAAAAACATACACAAAAACACTTAGACAGTTTTTACTTCAATCATTACTTTAAAATTTGGCAAATTATTTTTTTTAAATAATATTTAAATACTTATTTCTGCACATGTAAAGAGCTACTAGAAGTGCGGTGCCTACCCTAACCTAAGACAAGTACCACTATTACTCTAGTAACATAGGTTAGTCTCATTACGCTTTATCTCAAGTCTCATTATTTTTATGTTGACGAAAATATGAAATTATGATTTTTTTGTTTCCTTATGGTAGGCAGCTATTGTTAAGAAATTAATAAATTTAAAAAAAAAACAATAAGAACCGCTGCACCATGACAGCCTTATTGCTTAGTGATAAGAATTAAATAATCATATCATAACATGTAAAAACAAAATCTACGTGCTATTATTTGTAATAATATTATAACTAAAACATGTTGAAACTACTGAAATCTCTTCTTTGTGTTATTATGAATAATGAGTAGACTACAACATAATTCAAGTAAACTTACCTGCAGCGCGCAGCTAATGTATTTACTAACTTAGCATTGTATTTGCGAATGTAAACGGGACAAGCGTTATAATATGTTACTTTTATTTTGTTATATTAATTTAAAATTATGATTTGTTAAGATTTACTTCGAAAATTAGAAAACAATTATTGAAGTAGCACAATAAATAAAATGATAGTTTTTCTCGCTCTGGTACAAGACAAAGCGTGATGTTGAGTTCCGCTACTCAACACGCAATGTCTAAGTGCGGAAAGCGGGGAACAAGTATGTGAATTATAGTTTACCTCCACTTAACCTGCTATATACGGGATAAAGCGTGAATCTAAATAAAATATTACAATAATTATGAGCATATAGAAAATAACATAAAAATGAAGAATACCTATTTACAAATAATTTGTTACAATCTGTGAAATCTGTGAAAATCGAAATAAAAATAAACATATAAATGCTAAAACAGTATTCTATCATTTTCTAATTTGGATTAAAGACTGAACTACTTTTACGTTCAACGCCAGAGCTAACATTCGTTACAAAATCAATTTAAACATATCTTTAATTCGAGTATATGTACTCAGTGATACAAACGATTATAATCCATACTATAACAAACGTAAATTTACACATAGTCGGTAAAAGGTAATAAACGTCATAAAAGTTGTAATTAACTTGTATCGTATCACTTTTATACACCTTTTATCTCAATAAAAACTGGAAATGGATAGGTAAGGCGAAAACAATAAACTCGCAAACGTAATGTGCGACAAGAAAGAGCGTAGAAGCCAATTAATTTTTGCTGAGACTACGGTTTATGTTTTTCCGGATAAATAAGGAGATTTAGCAACGGCGCCCGGGGCCGCCTCATAAAATGGCTAGCTCGTAACCGGCTCTGACCGAGACATTTACTAACGTTTCACGATGTTTCAAAACTCGAAACCGAAAGCAAACAAACTTATAACAAGGTTATTATGAAATTCATTTTGGTCTCTCTTTGTATTATTATTATCCGCTCTTCAATGGTAAGTGAACAATGTTAATGACGATTTCGATTTATGGATTTATCAGCTTCATAACTTTATTTAAATTCTGATAAATTTATTTCATTAATAAGTTCTTTTTTGTCTCTTTTTTGTTTGGATTCATAATTTATCCCTAGCGGGTAGCCAGAGTAAACATACCTCTTACGCGTCGTTCACTGTCATTACCTCTTCATACGTGCCGTCCGGGAGCATACATCCGCATATTTTTTACGTTTTCTTAGTTCAGTACTATAAATATTCTGTATTCACTGCTTGATTTCAAAAGATTTAAAAAAATATGTCCTATAAGAAAAAATAGTAATCGTCATTCCTTTTTTTATTGTATAACTGAAACATTCGATGTAGGTACCTGGAAGCTGTCTTAATGCATCTACATAAAACTGCAGTGCAAATGTAAGAGTAATTCAGTTGCATTTTATTTTTATAGCCGAGGTAGAGCGGCCGGGCGATGACTAAATAATGACTGGGATAACGCAGTTTTATTGCTGCCTCCGTGTTGCGAATATATAAATGAATTCTCTAGGGAGTGTTAAAGATGCCGCCAAAGAACTCCTGTCGAAACAAGTCGGGCTCAGAGAAATAGCGCCGTAAAGCTTCTCATCCGCAAGACGTCATTTTACGTCCTATACAATATTGCTACTTATAAAAAATAATATATTGAGTTTACAATGTATTTTTTATAAGAAAAATTTTTAATCTGTTTGTAGTATTTTATACAAACCACACTGTATTAAAAATCTGTGGTAGTATTTAATAATTTATATTTTGTTTTATAAATACATTTTTTACATATAAATACATTTTTATTTATATTAACCATGAAATTCTATTTAAAAACGTTGAACTTTATTATGTACGTGATACACAGTAGCACAATTTTGTTATAATAAATATTTTTATCTATACCTCTAATTTATACTACACTTTTTTTATATATGATATTAAAAGTGAGCCCCGAGCTTGTCACACATATAAAAAGAAAAAGTAGAATAGTAAGAAGACGAAGATTATTATCGTATATATTGACATGGTTGGAATATGGTCCGTGAATGATTAAACATCATTAAATTTATTATGCTGTGATTTTCCATTGAGGTTGTAAATGTTATCTAAAGCATCTCCCAATATCTACGTATTTTAAAAAGTGCGTACTGAAGTTAACTATGATGATGGAGCACTTTTCTTTTGCAATAAAAGTAAATATAAATAAGATTATGTTTGAAGATTATATGTTAGAATTTAGACACATTGTATGTATGTATGTACTTAGTACCTAACTAAGTAGATGTCGAAATTTTTCTGGTTGACAAAAAGCAAATTCGTCAGTGAAAAATTAATCATGAGTTAATGAATGTTACTAGAAATATTTCTAAATATATATTTATGTTACTTGCTATTTGACGTTTTCATTAAAAGGTGCCTTGCCAACAACAATGATGTAAAAGTGATCCCTGGCCAAGAAAATATTAAGAGCTCCTACATACTTATAATGAAAGCACATACATGCTACTGATTCGAATAGAAAATATATAATAAGTTCTTTGGTTTTCGCGATATTTATACATATTCAATTAAACAGTTTAACCGGATTAATCGCGTATATTGACATTTTTTGGCTTTCTGAGTACGCGAGGCAACAGACAAGAAACCGTTGGCGGTAGTTTGATATAATAATTATATCAACTGACAGACGAATGCCACCTCAATCTCCCCGTGACCACGGACTACTACAAAGTGTTCGAAACGTCGGGTTTCCAAAAAAAATCAATTTTCGCGATTAATCCAATTAACCCCTTTTTTATTTAATAGAAAATATATTTTTAGATTGGATTATGTATTTATCAAAGGTTTTATTGCATTAAATCACGTTAATCGTTTCGATGTGACCCACTATACCTGCGGTCAGAATTACTTTAAGCGTTTAGTTTTACTAGTATTTTCTGTTAAAAATGTACTTTGTAACAGAGAACAATACGGTCGAAGCTGCTTGTAAAAGTTATTATTAAAATTCGGCCCGTAACGTTCAATTCTTACAATTAACTTATTCATCGATTGCTTACATTAACGAGTTGAGTTAAGTAGATAAAGCTTTAAAGCTTACAACTTTCATCCCTCTTTGACAATGTCTCGAAACAAATTTTAAGATATTAACGGAGCAAATTGAATATTTCAATATCTTTGAATATTTCTTATATGTATTTTTATAAGTTTTCTATAATTTTAAAGACAATTTGAAATTAAATTTTAATATAATCAAAGGTCATCCTAGCGCAATGAGTCAACGCGGTCGTGGTAGGTTTGGTCCCCTTTCCCGCCAAGAGAAAGTGTGGCGTTGAGTTCCGCTACTCAATAAACAATGTCACCAATTCAAGCAGTATGTATGAACCGAGTGTCGTGACACTAGATTCTCTCTACCACACTGGTGTGCGTTCGTGAGGCTAAAATAATTATTAATATTACACTCGACAAGTCTATACGTACACTCGTTAAGTATGTATGTAGTCCATTCATTTTACGTGTTTATACTATATATATACTTATAAATATAAAATTTATAGTGAAAAGCAAAATAGAATTTAAGTATTAACTATACAGTGTTTAATATTATTTCTATGAATTATTGCGTCAATTCTTTTCTCAATGTTCTAGGAAACTAATGTGTGACAAAAAAAAACTATACCTACCTAGTAAAAAATAAACTTGTTAAAACTTTTTTTTCATTTACTTGTAAAATCTTTAATTAAGTTCCGAAAAACACTGCTATAACATCCTGTTAATGAATGAACATCATCATGTATGCATGTTATATTGTTGGAATTGGCTATATGACTGTAATGATCTGTGCGGGCTTCAAAGCAAGTGTATTAAATGTCATAAGTGTATGTTTGTATTGTGACTTTTGATAAATGTTCTTTGTTTAATTTACTATATACATATATGTTAATTTATTGTATAAAAAGTAATATTAACGTGTAACATCTAATCTATATTTGAAACTAAAGTCAGTCATTATAATGACTCATTTTAAAACAAATTTTATTTCACTTACGACAACCGAGAACATACGCCTCCGTCACTGTTGACACTAATGTAGGCTGCTTACATAAGGAGATAACATGTGTTGTAATATATGCAGATAGCATAATAGCATAACAATGCATTACAGAGAAATTGAAAATTATGACAGATTTTAAGACTTGCTTATAATCTGTATGAATGATTCACCCTGTTTTTATCTACTGCTGGACGTAGGCGCCAAAGATCCCGGGCATCCGCTTTCCGCAGCCAGTAAGCTTTTTTAAGTCATCATAAGATTACGAGTATCCAAATAATCTGTATATTAATTAATTACTATTTAAAACATACTTTGACTAGCTTTTACCCGCGGCTTCCCCACCATGCTCAAATGGACTAAGTTGTGTATGGCACAAGGCATGTTCTGATTTACCGAAGTAACTGATCGCAAATTCAGTGGCTTATAATGTAACGATAGATACAATATGTATAGCAAAAATATTTTTCTGATTCGAAGCAGTAGTTCCGGCGATTAGCGTTTTCTACGAACCAAATGCTTACAATATTATTGAAGTATAATTAGTATTTTATTTTTGGTTTTCATAATATAATGAATAATAAATCTGGTAAATTGATACAATATGCGTAGGTAAATGATTGTAGTTACAATCAATTAATCTCTATCTTCTTTATGTAATGTCCAATTTTTTATTAAATAAATTTGCGGTACTCCCAGAAACCGTTACATTTTGCTTAGCGTTAATAATAAAGTGTTTTGCATCGTTTTCATTTGGGTTAGATATCTCGGATTCCGATGTTCCTTCTCAGGTTTACATTATTAAAATTTTAATTGTATCCCAGCGTTCCACTCCATAACCGTAAAGAGACCGACGAGCTCTTTTGATACACTATTAATGCAATTGTTCGAAAACAACGCGGGGCAATAAAATTTAGCCTTCAGGTAGAATATTCCGCTCCACTTCGCTCCCTCAGCTATAATTTTTCGCATTGCGGATTTTAACAAACATTTTACATTTTGTTATTTCTTCGTAACAAATGAAGTGAGCTTTAACATACGTCGATTTAATGTTACCTTAATCTTCTAAAATCGCGCATTGTTGGGCGGAAAGTGAACAACGGAGTGTTTTGACACTAGATTACATGATCTTTACTTATCCTGCGATATGTGTGGTAAAGCATGAAACTAAACTCTTAGAACGCTTAAAAGTATCCGTTTAATTTTACCGTATATTGCGTATTTGGAATACTAATTTATCGAGTTAGTTAAATAGAAAAGTATCATAATTCAAAATTATTGAAACTTAAGATTATTACCTTAAATAAATCTTCTATCACATTCTTATAAATGGATTGATGACATTCAATATAATAACGCGCCAATGCATTGGCATTAGATGACGCAAGAGACGTTCCGGAATTTTGTAGTTAACTGTAATTTTGACTATATACTTTACGAACTTTTTGTTAGCTTAACTATCAGTTCTGTTATAATGTTATCAGTCTGTTTGGATTCTTATACATTAACTTACTTATTAAATAATTGTACGACTTGTGTATTATACATGACACATTCTATGTACCCAAGGTAACTTACCACATGTACATTGGGTTACATGGAAACCACTAACGTGATGTATTACTGTATACTAATATAATATAGACTAATGCCTACAGCCTTTCACGATAAAATTACTAATCGTAAGAAAAATATTTTATCAATTAGAACCAAATGTCGTATACAAAGGTGTATCCCTTTTGGAAAATGGCTGTATCATAAAAAAAAACAAAATATTTTGTAGTTTTTGTTACATTCCCCCAAATTTACAGTAAATGTCATGTCTTACTATAAATATTTGTGTATACATCAATAAAAAGAAAGGGTTTTTCGCTGGACTGCAGTAACTATTTGTATACTTTACAAATAAGAAAAGTGTTTAAATTTAAAATACACTACAGTAAATAAGGACAGGAAAATGTTCTTGCAAAAGAGTAGAACTTTATTCAAGTGCCATCGACAGGTAAAACGTGAGATTCCAGCAGCTGAGCCTAAAATACAAATGGCAAAAGTACTCGGGCGTCATCGCTTGCTATCGACGTAGAACTATTTCTCTTATTGGATTCACGAGAAAATTTTTCACTGAACAGATTTTTTATCTGGATTTTTTATTGTGAAGTCTAGAAAACCAGCATTGGCGATTAACACTCGGCGAAAAGCTACATCATTTAATAATAAACGTTTATATATTTTATATTTTATTTATCATTATAAAATCTTTAGACTTACAGAAGAGCGTATATTTTAGTTACTAATATTACAATCGATATTTACAAAACATTAAATAATAATAATAACAATATAATTAATAAAGTAATGACTCAAGTTACACTAAAACAAATCTATACATACTTTATCACATTCTTAGAAATATCGTAGCTATACAACTATTTTGATATTTCACTTACGTCTCATCTATAGCAACTACACTATACTTAAATTAATATAGTTTCTCTTTGGAATATGTTTAGCGTAATATTTGGGTATATTTTTTTTTATAAAATGCACATAATTCTTCATAAATAAGTTAATCAATTCAATAAAAAATTTAAAACTCAAAGTTAACACATTATAAAAATACCGATACATTGTATTTAACGAACGCTTAAATAAATTGAATACTTTTTGAAACAAATAAATACATGTATAGTTAAATTTTTAAGGTAAGTCCGCCATGAATGTAATAAAAACGTAATTTAAATGCAATGCAATGAACTAGCATTCAGATGCCAATAAAATTATGTATATTTGTTCAATATTGCTTGACCCCGATAATAAATATTCTATATTATTAAATCATTCACAGTACCATGTTGTTCTTCTGACTTTTTTGTCTCCTGATCTTCGAACTTCACCTGGAACACCACGGAGAGAGTTGTCTGAAAAGACAACAAATATATATATATATATATATATATATATATATATATATATATATATATATATATATATATATATATATATAGTTTATCAACGAAATTAATTGCGAGTCGTAGATATAACGATACCAATTAAGTGTTTCAACATGATGACATTTACGTGAGTATTGCAGATTGGCAGTCATTTTACAATACAAGCACGATTTTATAATACAAGGTTCCCGCCAATAAAAGTGAATTTATAAAGCATATCTTTAAAATAGAAATAAGGACAAATATAATAATGTAACATATAAGTAAACATCGTATAAATAAAAGCCAACTAAGAAGAGCTCACTACACAAAAGTCCATGCCAAAGAAGCAGTATTTAAAAATAAATTTAGTGAAATACAGAATTATCGTTTTAACTAAGCGTTCATTCAGTAAGCTATTTAACCGACAGCCTTAAATTATATTAACAAAAGGGAAGCTGAAAACCAATCTATGGCAATGTTAAAGTTACTTTAAATTTCTATGTTACAGAATTAATTCAAAGTAGTTTCCTCTAGCAAGCGAGTGCTAGATAAATTTTAAATGCAAATAAGCATTATATGAAAGACTGAAGTACTAGTTTAGAAGGAATTTTAACTACACGGCCTTCTCGACTCTACAAAGTCGTACAATTTTTAAAGAGATTCATTTTTCAATAGCTCTTTTGGATGCAACTCTGTCCTATGAAGGGTAGGAAATGAAGCAATAAAAACCCAAATTATCAAATCTGGAAGAGTGCCTAAAAGTACTGACCTACAAAACAACTCATGGGTGCAACTTCACGAAAACGAAACCATCTAATATACCTGGGGGCAAGATATTTACATTATTTCACCAGATCTGTATTCTGCTAAACCACAACGCCTTGCGTTGCCAGTTCAAATCCAAAAGAGATATTTTAGAAAACAAATAGAAATTAAATAAATTTACGAGAAGCTTTAAGATTGTCATTTAACAAGAAACCACCAATTCAACAAAGTTAAAACACGTTTACAGTAATGTCACTAAGTTCTTAAAATAAATTAAAAAAGTGCTATATACGATGAAGAGATGACGAATACGTGCAAGAAAAAACTAACTTTAATATTATTTACGAAAATAATGCTTACAATAGAAAAATATATAGCAAGCATTTTCTTCCCAAGTTAACCCGTACGTTGAATGACTATGAGTGTTATGTAGATGTACAGATTGATGCATAGTGTTTGCTAGTTACACACGGATGTAGAGCAGAAAGGGCTTTTCTTGACCCATATTATGTCGAATGGTATTTGCAAGACATCTATTAAGTAATTTAGTCTAACATAATAATTATAACTAAAGTAATGTGGAATTAATTACGTATTTAATACTCACATTTATCATCATTTCGGTCAGCTTCTGTAGATTCTTGACTATCCATAGAAACCATTGATATTCTTTTCTTACGCTGTTGCAGTAATAATTCTGAAATAAATGAAGAGAGCAATTTAGAATTTTATATTATATCCTAAAAAGAACATTTACTGTATTTGACAGTAAACGCGATGTTTATGGGTTCGAACCCCACTTGGAATGCAATTAGAATTGAGGAATTAATAATTTTCATTTGCTCGCTCCTGTAAAGACTTTTGTCTATACGGCGTTGAATTTCCACATCTAAACACGCAATGTCTCGAATTCGGCTTGAAAATGAGTGTCTTCACACTAAGTTATCTCTCTCTCTCTTTGCCTTTACTTCGCCTCTGGTAGGTATATGGGATAAAGTAGTAATATTAAAAAGAAGTAAATGTTAATTAAATGTGTATGCATTTTAATAAACTTTTGTTACATACATATTATATATATGTACGAGAAGAGATCTTTTTTTGCACTATAAATGTCTATACATATAATAAAAATGAAACAGGTTGCTGTTTGTCATGAACATATATTAAGAAATATATAGTGATAGAAACCAAAACAATAATTAAAAAAAAATATTGTTTATGTTTGTGCACGATTATCTCAGAAACGGCTTAGTCGATTCAAATGCGGTTTTCACTGTTGTGTTTTGTTAAGCTTTTAGTGTTTGTTTTACTTCAATCGGTTTATAAATAAAACCGTTATATTGTCAAATGTACAATACATGAATTTTATATTAGAATATAAACTATTGTTTTCTACAGCAAAATATGTTAAAATTACTGTGGCATTTACAGATATTGTGAAGCCGCACCTGA
Organism: Dione juno; assembly: GCA_037127375.1. NCBI lineage: Eukaryota > Metazoa > Arthropoda > Insecta > Lepidoptera > Nymphalidae > Dione > Dione juno. Next base: position 5,158,198 of record JAXRJS010000007.1, on the reverse strand, counting down.
ATAGAGAACACTGATAAAAACAAAAGATAAGGCGATACCGTACTCAAGAATTTACAATTTATTGAATTGCTAAAGACCGTCTTATTAGTCATTTTATTATAAAGAATATATTTTCGAATGGTTTCAATGATTTCAGATCAACAATGACGTGCATATTATTTGCATTAAACTATGCATATGATTTGAGAAAAGTAATGGCTATTGGCGATTATATAAGAAAAAAATAAATCTGGTTTAGAGAAACAGGATTCGATCATGAATGTTATTATTTGATTAAATCTTATGAGTTTAAGAACTACATAATACAAAATAACGTTAAAGGAAAATCGGACTAATTTAAGAACAAATACACAAGCTAGACAGGGACGCTGGCAGAGGGAACCGTAGGCAGAAGAAACCTATTGTTAAGACACTTCCCACTTTTCGCCTTTTAAGGTATTTTTTTTTTGAATGGCGGAATTTAACACCGCGCTTTGCCCTGTTGCCTTACCTTGAAAAAATTAAAATGATTCATTCTCATCGAGTGGTAATCGAACCCACAAACTGTCGCGTTTTACAGGCAGACGCTATGCCGCCTATTAGACGCATATTTGACAAAACTTATTTATTATATTTGATAAAACTTATTTATTATATATTGCAGTATGAAAAAAATGCATTACATTAATTTCCATAAATATTATACTGAAATTGCCTTTAAAGTCAATAACATTAGTCATTCTGGTCGTAGTCGTATAGAAATTCGATTGTTATTTAGTCAAAATACAATAAGCTGGCCAAAGGCCGACCACTAAAGACGATTGGAGTCAATGTATACTGAGGATAAACTAGTAACCTAGAACTGCAAATCGGTTTATTAGCTTCTCCGGACCACATTATTATAGATTACTAGTAAGGGATGACAGCCATTCGTATAGACATATTATTATTAAGAAATTAAATTTGAAAAAGAATTGAAATAGTAATTATCTATAGTAATAACAATCCTTGTGTAATGGACGATATGGATGAACGACGACTGAACAACTTCCATCTCAGGTTAAAATTAAAAAAGTATATTAATGACACCGAAACCTAGTTTTCAAATTGCCTTCAGTTATATGTTGTATGTGTTAGAGTATATATAGACTGCAGGCTAAGCAGTGGGGGCGTAGGATACCGTTTCCTACTTTTCGAACACTACGTGCTGAAATCAAAATCAATCGTTCTTTGTCTACATCGATAAAATATAACATATTAACAAATGTTTATAATTATCATATTAGAAACAATCGTCTTGAACTGCTACTAATTATATAATAGGTTCTCGTAACTACCTATTCCGCGGTGACAATAGCCACTGACAGCAGCAATTTGCGATAGCGGTATTCAAGAAGATGTATTAATTAAATATTAATTTAATTAATAAATCTTCTTGAAAATATACTTATCTATTTACTTATCTATTTTATATTAAGTATACGAGCACATTATTTAGAAAACATAAAGTTTATAGTATTTAAGCTATTTATTTATACATTTATTTACAATTTGCGCATCTAAATATTTAGAAACAACTGCGTAGGATTCATTCACTTACGATTGTATATATTTATATATAATATAATAATCGGTAATACCATCCACAATGCATGAATCATACAAACATCGATATATGCGCATAGCGACATACCTACATTTTACTTTAGACAAAAGCCTATTGTACACGGGGAAATAGCAATTGTCGCTTAGAATCGTATGTAACAAAGAAACGCGAAACGCCTGCACCAGTTTACGCTTATCGATAGAATCTGTTTGAAAAGTACTATTATACGAGAACAAACTTACTCGTAACGACAAATTCTTTCTTTTCCTTAAGTTGTACGCTTTAAATACTTTTTGTTTAAACTTTAACTTGTTATTTATTTATATTTATGAGAACTTATTCCAGCGGATTGTGCAAATATATGCTATAACTAAACAGTAAAAAATTGTGAAAAAAAAAACAAAAAAAAAATGATCGAACATTGATTATTTTTCCAAAAAAATTACACAGGATGTTAAAATAACAATAAAATATGAATCTACGATTTTATAAATTTTATCTATATGCTTGTTTGTACACGTACATCTTTGGAGCTACTGGACAGATATGAATGAAAGTTTTTGTTGTAACAAAAATTATCCACCATTAAAAACATTTTCCATTGTTATATAAAAATCAAATATCTGGAACACCTGATTTTCGGTAAATGAAAATCAGGTGGCAAGTCATACAGTCAGGATCGTACAGTCCACGCTAACGAAGTTGCGGGCGTCTACTAGTATATTGTATATTGTGGAATTATAAATTACTGAATAATCACATGTTAATATCTCTATTGATATTTTAAAAATGTATATTTAATTTAAATAAAAACAACTGACATATTTTGTGTTTGTATATTTATACAATCAAACAGATAGCTTTATTTAATTCGCAGTTTCATAAAAACGATAGCGAGAGTGATTGATGATAGTAAAAAATGCACTTCATGACGTTCCCACAGAATGCACATGCAAGTCGAGACCCAATAAAAAAGTCAGTCATCGACCCCGCGTGCGTCAGAAACGATAAAGGGCCTTGCATTTCTTCCGTCACGTACAACGGAGAGAGCAGATGACGGTCAATTAAAAAGTTTATTCGTATTAACTATGCGAGCTCTCATCAGGATCGAGTGCCAGATGGACTTAACAAGTTTCTTTATGAGAAACTGGCTCCAGCCAATAACAAATTCATTCATGTTGATAACCGACACGTGTAAGGAAAACATTTCTGTTCCACTCGATCCATTTAATAGTATGTATTATTTATGTTGACTGTCTGTTACTTAATAGAATATAAGCGGTTTATTTATAAATGCTTATCGAGACTACGTCATAAGGACTATAATTTAAAAATATTATATATACATACTGTTATATATTATACTGTTATATATATATACATATGTACAGTAGTAATCAACGGTTTTTGCCAATAAAATTATGTGTACTTTAACTGTAATGTACTTCAAGAAAAGTTTAACATATTTAGATGAAGATCTAAATATCTTAAACTTTTCTTGATATGCACCTTCAATAGATCGCTTTCGATCGCTTTCCAGAACATATTTATTTACTTTAATAAAAAATTAAATAATATTGTATATGTCTTTATAATATCCATATCTGTGCCAATCCATCCTAAATTACTATATATATATTAAAAATAATAAAAAAAAAACTAAACACTCGCCATTTTCATCACAATTTGATATAACACACAACAATGTTTATTTACAGCCATATCGAACCTGCGGCTACTTCGGCGATCCGTGAAATGAAGTTTAATTGGTTATAATTACTGAGCAAATTAATCATGTGCTGCGGCTTACGAATGCAAACATGAAATCTGGTGAGCGTGCGCTATGATTTCAAAAGTGACATAATTCCATCGGACACATGACACCGCCGCACAGTGTCCTATTCATCTCGCTGTTACTTAATACACTGTACGCATAAATAAATAGCACCCGCGCGTTCTGTTTACTTTAATTTACGCTGTTGTTTTATGGACGTATTTAAAATAACTGTACTTTTGTGTGGCGTCTGCTTTTAAACGTTGACAACAAACGCACAATCAAAAAAAAAAATCAAAACTTCTCACAAAATAGGACTTTGAAGAGATTGATTGCTTTTATTTAAACACTAACTTTAAAAAATTAATCTTCTAATAAATTTGATAATAAATGTTTTTGTGACAAATTGTTACCTACGTATAAAATCATTATCCATTATTTAATTAGTGTTCAAAAAAAATATAGAAAATCTTATTTAAACTATAATTATAAATGTAATTATTTCATTTAAACTATTTGCGTGTATACAATTAATTAAATCAATCGAGATTTTTTATATTGCTTGTTATTTTAAAATAGTATCGCTCGAAATCAAAATCCAGAATCTTTAAAAATTGCTATACAGAATATTAAATTATAAAGCACGGCGTAAGTTCCGCCACTCAACACGCTATGTGAAAAGGCGGAAAGTGGGGCAAGGAGTGTCTTAACACTAGGTTCCCTCTGTCTATCCTGCGATATGCGAGAAAAAGCGTTAAAATATTTTTTTATTATATTTGAACACACCGTGGTCGGAAGAAAGAGAAGTATGTGATGTATTTCAACCTATATAATAAGCTATTACTTTCTTCTAATTGCCAAAAATACGATGAACGTATGAAGGCATAAACACAAGCCGACTGTGAATAAAATGATAACTCGCTTCAACATCAAATTATGTCCATAATAGTAAGTAAGGTATGTTTGTAACAACTATTAAGCTATCCTTCCATTACACAAATAGACTCACAGCAATTAAACTATTTCCGATTTACAGAGTACTGAATTTACAACACATGAACGGAAATAATAATTAACTAATGAATCTGATAGAACCTTTTTATATGGACCTTTATATAAAGTACTAAAAACTTTTTCAAATTGTTTTATTCACATATGTATATTTTTATCGTACCCTTTTTTTACACTAATTTAGAAATGCAGTCAAAAATATTGATATATTTAATTTTTAAGCTGGCAATAAGTTGAAGATGAAATGCAATATTAATGTAATGTAAACCAATTTTTGGCTATCTTCATATTTTTGGAAAGGTTGAAGGATTAGTATGCATCGTTCTCATACTGAGTCCCAGCAGTGGATAGAACTTCTCTGAACATTTCTTTGACGTAATTAACATGACCTACTTTTACCCTTTGTGTAACTTAAGACGGGCTTAGTGTACTTTATTAGTTATTTCATATTGTGAGCTACATAATAAAATTGGCTCAATCGTTTTTATCTCAAAAGAACAAATTTCGTAAATGACATTAGTACATACAATTATATAAGAATATTTTGAGGCAGTAAAAACGTCTTATAGGATGTGAATACAAAAGATAAAATTTAAAATATGTGATTATTAAATTTCTCCCCGTATGATAGCATATGCAGAATATACAATGTACCAAAATACCTTTCTTTTGCATGGCTTGTTCCCAGAGTAAAGATGTAATTTCTTCGACCCATGTGTTTCTTATCGATGGCTCTCTTGTCTCCAATTTGTAAGACTTCAAGTTTCTATTCTTATACCAAATACTGAATTTATGTTGATCGTGCTCTTTCGCAGTAATACCAAGATCGTCCACTGGGATATGGTCCTTGTATATGAAGAACTCCACTGTTAATTGCTGAAAGTCAAGATAAATTCTATTATTCTTAAATTATTATATGAAACCATGATATAATAAAATCAAAAAAATTAATATATAACTTTATTCTACATAAAAAACATACGAATGGGAATTTATTACAACAATTCAAGCACTACAATAGAAACACTTTTACATTAGAAATCTTTAATTTCTTACTGTTATAAGAAGTCAATGAATCGCAATATACCAACGATAATATTTCAGAAATTGCACAACAATCTTTGATCCCGGTATAAAGATGTGGAACAAATAATACCCTCTTCTAATATAATAAATATCGACTAATCGCCAAAGGAGACTTTCGAGTCTAATAAAATTACGACGTCCTTCAATATTTCTTTGAATTTGAAGAATAGGGTTGCGAATAACAAAAATCAACGATCGAACGATTAAAATATAACAAAGCGTACGTAACATGTTTCCTGTGTCGTCGAACGTCTGAACCAACCGCGCGTGGTCAATTAGCCGTTCCGCCGTATTAACAAGGACGTACATAGAGCTATGTAAGTAGTTACTTAATAATTCCTATTCATAATTTTATAAAATTTAACTTTTAATGAACTGCCAATAACATATGTTTTTTTCATGGGTTTTAACATTGTATAAATTTTCAATGCTTCATATTTTCCTATTTTGTAAGGTTATACTGTTATTGTTTTTGTCGTTGCTGTTTGAAAGAGTGACGTCACAAAAAAATCGTAATCAATAAAAAATAAATTCAATATTGATTTGAACTAACAAAATGCATACATGCGCGAACAATGTTTGTTAAAATGTACGCCACTGCGGTGAAGTGGTCTACTACAAAATACGTAAAGTATTTTAGTATATATAACATAAACCAAAAATAAAACACTGTGAGAGAATAACGAATATATTGTAGAATTACGATGTCGGGTTTTGGCAATTTTAGTGGATGTAGTACTAGATAGAATATTTATATAAGACCTAGAAAAGCTAGCCGTACGTAATTTCTCCGTCTACAAAATCAGCTTCCGACGCCAGTGAGGCGCGTCCGCGTAATAAACTATTTTTGTAATATCTGCCCAGTGTCTTATTATACGCTACGTTAAATGGAAGTGCTTTTTACAAAATGAAAACTGCTTTATCCTTTAAGTTTGCACCAATTAAAACAATTACGTAAAATAAATTTATAAATGTCTGCAGTTATTTTAATTGTTTAGTTGTAAATAAAATTCCCTTGAAAATTATATTGGCCAATTACAAATATGTTGTCAAATAATTTTGATAGCAAGATTTAATTTTCACGGTCTTTTTTACATTTTCATTAATCAACTACTCTTCAGCTCATATTATACATACACCTGACTTCTAATCTATATTTTCTATAATGAAGAACGTTCAATAATTTTTATTATATAATATTAACAAAAGTATATTAATAAATAAATCTATACGTTTATAGGACATATAAAATATATTATGGTAGGTACATTCAATTCAAGCGCTAGGAACGCATCCAGGAAACGTGAGGTCAAATGTCAAAAGCTAGTATTTCAACGGTGGCGTCTCTTGAAACAGAAAACTGTTTCACTATACAAGCGTTAAATGTAATAGTGCTGGATTTTCTAGTCTAGATAGACTTTTGTAAACAACTCAATAAAGTATTTCGTATTTTTGCGTTGATTCCGGTTTGTATTTGCATTAGTAGGTATACCTACATTAAGTTTTAGTAATATTTATTTTTTAAGGGACTTATTAAGAGTTGAGTTGTACCTGTTTCATGGTTCCATTTAAGGCCGTTTACATATAGCAAGTTATTCCTCGTAGTATACTATTATACTTATCCTATTTAAAGAATACAGAGAGGTTGCTGCAAAGAGGTTGCGCCGATCTTCTTAATAGATCATTAAGATATACAATATTAATAAGATATATATTTATGAAAATTATAATATACTGTTCAATATACAGATATACGTATAAACTACTCAATTCATACTCTTATCTCTTGCAGAAATATTGCCGGCGTGGCGGCGACGCGGGCGCATCGGTGACCACAATAAATAAGTTAATTTTTATTATGATAATTTATGATTCATATTAATATGACTCATTATAAAAACATTTTAGTGTTCAATGATAAAAAATTATTCAATGTATACTATAATCTCTATTATTTACTGTATCAAAACAATACGGATTATAAAAGTTACTAACTATTAATTATCTTCATAGATATTCAGCCTTCTCCAAAGACATTTGGTCTGTATCATTCGTCTCTATGATTTTTTTTAAACAATGATGGATGGAGTTTCTAATTATTTACTCCAAAAGTAAGGCTAAAGTTAATCCTAAATGAGTTGATTTGTCAAAAAAATATCTCAATAATTTAGATTGAATTTACTTTATAAATCATATACGGCTGTAACATAGAACACCCGCTTCATTACAAAATTAACATAATTTTATTCATGTGACAGCTAACTCAGATAAACCCAAATATGTAAGTAAAACCTTCATGTAATATAAAGTCTTCTATTAAATGTTACCTTTTGAATAATTAAATTTAATTTGCTAATGTTTAGAGTTCAAGTCTTATTTTATTAAAAATGAAACCATCAAAGAAATAACCACTAATATGACTATTTTTACACCTTTGATAAACGCATTAACGGAGAATTGCCTCCGTTAATGCGTTACAAAAATGTGTTACAAAAATTCTATTTACTAAATCAAAATCTATCTAATCAAAATAATGTTTTATATAAAAAATAATTTTGTTTTAAAATGAACTAAAATTATAGAGATAGTGTTGTGTGTACGCCTTTATCTTTGTAAAGTAACAAAGATATAGACGTCAAAGACATTATCACGTTCCAAATATAAATCTTCTTGTTACTAATGTCTGACAGCGCAATGTTTTACTTATAATTAACTAATTTTATCTATTTTAAATTACTCTTCTTAATTTTTTTCTATAGCAGGTTAAGCTGAGTATAAGAAATACTATAGATAAGACAATCTTTTCTTCACTTTCTGCTCTTTCGAGGCATTGAGTGTTAAGTAACGTTAAAAAAAGTAAATAACTCAAATAAAACTAATACCCCAAGCGGGGATCGTAACAAAGTAGTATCTCTACATCACTAGATAAGTCACAAATCACAATTCTATTTACATTGTTTAAAATAAAAAAAAACCTAAGGCTTTAAAGTAGGTTATATTATTAATTTGTAAATTACGTACACTATGTAATATTTAATTGAAGTGTATGAACGTTCATATATTTGACAGAATGAACACGAAAGAAAAATGTGGAACACATTGATCCGTTAGTTTTGCAAAATTATTGTATACGCATATATTACATGCTGAGGCACCGTTTCCAACGTCTTACTTTTACATATTTAACATAATTGTTACTAGCATTTAGCATCAGCGTTTTATTCAGCAAAAATAATTCTCATCGCACGAAGGCGTTCCAAAATTGATATTTAAAATAACACGAATTTACTCATGCGCGTGGCTAACTAACTATGAACTTTAAAATTATATATCTTAACATAATATTATGATACAATCTTAAATATTACAAAATGTTTTCATGCTTTTCTGCAGTGACAGCTGGCGACTGTAAATATGATGGGTGTGGGTTCAAATCCCATTCGAGAGAATGATTACTTTCAATTAGCACTAGGTTTCGTCAGCTTATCCCTCTATGAAGAAGAAAACAGTATTTTTTTTATGTGTCCCGAAATATAGCATCTGTCAAACATTACTTAAGTCTGAAATAAATAACATACTTTTCTATATACAGCTGTGATGAGAACAAGTTTGTCGAAGAGAAATACGCGCATAAGCTGGCGTCTTCGTCGTGCGTTGTCCATTGCATAAAACTCATTCTGAAGTAGCAGTCGTCCCTGATTAAGTAGATTCAAATGTACCTATAAAGATAATAATTCCATTATTTTGAAGATCTGCATGAATTGCTCTTTCGATTGTTATGAAATTCACCAAGAGCACCCTCTTGGTGAAATTCTTTTTCTTTCTACGTACATTCTCTTCGTAAGCACGTCCTGAAGTCCTTTACATTGGTTATTAATAATTCAAGTCAGTCAGTGTATAATATAAGTAATTAATATGTGTATTCATAAATGGTAATATCTATCTATATTTTGCAAAACGCTATATCACAAATTGAAAGATAAATAGTGACGCGTTGGCACGATACTAAACATAGCAGAAGTACTGTACTATAAAGATTACTTTTCCGTTGATGATAAAAAGATGAAACATATCACATTGTTACTGATAAAATACTTCGGAGTGAACATATCCGCATATAAGGAAAGAACTCATGATTGTGTAAAAAGCATAAGTTATTTGTACTGACGTTGTCACGTTAAATAGCTACTGTCGTTCTTCAATATTAAAATAATGAGATATTTCTTCCTATAAGTATTTATATAGAACATAATTTTAAATGTTTTAATTTATAAATAATATCACTATAAAGTTTAACTTACCGGACAGTCTGTTATGTTTTCTAACGCCATTATTCCATCAACGGCTGTTAGGACGCACTCAATCATAGTTTTTGCTAGTTTCAAACTTTCCAAAGGCGTTTCGTCAGCATCGGATAACTCTCCATTACTACCGCCCGTTTCGTCACTGTCCACACTTAACTTAGAAATTCTAGAGTCTGACTCGCACCTCTCGTTCTCATAATTAGTGTAAGTTTTCACGAGATCGTCCAAAAACAATTTATACCTCGGTATCCTTTGGACGGGTTCTAATAAATAACTTGAAAGGTCTAACCTATCACCTACTTGTAATTGTCGTTCCTGCCAAACAAATAAAACATAGGACGTAAATTAAGTATCATAACTCTTGGCGTTATCGGGATTTTGTGAGCTACGTATACTGGAATTTATGTTAACACAATGTCGTAATGTTCATAGATAAAAGAATTTTCTTCACATCTAAAAATGACGCTTACAGTTATACATTACAGTACGTAAATGATCTATCTATAAGATATTTTGTCATTTTGATATTTTTGCCATTTTTCACATTTTGCAGGAAGCCGAAAGAAACGATCACTTTCCTCATTATGCACATGCGTTAACAAAATTCAATGTCACTTGTCAAAAAAGGCAAAAAATTACTTTGCTTTTGAGTGGGATTTGAACCTACGATTTTTGTCAATGAAAATGTGCCATGTACATCGCAATAGAATGAATATTGATTATCGCTTAATATAAATTGCCTTTCACCGGCTTTAGTACAAATTCGGGTCGAATGATATGTGATCACAATCGAGTAGGATTATTGGAGCAGAATTTTATCCGAATAACTAGACTGAGAAGTTAGTTAGAATGGAAATGGCGCAAAACCACGTATTAACAACTTTCACTGTGCACCATGCAGGGTGTATAAATTTCAAATTAAGTTCCTACATAATAATTAAAATTCTAGTATTCGTAAGTACATAGTTAACAGTACGTGCCCGTACGTTAAGTACATGCAACGGTAAAGCATGAGTATAACAGAAATTGCTTTTACATGCTAACCATACATATTCGTATGTGGAAATAATAGCGACCGCGCTTTATCGTGATGTAAGCATATTCACGGAGTATCGGTAGTGTCAACGGCCAAAGTTTTCACTTGACTTTCTTCAAGCAGGTTTATAAATCAATATTGTAATAGCTTTACTTATATAATTTAATTCACAAATTTGTATTGTTGTTTTTTTTATATAAAACATCTGTTATAACTGTTTAGGGAATATCCCTAATAACAAAATAATGAATTAAACAATACTACATCCATGAATATTGTAAAAAAAAAGATTAACATGTCGATTTAAAAAAAAAACATATAAAAACAATAACAAAATCTCCGAAACTTATAGTATTAATAAATAATACGTTAATATACTATTACAAAATCATCATTACTTGCAAGTTATTTATGAGTATATCGTCACTCACCTGAAAAAATTGTTTATGTTCGTATACCAGTCTCGTTGCTCTCTTATTATTTCTAGAATACATTACGTACATGTTAAACCTTTGTTCCTATAAAAAAAAAACAAAATATTATATTAATACTCGAAAACTATAGTCTATTTAAAATGTCAGTCAAAGAATCGTGCATTGCTAACAACATTGAATCAAATTATCCAGTTACAGAAGATCTGTAATAATGAGTGAAATGTTTCTTTTTAATATTAATAGTCGGAGAAAGACAGGTTCCTTTTACATTGGACGGTAAGTAAACAAAGCATGGAATCACGCACCACACCGGGTCCGTGACACCATTTTTTAACGATCGTCGTAATTGATTATTACGCTTACTGGAATTCTTATTTTATGTACAGCTCGACGCTTCTGAAACTGTTACAAGATTTTCATTATTTTGAATTCTAATTATAAATACTTACAAATCTGCGAAAACACTGTCCAAGTTTTCTGAGATCATTTTCACAGTCTCTTAATGCCGGTAAGAACTCTTCCGCATGAAAGCGACATATCCGTTCAATATTGGCAAATATGTCCGGTTTCATGCCTTTAAGCGTAGGCGGTATGTCTTCCCTCATCATCTCTGGAATGTAATCTTCAACGACGTGTCTCAAACGCTCCACATACACATTTTCCGTATGCAGCAATTCATTCACGCGCTCCATTAGACGTCTACAAAAAGACAAAATAATTTAACTAGCATTAAAAACTAAAATTCAGTATACATAATGTCCATGAAAAAAACTATATGCGCTAAAGATGGCAGTAACTTTACTAAAGTCACAATATTTCTAATGGAAATACGATAAAACTTTTCTTATTCGTGATAGCAATTTTCGATCTAAATATAACCAGTATTATTAAATACAAAAGTAACCTTGGCACCGACCGGTGACGCTTACGCGTCGATCTAAAATATCTAATGACCTCAATGAGTAACGAAATTTACGGAAGCTTCTATCTATTTAAAGTTTAGATGTTATTGTAAATATTGGACTACTTATTATTGTAATAACATAGATTTAACTTCAGATTTAAAATAAAATACAATACAATACAACAATTACAATAATTCCCAAAAATCACGTGCTGTAAATTTCTATAGTACTAGACATTTTACTAATTCACTGAATATTAATGATCGACTTTGACTACCACATGTATAACGATATCAAACATTCACGAAGTACGATGGAATTCAATTGAAATAAGTGCTAATACTATATTAACGTTATGCATGCTTTGTATGGATTATACTGACAGAAGACAGGTGTATGTGCGCTAGTAAAACCTTTTCATTAAATATTTGTATTTAAAGAAAAAAAACTCCATAAACTATAGACTGTGGCATCTACGTGTACTTTTTTTCTACACTATAGTAGAAATAAGTAGCACCTAACACAACCAATGTAAAACTTTCGCACTAAAACATAGATACATTATTAAAAGATTATTTTTGTGTCACATTATATTGTTTTGTTATTTCAATAAAATTTTAAAGTTAATATGTAATTTATTAATATAAGAAGAAGCAAGATTGATAAAGATTTGATCAGTGTACCGAGTAAAAATAGAAATACCGTACCTATTTTAGAATGTTAAATATTCAGTAGAAGTAATTCACTGTTAATTCACAGGATAACCTAGAACAGGTGGGATTTCAGCCGCGATGATCGTAGATTCAAATCAACCTCAGAGAATATTTATAACATAAATATTTCCTTAGCTGTAGATTGTCTGAAGTACGATATTGTATTCCGTCATATTGGGATATGACACACTGTTAGAAAATTTAGTAGACAAGTGAAGAGCAAAATCACTTGTCTTCAACTCTGTAATTCGAATACTCTCTGATCGAAAACGACCTATTAATTATAAAAGTAGCATAATTACTATATTTGTAATTATAACATTTAAAAACGTTTTCTCATGTGGTTTGGGCACGTCGAGACAATGAGTGATGAAAAAATGGTAAAAAGATATGTGAAGCAAAAGTGAGTGTTAAGATAGGTCAGGGGAGACCTCGGTTGACCTTCGAGAACACAGCGTCGAAGATACTGGAGGGAAGGTCACGTATAAAGCATGAGCAAGTATGAAAAGGTGGTGACAGTGGACGAGGCGAAAGAGGCATGCAGGGATCGCAGCGTTAGGCGCTCCGTTCTCTCTGACTACTCCGCTAGGGATAAAGCTTGAATATATGTATATATGTATGTAGAACGTATTTTAAAACTAAATTATACTTGAAGCATGACAAATATAATTAATAAATAATAAATATAATATAGAATGCTATAAATACTTAAATGTGTAATGCAAAGTTAATACTTTGCTAATATAAAAAATTATACACACTCTATCTATGTGTATATATATATATATATATATATATATATATATATATATATATATATATATATATATATATATATTGTATGTTCATTGTTTCACATAGATAACAATTTTACAATAGAGCGTGTTATTATTTAAGTATATTATTTATAAAGCACATTGAACTACGTTTGTGCTAGCTTCGGCCTACGATGCCATATTAGTAAATATTTGTTTGAAATTAATGGGATAATTACCATTTTATAATATAATAAATTCAATTGGTATACCTACTTATTTTTAGGGTACCCTGCACCAAAAAACACCTTTGTACCTGTATAGTATAGCTTTATGGTCTGTTTGTCTGTTCGCCTTGTTCTCTGTGTATTCGCTGTCTAGATCATTTTGTCAAGGATTTGTGGGAGAAACAAGATGAAATTTACATCAAATATTTATTTCTACACTCTCTTGGAGAACTAAACTATTACTAAAATATTTCTTCTAGTTTAGAAGATTAATATTTTCTGTCAACGTATTCAAAATTCGCGGTTTCATGCTTAATTTTTAAGAAATATTGTAAGAAATTACAGGCGTAATAAAACTCTATAGGAATACCTGGAATGGACCTGGAATAATTAAATTTGGGAGAAAGTCAGCTTACAGAGCTTACAGAACATATAAAGGGAAAAATTTAAAAAATTTAAATAAATAATGATAATAATAATAATTTTATATACATGTGGAAAATTGTGTTTGTCAAGTTTAAGTTGTACTTCCCGTTTTAAACATACAATCATGAAACTATTACGGAACCCTCGGTGGACGAATCCGACTCGCAGTTCACCGATATCTCTAAACAAATTATTAATCATAGTACACAAATATATGGAAATTTATAATCAGGAATAACAATCGAAATTTTATAAATTAATTGTATTTCAAATTTAAGCTTATTTGCGTTTAATCGTTTTTGTTAAACAATAATAACATTTACTAAAATCTCAAAGGGATATTATTACGTTTATACTTCGTTACTGCAAGTATATAAACTCATATTACTTCAACAAGATCTAAGACAACTGCGGTAAGCTGATATTTTAAAACTACATTGTATTCAGCAGTATTTAATTGGGTGGATCATGAAAGAAATTTATATTTAAACATTGCTTTATTTGTGTATTCATTACATTCAAAACTAACATTATTTTTTTTTGTAACACGTCACTGTAAAGGGCTGTTCAGCTTCAATATATTATTTGAAAATATAGTTAAGTTAAAAAGAAGTAATTTTTGTAAATTAACGGGAAATTTACGGAAAACAGGCAGAATTCCTTTTTAAAATAAACAGAATTCCGGAATATTATTAGAAAAAATTATAAATTAAATCAGAATGTGTATTACTACTATAGCATAATTACATAGTTTAAAATACAAAATAAAAGACAAATTAGTCGTAAATAAAAATACAAATGAAACTGTTAACACACGTGGTGCATACTTGTATAATGAACGAATGAACATTATGTAAAGAGCAAAGTACAACTTTTACTTTTAATAATATAAAACATTGAAAACAGAAATGAATGCACGTAAAATAATTTACGTAGGCACATACAGGCTACAATCGCTTTGAACACTTTAATTACCGATAAAAGTGTATAACTGGTCTCAATTCACTATTATGCAAAGCCGGTGTCAAATACGGCCTGTGCTGCCTGAAATATTTAACCAATGGTAAATAATGTAACAAATTATCGTCGACAGAAATCCGATTCATCATATGTAAGCTATGTGATTATTATTATAATCATTACAGTTATATTTAAGTAAGGTATATTTAAATTATACTGTTGGCACGTAATTAGAGTAACATTTAAAAATAGGAATGAGCGAGCTGAAGTATTGACATTGAAACACCGGACAAGTTTCGTAATTTTAATAGCTTATCTGTATGTAAAACGGGAGTTTACGAGGATTTATCTCAACAATATACATAGATTTTATAAAATGGAATTTTAAAATAAGATTAATAAGAGAATACAAATTATGTTACTTAAATACAAGCAAAAAGGATTAAGGGTATAATAGCTCAGGTATAATAGATAAGCAATGGCACCGTGACATAACTTTGTAAAATGGATTTGTGCAGCCTTAACAGTGTTCATCAAGGGCAATGACCATGATATTGAACTGAGAAGTAAATTATTCTATAAATAAAATTCTAGTCTAATTCTTAATTTAATAATTTTTAATAAATTTCTAATGAAAACAAATAAATGTAGGACAAAGTACTACGCTTTTATATAATAGTCAAATTGTTGCCTTCACAGTGATTTTAATAATTATTTTTTGGAGAAAAAAATCATTAATAAAACCTATAAGTTTCTCTGAAATACAGCAAGCAGGCGAAGAATACAATAAAATTGCGGAATAATTATGAATAGCGGACAGGAGCAGCTTTTCACTCACAATAAAACATGATTATCACCGAACAGCTACCGAATGTGCAATAATATGCAATAATTAATGTCCGAAAGTTTCAATGCTGTAATGAACTGTCACAATAATTGATATATGTATATGTTGTACTCAAATTACTATCAAATTCCTATAACTATTTACGTCATACAAATATAATTATACGTACGTACATATCTTACAAATACCAAAGCAGGCAGGAAGAACTTATTGTTAGTGTCAGAATACTCCGTTCCCCGTTTTCCGATAGAATTCAAGAATTATGGTTATTCAAACTCCGGGTGTCAAACCCACAACCGCTTACAAACAAACGCTGGCCCGACACGCCATGCCACGCCATGACCGCCATAAATATAAGGTGAAGTATACATTACTGAAGTATGGTACTATTTCGTATTAACATTTTTGAATATTAATAAAAAAATATTTAAATAAAAATAATAAAAATGAATATATTCTAAGTCATATTCTTTAATTACATTATTTCTAAAACTCAGACAAGTAAATGTAAGGCACAGCGTCTTTCTGTAAACGCGACGTTTTGTGAGTTCGATTCCCATTCGGGGAGAAAGAGTTATATTTATTTTCTTAGCTCTGGTAAGAAGACAAAGCGAGGTGTTGAATTCCGCCACTCTACAAGCAACGTCTCGAAAGGCGGAAAGCGGAGAACGGAGTTTCTTCAAACCAGGTTCCCTCTGCCTATCTTGCTACCTACGTGATACCGCGTGAAGCTATAATCAAATTGCAAATAGTAATTAACGTACTCAAGCCATACTACTCGGTTAACAATTCGGTTGACTATATATTTTAATTCCTTAATATATAGTTATTTTATTTAAAAACTACAAAAACAACATATTATTTAGCTACATTAGTAAGCCCTTTATATTAAACGCTGATCAAACCGTTGCCAATCCAATGTTGATTATTAAAATGGGTCAGTAATAAAAAAGACCCTAAAATTATTAAAAATATTTAAAAATCACTCGCTATGAATGCCAAAATGCAATGAAAGTAAAACTACACAAATATTTTAAACACAATAGTAGCATGTGTACGTCAGTCAGTCAGTGTGTGAATAAATAAATCAAAACTGCATAAAATAACAATGAAAGGTAGATCACGAATTACTCATGTGTATGTATTGATGAAAAAGCAAAACGATTGCGTTAGTGTTTATAAACAATATATGTATTATGTATGTACGTATGCGTTGTGTTCAACGTAAGATATTACACAACGCTATTGAATATGCCTGGACAATAACATTAACTTCTTAAATATAACTAGTTTTAACAGTTAATAGTATCATAATAAAAATACCTACAGACGAGTATGTCATAGAGAACAACGGGTACCTTATATATTTTAAATAGCAACACTCCCTGAAATGGAAATCGAATCCAAAATTGAGACACAGTAACGGCACCACGATGGCACTCACTACACTTGTATTTTGCATATGTTGCATATATATTTAATTTAGTTATTACGTTCCAAATTCTAAAATATATTCATAGCGTACAATCTTCGTTTTATGGTCTATGATATATTTTGATTAATCATATGAAAACATGTTTATGCAATTATTAGGAATTATTATTAAAATAAAATTTATAGAAGTTTAAATTATTTTCCATATTTCAACGTAGTAAAGTATATAAAATTGTCTTATTTAGCCGGTCTAGAATTCTATCCGATCACAAAATTTGTGTTGTATAGAGAAGCTACTATAGAATGTTATTCTATTGACTTCCGGTAAAACACGTCCAACTGGCTCTAACCTTATATATGTTTATTTAAATGCAGATAATAATAAAAGATATTTAATAAAATATACATTTCTTTATTTTATTTTGTGCATGTATCGCTTTAATATAATTGAAACGCAAATTATAATCGAATAAAATCCAATTCATGTCGCTAAAACTGATAACATAGTCGGTTTATTTCGAAATAGATAATTCACTTTATTCATATACATGAAGTATTATAATTTTTATATAATTCTATCTGTATGTGTCTCTATAGTACATTTTCGAAGAACATATGTATATGGGTCTATTATAATTGTTTATGTTATGTATAAATATCATATTTTAAAATAATTCAAAGAACGGAGTGTCCTTACATTGAGGTTTCCTCTAAGTCTTTTGTTGTCTGTAATTATATAGAGAATTAATTTGTAGTATAAATAGGTAAATATTAAAGTAAATGAACTAAAATAGACTTTCGTTATCATCTATTCGGTTGAAAAACTAAAAATATTCAAGGTTATGCACTAAATGGACGTTTTGTTTATTTAACACAATCATATCTAGAGATACTATAAGATATCTACTGGTATATATTTGTAGACACGTATTTAGTGAAATAATTATTTAACATTCTACGATAAGTTACAATTTATATTCACATATTTGATAAACGAATGTATATTAGTTCTCAAACTGTTTAATTAATTAACTTTGATTTAAGAGGTGGCCATGTTATTCCATTGGTCTATTTAAGATACTTATTGACCTGTAGTTAGTCGTACTATAAGTCCGCTTATAAGTGAGGTAAATACAACTATGCTAACTACACCTACTCGCCTCGAACCATATGAATAAACATCAAGGTGAAACTTCATACGTAGCAAGCACGACAGCTGAGTGTGCTTGTGTGCAATAATCACCTGTCAACTATTTTAATGTTTTGTGAAGCATTTTATCATAGAATTGCATAATGGCGTTTTATTATAATTATGGAAGCATTATTTAAATAAACTCATTAATGTGTTCTCAAAATGTCCTGTATTTATTTACCAATTATATTTAACAAGAATTTGATAAAGATAACTGATTTCGTCCTATATGCATATATACTTACAAGTATGAGATATTGAACAAAGACGCACAATTTTTTTTATCATGTATATCACTATGTTTACCCACCAATAGAAGGACGATAATTTATCAGCTATCGATGTGTGACAAAGCCCCGGATTGATATCGTAAATATTTTATGTGATATTAGTAAAAATCGACCTTACCTTCGATATTTCTCCTTTTTAGACTCAACCGGCATCAATACCGGTTCTGTGGACTTTGATATACACCATTCGTTCACTGCACTAACAGTAAGAAACTCTGTATCTGGCGCATGGCATACCTCCGAGCCAAATTCATCGGAAGATACTGTAATACTATCATATTTTTGATATGGTACCATGTCGAGAGATGATATTGACTTAATGCTAACATTGTCAAAATTACTTTGTTCTTCGGAAACACCAGATAAATTGTCCCCTTCATCGCTCTCATAATCATTAATCAAAGTGTCTGTGGATTGATCTGTCGATAACGTATCTGCCCTGCCATCGTCAACATTAACAACGTATTCTTCACCAGATTCCATCTTTTCACTATCCGTTGAGTCGTCACTACTACTGTCATTCGAAGAAGAAGAAGGTTCCGTATTAGTATTAATTTTAGTTTCTTCTTCGTTATCAGAAGGCTCTGACAACTTCAATCTAAGCAATTTCTCTAAGTCACTTTGTTTGACACCATAAGACCAATGAGTTTCTCCTATTCGCACTTGTCCCCCGATTGACGATTTTCTACGTATGACAGGTGGTTGCCTGGAGCGACGGAGGACAACAGGTGATGAGGAAGGCGTAGTGAAAGAATATCGTCTTTCAAGCGTTACCTGCTCTTCTGGAGCCGGTGACTTACTAAGTACAGAAGAATTATCATTAAATGGTTCTGGTGGGGGTGGAGCACGTCTATGGGGCTTTAAAGAAGACGACTTTCTATCAGACACGAAACCTGAGGAGCTCGATTCACAACTTATTTCCGATACATTTGATAATATAGAATTCACTGACACATTCGAATTCCTGTCTTGAGATTTAGGCACTGGTGAAAGATGGTGAATAGGAAGTTGTAAACAATTTGTAATGTTATTTAAACTGCCTAACGTGGGGTCCTTTGTACGCTCTAGGGATTCGCATGAACCATTGAGACTGATACCAGTTTTTTCAAAACGCAATATCATTTCTTTAACACTAGTTTTGTCCTTTCTTAATTCAACTTCATCGTCGTCAGAAACGTGTCCATAGGAAGACTCGTCAATTAAGCGGTTTCTGAGATCTTCGCGCGACATTGTGGCACCTGCGCGTTCAGGTTTTGCACAAACACCAAGTAAATTGTGGAAACGTACACATATCAACGCGGAATGTAACTGCGCACAGACAACACGCGCTCACTTTGGTAGCTAAACGCGACTAACCGAGCGGCGGCGCTCGCGCCCCTTCACGCTGCCCGCAGACCGCAGCTACGTCAGTACATCGCTCTGAGGAGCTAATATCACAAATCGTTACCCAAATAATAAGAATTAGGAACTGTGATAATGATATGCTATTGTAACGCTATTAGAAAATTTGTTGCCTTGATGATAACAAAATATCAGCGAAGTTTTTTATCAGTACTAAGATTGTATTCGATTTGACATATTTATAAATCTACAATGAATTTAACATAAATAAATACGTAGCTTCAAACAAGAAATATGAATACAAATTATCGATTCTGCAATATTTATTACTTGAAGGAAGCTAGGATTAAAAGAAAATAATTATATCCAAAAAGTCCTCGCAGTTATCTACAGGCACATATGGCTGCAATAAGTTTATTGACATAGGATCGTGTAGAATCTCACGACTCCTTGAATATTTAAAAATGCATCTATTATGTGTTTTAAATTGTCACATAACATGTACAATTTGTATTTCTAAACCAACATATAATTATATATGTATAATATATATATATATATATATATATAATATATATATATATATATATATATATATATATATATATATTATATATATATATATATATATATATATATATATATATATATATATATATATATATATATATATATATATATATATAATATATATATATATATATATATATATATATATATATATATATATATATATATATATATATATATATATATATATATATATGTATAATATTTCTAATTAAAAGATATGTTATAAAGAAATTATAAATAACAAAAAAACTAAATTGCCAATAGTTCTCACAATCATAGGTGAGTACTAATTGATATAGAGATCTAAACTGAACAGCCATTGCGTTATCTACGACGGAATATAATAAATTCTTTATTTATAATATTTATAATGCTACTAATTTTATGTTTACGCCATTTTAACATTAACTGTACTTTAATTATTTATTTATATATAGATAAATATATATATATATATATTACACATATTAGTAACTATTTAGTTTTGTTCATAGTCTTAAACCAAATTTGGTTTGTCTGACCATAGTACATTCCTAGGATAGTAGTAGCAGATGCTACTACATTCCCGTGAACTATTTATTACGCTGGTCATACCACCCGTATACTAATATTAACGGCTATTCACATCAGAGATAACATCTAAACTGAAATGCTTATTCACTTTCTTAAAAATTTCTCCTCCACTTTTAAATATTCATAGGGGATCATTTTCGGTAATTTTTGTGCGACATAAATAAACTCACTTTCAAGTATGTATGAAGTTACACTAGCCTTGTAAGCCAGCTTCAAATAATAAAGCAATAGTAAAAGCAATAATTTTTGTACTTTTACTGCATATTCATTTCTTTGAAATACTTTATTGTGTTTTAGGGCTATTGTGTTTTTAATATTTAAATTATTGTTTCGAATTTTGTAAAGATTCCCGTGTGCGGTATCAAACCCCATGTTTGCAGCAAGATATTTTTCGATTGCGCCACGATGGTCTCAAGCTTTATTAATATTTTATTATATAAAATTTAATTTGGAATTTTGTAATGTTCAGGAAGAGCACTTCATACCGAACAGTAAAGCTTGTATTGGATGTATCCGGCCTAAGGGAGTCATCGTAACAGACACGCTTTTTGCGAATAAAACAATCGTTGTAGCTTTCTATATGCTTTAAAATAATCTGAAAGTTAATAAAACTCATAAATAAAAATTATATCTGAGAATGTCTACATTAAGTACTTAAGTAGGCATCTAATAATCTATTTAATCATAATATTATCTTACATATTGTGAAATAAGTTTCAAATTTTTTATTGATATGTGAATACTTATTGGATGAATAATCAACAGCTACGATATTAAAAGTCACGAACGACTAAGGAATATGGAAAACAACATATTTATTTTGAACAAAACAACACAAAATATTTATTTTGAAACGATATATACATTGTATCTATATTCTATATATATAATAATACAGTTAAACGGATTTTTTGGGAGAAACGCGATAAGCTCGGGGAATACTGACGTGATATGAAACATTTTTTTGTGTTTGATTTGATTATCGAGGAAAGCTTAAAGTATAATATAGTCTATACGCTATATTACGTCATGTGAATCATTTACATCTTACCTATGGTACTGTACCATTTAAGAGCGAAACCTTAGGTGATAACGTTTAGATAATACTAGTATATAAATGTATAATTAATACAAAAATCTGGGATGTAATATAATCTTAAAAGTCAACAATCGATGTAAAGCGCTCAGGTTTGAAATGACTATTTGTATATCACTTGAAATCAATCTAACTTATAATAATCTCAAAGATGACAAAATTCCATATTAAGTCAAAAAATCATGTTCTGCTACGTCCAAATTTTTATATATATGTCGAAATATTTATCTTTGCTTAATGGTAAAAGTACTTTGAAAAATGATTAAATAATTCATATTGACTGCCTTACTTTCTAAGTAATTTAAACTTTTGTACTTTTCTTGAAAACATTCACTACACTCGTAAGCGAGTGGCGATTAGCAATTTGTTAATTTACGTCGTTAAAGACAAATTTACAATAAAGACATTGTTCAAATGCAATGACACGTCATAATTTCCTATTAAAATTCTGTGTATCCACTCCATGTGTGATCTATGATGCGACGTATACCTACCACTAATTATTACACCTCAATTAACTAATTATATAATCCTTTAATAGCTTCAACCGCAGTATTCCATTCCTACTGTTAATTAATAGTGTTTTATTATCTTGTTTGGTAGATTCTAAGTCAAAACAACGTAAAAATGTAATGGATATGTGGTCGAAATCGCGGATTCGAATTTTGTATATACAAATTAGATAAAAAAATGTATATATCTAGCTATAACCTAATCTAACGCTAATTTTACATATCAAAGATTAACGGCACAGTGGCGCTTAGATCTTTCTGTTTTTACTATAATTTTATTTTCATTCAATCGGTGGACGTCGTGCGACTTTTTTTCTACTTTTCACGTATTATTTATAAAACATAAAAAAGGAAATTTATTTTACTTGTAATGTATTATTAGGTTATCTGTGCCCACCCCATATGTTAAAAAATAATTCATTTTGCAAAGAGAGTGAATCCAGTTATGTTTCACTGTAATCAGATTGTCGGTTTGTCGCCTTTAAAACAATGATGCAATTCTACTTAGCTCTTTGGCTTCCATAACGTCAGTAGGATAATATTACGAAATGAATAGAGATTATATAATAGAGAACTTAAAAATAATATAATATTATATAATATTACTCATATATTACTGTGACATATATTGAGTTTGTTGTATTCTATATTCAAACCATTCGGGTACCCGTTAAAATGTAGGTATACACAAAATTTTAATCAAATCAGTCCAATCGTTTAAGAGAAGTAGAGTGATAAACACACGTAGAGAAGGATTATAAATTATAAAATATACATATAAGGCTAATAGGTATTTATTATTACTTTCAATACTCTTATTTACCTATTCAAATGTAATATGATTAAAACATTTTATTCGCGTAAGTGATGTTTTTTTAAATACGTTAATATTTTCTTGTTATAGAGTTAATAAATTCGATCGATTAAAACTATTAAACCTAGCAATCTTCAGATTTATTAATGAATTTTTTTAATGAATTTTTAAAGGTCACTATATTACTAAATAGATCAAATTTATTATTCCATATCAATTATATATATATATATATATATATATATATATATATATATATATATATATATATATATATATATATATATATATATATATATATATATATATATATATATATATATATATATATATATATATATATATATATATATAATATATATAAAAATATACAATTTTATTCACCGGTAATACAAAAAAATAAAACAAAAAGCCTTGTAGTTTGTTTTGAGTGACATCAAATTCCACGCGCGAATTTCCGCATGGTATCACATACATCGTATCACATTTCACATATAAACCTTAATGTTTTTCGGAGAATGCGTTCGTATTTTTATTATTTTCACGTACCTCTGAAGTCTTGATCTACTTTTGCTAAGCAGAGATTTGGACTTTACATAAATAACAAATATATATAATATATATATATAAATATATATATATATATATATATATATATATATATATATATATATATATATATATATATATATATATATATATATATATATATATATATATATATATATATATATATATATATATATATATATATATATATATATATATATATATATATATATATATTTATGGTTGGATTTATTATTTACTTATTAAAAATTGTTTAACGTGATGAGCGCTTACTTAATACATTTATAAGTCTGGTCATCTAAAGTGGACCTCTATGAAAATAAACATGGATTTGGCAGCTTACTACATTTTGTTTAGCATTAAGAGCATTTTTCAATGATAGATAAAAAATAAATATCTGCTACGTCTCTACAACTTTAAGAGATAAGATGCTTAGTAAAATGTTATAAAGACTGAAAACTAACTTGCGGGCGCAAACTAAAATTTAATACATACATATGTATGTGAAAATAACTATATGAATTCTTTTATATATTTATATATATATATATATATATATATATATATATATATATATATATATATATATATATATATATATATATATATATATATATATATATATATATATATATATATATATATATGTATAATATTTCTAATTAAAAGATATGTTATAAAGAAATTATAAATAACAAAAAAACTAAATTGCCAATAGTTCTCACAATCATAGGTGAGTACTAATTGATATAGAGATCTAAACTGAACAGCCATTGCGTTATCTACGACGGAATATAATAAATTCTTTATTTATAATATTTATAATGCTACTAATTTTATGTTACGCCATTTTAACATTAACTGTACTTTAATTATTTATTTATATATAGATAAATATATATATATTACACATATTAGTAACTATTTAGTTTTGTTCATAGTCTTAAACCAAATTTGGTTTGTCTGACCATAGTACATTCCTAGGATAGTAGTAGCAGATGCTACTACATTCCCGTGAACTATTTTATTACGCTGGTCATACCACCCGTATACTAATATTTAACGGCTATTCACATCAGAGATAACATCTAAACTGAAATGCTTATTCACTTTCTTAAAAATTTCTCCTCCACTTTTAAATATTCATAGGGGATCATTTTCGGTAATTTTTGTGCGACATAAATAAACTCACTTTCAAGTATGTATGAAGTTACACTAGCCTTGTAAGCCAGCTTCAAATAATAAAGCAATAGTAAAAGCAATAATTTTTGTACTTTTACTGCATATTCATTTCTTTGAAATACTTTATTGTGTTTTAGGGCTATTGTGTTTTTAATATTTAAATTATTGTTTCGAATTTTGTAAAGATTCCCGTGTGCGGTATCAAACCCCATGTTTGCAGCAAGATATTTTTCGATTGCGCCACGATGGTCTCAAGCTTTATTAATATTTTATTATATAAAATTTAATTTGGAATTTTGTAATGTTCAGGAAGAGCACTTCATACCGAACAGTAAAGCTTGTATTGGATGTATCCGGCCTAAGGGAGTCATCGTAACAGACACGCTTTTTGCGAATAAAACAATCGTTGTAGCTTTCTATATGCTTTAAAATAATCTGAAAGTTAATAAAACTCATAAATAAAAATTATATCTGAGAATGTCTACATTAAGTACTTAAGTAGGCATCTAATAATCTATTTAATCGTAATATTATCTTACATATTGTGAAATAAGTTCCAAATTTTTATTGATATGTGAATACTTATTGGATGAATAATCAACAGCTACGATATTAAAAGTCACGAACGACTAAGGAATATGGAAAACAACATATTTATTTTGAACAAAACAACACAAAATATTTATTTTGAAACGATATATACATTGTATCTATATTCTATATATATATAATAATACAGTTAAACGGATTTTTTGGGAGAAACGCGATAAGCTCGGGGAATACTGACGTGATATGAAACATTTTTTTGTGTTTGATTTGATTATCGAGGAAAGCTTAAAGTATAATATAGTCTATACGCTATATTACGTCATGTGAATCATTTACATCTTACCTATGGTACTGTACCATTTAAGAGCGAAACCTTAGGTGATAACGTTTAGATAATACTAGTATATAAATGTATAATGAATACAAAAATCTGGGGTGTAATATAATCTTAAAAGTCAACAATCGATGTAAAGCGCTCAGGTTTGAAATGACTATTTGTATATCACTTGAAATCAATCTAACTTATAATAATCTCAAGATGACAAAATTCCATATTAAGTCAAAAAATCATGTTCTGCTACGTCCAAATTTTTATATATATGTCGAAATATTTATCTTTGCTTAATGGTAAAAGTACTTTGAAAAATGATTAAATAATTCATATTGACTGCCTTACTTTCTAAGTAATTTAAACTTTTGTACTTTTCTTGAAAACATTCACTACACTCGTAAGCGACTGGCTATTAGCAATTTGTTAATTTACGTCGTTAAAGAAAAATTTACAATAAAGACATTGTTCAAATGCAATGACACGTCATAATTTCCTATTAAAATTCTGTGTATCCACTCCATGTGTGATCTATGATGCGACGTATACCTACCACTAATTATTACACCTCAATTAACTAATTATATAATCCTTTAATAGCTTCAACCGCAGTATTCCATTCCTACTGTTAATTAATAGTGTTTTATTATCTTGTTTGGTAGATTCTAAGTCAAAACAACGTAAAATGTAATGGATATGTGGTCGAAATCGCGGATTCGAATTTTGTATATACAAATTAGATAAAAAAATGTATATATCTAGCTATAACCGAATCTAACGCTTATTTTACATATCAAAGATTAACGGCACAGTGGCGCTTAGATCTTTCTGTTTTTACTATAATTTTATTTTCATTCAATCGGTGGACGTCGTGCGACTTTTTTTCTACTTTTCACGTATTATTTATAAAACATAAAAAAGGAAATTTATTTCACTTGTAATGTATTATTAGGTTATCTGTGCCCACCCCATATGTTAAAAAATAATTCATTTTGCAAAGAGAGTGAATCCAGTTATGTTTCACTGTAATCAGATTGTCGGTTTGTCGCCTTTAAAACAATGATGCAATTCTACTTAGCTCTTTGGCTTCCATAACGTCAGTAGGATAATATTACGAAATGAATAGAGATTATATAATAGAGAACTTAAAAATAATATAATATTATATAATATTACTCATATATTACTGTGACATATATTGAGTTTGTTGTATTCTATATTCAAACCATTCGGGTACCCGTTAAAATGTAGGTATACACAAAATTTTAATCAAATCAGTCCAATCGTTTAAGAGAAGTAGAGTGATAAACACACGTAGAGAACGATTATAAATTATAATATATACATATAAGGCTAATAGGTATTTATTATTACTTTCAATACTCTTATTTACCTATTCAATTGTAATATGATTGAAACATTTTATTCGCGTAAGTGATGTTTTTTTTAAAATCGTTAATATTTTTTATTATAGAGTTAATAAATTCGATCGATTAAAACTATTAAACCTAGCAATCTTCAGATTTATTAATTAATTTTTTTAATGAATTTTTAAAGGTCACTATATTACTAAATAGATCAAATTTATTTATTCCATTTCAATCATATATATATATATATATATATATATATATATATATATATATATATATATATATATATATATATATATATATATATATATATATATATATATATATATATATATATATATATATATATAATAAAAAATATAATACAATTTTATTCACCGGTAATACAAAAAAATAAAACAAAAAGCCTTGTAGTTTGTTTTGAGTGACATCAAATTCCACGCGCGAATTTCCGCATGGTATCACATACATCGTATCACATTTCACATATAACCTTAATGTTTTTCGGAGAATGCGTTCGTATTTTTATTTATTTTCACGTACCTCTGAAGTCTTGATCTACTTTTGCTAAGCAGAGATTTGGACTTTACATAAATAACAACAATATATATATGTATATATATATATATATATATATATATATATATATATATATATATATATATATATATATATATTTATGGTTGGATTTATTATTTACTTATTAAAAATTGTTTAACGTGATGAGCGCTTACTTAATACATTTATAAGTCTGGTCATCTAAAGTGGACCTCTAGGAAAATAAACCTGGATTTGGCAGCTTACTACATTTTGTTTAGCATTAAGAGCATTTTTCAATGATACATAAAAAATAAATATCTGCTACGTCTCTACAACTTTAAGAGATAAGATGCTTAGTAAAATGTTATAAAGACTGAAAACTAACTTGCGGGCGCAAACTAAAATTTAATACATACATATGTATGTGAAAATAACTATATGAATTCTTTATATATATATATATATATATATATATATATATATATATATATATATATATATATATATATATATATATATATATATATATATATATATATATATATATATATATAATAAAAAATATAATACAATTTTATTCACCGGTAATACAAAAAATAAAACAAAAAGCCTTGTAGTTTGTTTTGAGTGACATCAAATTCCACGCGCGAATTTCCGCATGGTATCACATACATCGTATCACATTTCACATATAAACCTTAATGTTTTTCGGAGAATGCGTTCGTATTTTTATTTATTTTCACGTACCTCTGAAGTCTGATCTACTTTTGCTAAGCAGAGATTGGACTTTACATAAATAACAAATATATATATATATATATATATATATATATATATATATATATATATATATATATATATATATATATATATATATATATATATAATATATATAATATATAATATATATATATATATATAGTATATATATATATATATATATATATATATATATATCTATATATATAATCTATTATATATATAGATATATATATATATATATATATATATATATATATAATATATATAATATTATATATATATATAGTATATATATATAATAATATATATAGATAGCTATTATATATATATATATAATATATATATGTATATATATATCTATATATATATATATATATATGTAATATTACACACGCGATGGCTTGAAGTATTAAAAATATTTAACTCTAATTCTTAACATTTTTTAAGGAAACATATTTTATTAACGTATATTAATAAGAAGTATGAACATAACGATACCCCGCTTCTTATGTACCGCCCGTCAATTATAAATTTTCTAAACTTTGTTGCTTATCTTTCATTTATCAACTAAAACTGTCATCTCCAATTTAATAAATTTATAAACTTCGATGCATCCAAATTTCATAAACGTGTATATACTGCTGAAGTCTCTGCATGAGCTCTCGTAAATGGTAGAAAAGCTCTAAAAATAAAACAACTATTCAAATATACTTACGGTTCTTTGCGTAGAGAATTGCAAATTTTCTTTTATCATATACAATAGGTGTATATCCTTCGGTTCCACGGAATAACTGCAGTGGAACTTACTTTTTGTAAGTTTAAAATTTATTAGATAAATAAGTAAAAGTATGTAATAAATAAGTTAAATCGTGAATTGACTATTCATGATTTAACTTATTTCATTCATATTCATTGTTATATTTTTAATTAGTCGCTACATAAGGAAAATGATTTTAAATTCTATGTGTACAACATTAAAGTGCATAATGCATATTTAAATACCTGTTCTAAAATGAAACACCTAGGACTGTATTTCTAAATTGTCCGTTTTATACCTCCTATAGAAAAAAAAACTACGTAATGTTACGTGAAATCAAAAAAATACGTTTAATTTATAATATTAAATTACAGTGACATCTATTATATACTTGTTGCACTACATAGCAAATACCATTTATTTTCTTCTCTTCGGTCCCATTACGTATTTTTCAAGTTCCTTAAGAGATGGCGCTGTATGTTATGTAATTTTTATAAGAGCGAATTATTATTATAAATATAACCTCTTGGATATATCTGCCATATCTTTGAAATTAAACTTAATGCCATCAACTTTACCTAAATTTGAATTATATTTTTATTGTAAAATGGATTGCACAGCATTTGGTTAAATTCTGAAATTTGTTTAAGCTCTAAAATTATCACAAAAATTTGTAAGTATTAAACATAAGTGAGAATATTTTTTTTACTTGCAATGTTAAGTTTGTAACATATAAGACCCTCATGATTATTATCACGAATAAAACGTACGGAACTCTCTCTACGCGTATTTAACCCACGCTTGTCACAAACTTCTTATAATTTGCATCGTTTTAAGTAGAGGTAATAAAACGTCTATATGTACATTATATTATAATATATTTCTTATAAATTATTTTTCCACTTTAATATACAAAACGGACCAAGGACATAAATTTGTACAAACCCTCCATTAATTTCTAAGCAATATACTATTCTAATCGACTTCTAATTTCCTAAAAGATCCTTCCACTCCAAAAAGAGAGGAAGATGTCTTTGGGACGCCGGGTCTTAGTGACTCATCGGACCGTTCCTCCTCTTGTTGTATGAACCAATCTTTGTAACTTTCTACCTTGGCTTTCCAGGACACTGAAAAATATAACCATGTCGCATAAATATTTTTTTATTCATGTATTTGAATTTATATAATAAAATATAAACAATTTTAACATCATTTTTTACTTATTTCAGAGAATGTTTGAAGGGGTGTCAGGTTTTATTGCAGACAGATTAATTTATTTAATAGCTTTTTTATACCTTATACATAAGGTTCCACTTGTACACATCAAATACAATACAATACAAATAATATTTATTTAATTTTTCTTGTAGTATATTTTAATTGACATTCATGATATATTATTACCAGATAATTCTTCCAGGGAAACACCGTCACCGCCGTACTCTGGCGGTAAAATTTCTTTTTTAAAGGCATCGCTTAATATTTCTTTTTTGGAAATTACGTGAATCTGTAAAATTATATTTGTCATTTAAGATGTAGGGATAGAAATTTGACGCCATCGTGACGCAGTGAGACATCTTTTGCCTGTAAATGCAAGTGAAGAATTGATATTCGCTCTGGAGAATGAATTATTTTCATTTTCCATGCTATGCATGAAAAATCGCTATGTTGAGTTTCGGCACTGAATACGAAATGTCCCGAATTCGATGGTAAAGCGGAGAATGGAATATATTTAAGCTTTTAACGCTTTGTCACGTATAAAGAATATAAATAAGCAGATTAAAGCGTGATGCTGAATAAAAGGTATATGAACGAATTCATCAATATACAATTGAAGCACAGAATTAATTTACTTCTAAGGTCAACGAAATCGAAAGATACAATCATTTTATGCTTCGTTTTTTTGTATGAAATTTGCCGCGTAATTAATGAATTATAAAATTTGGCAAGGAGAAAATTGGAAATTTATAGGTATATCACAAAAAAACCATTACAAACTTAAGTCTGTACTTGAATTCATACAAAACGAGTCATCCTACCAGTTCCAGCAAGGGTGACTAGGCAACAGATATGAAATAAATATTAAAAAAAAAACTAATATAATTTTACTTTAACCCAAAAAAACTTACTCGGCGCCTTTGTTTTTCTGATAACAAAGACTTAAATAAGGTAAAAGCAGTTTCGAATGCAGGTAAGGCTTGTGTGAGTAATATATACTGGTCTTTCAATCGCAGCGGCATGGATTTCTCGATACTAAGAACAACTTTTTTGGCCAAAGCTGGAGTCCATTGTAAAAAAAAACCGAATCCACATCCATGTAAATCTGTTAAGGATCCCTAAATTAAAAAAAATAATAAATGCTATTAGTTTCATACAACTATTGGGAAGGAAATAAGTAATGCGACAATTACCTCTACTTCAAATATTTCTAAAGTACTTAAGGTTCAAATTTGCATTCCAAAATACTTCAATGGTATATAGACTATCATATAGAGATATAGTTTCAAATGATTAGATTTTTTATATTTTGCGTACTCCGCAGTCCACAATACTCTTCATGTTAAAATAATTTATCAAAATGTAAGATGCTTAGTAATATAGCTGATACGTGCAGTGAAAGAGCCATTATTAATTTAACTAATAATTATTGACAGTTAAGAAAAGTTACAAATAAAAGCTTACATAAAAAGAAATTAAACACATGACATCTCACCTCCCCACAGATAAGGTAACTATCGTCTTCTAACATGAGTATTTCCAACGTCATGAACACTATCTTAATGAAATCAGTCAATTTATAAGTGGAAGGATTTAAATGTTCAAATCTAGTCAATATAATTGTGCTCGAGCCTTCTTTCCTAAGTGGTAAAATTATTCTGAAACAGTGTTACATTATAAGTTATATTTAATAAGTGAAGAGGGATTGCGTTTATTAAAAAATAATATTGATCATGTGTGAGTTGGACTCGTACACCGAGACTTTCAAACAGATTTCATGATTGTAGGCCAACGGGGCGTAAAACTTATAAAAGTTAACAAACTTAATTAATTAGTAATATGCTCTGTTTTTTTTTTATAAAAGGAGATACAAATATATTAGTTTATATTTAAGTTTTAAATACTGTCCTCGTAAGAAATTTAATAATAAAATACAGATTAAATATTATGGCAAAAGGTCTAATCCTTGAGGCTAGAATTACAATGACTACAGTGACCTTCACATATCTTAACAATTTAGAATTAAATTACACACACAACACACACAGAACGAATTTATAAAAGCATTTAAATCAAACCCCACAGTACTTTACATTGAGATAATATGAATCAATATTTACCCTAATTTAAGGAACTCTTGCAATGCAGGATCATAGGGATTTCGATCATGGTAGATTTCCGGCACCACACTTCGTAAAGTATAAAACATATCTAGTTTTTCTTTACTTCTTTCTAGGCTGTGCTTATTTCCTCTTAAAAACGCTAATAAAAACTGATCCGCTGTAAGGTAATAAATTCTTTATATATTAATTTAAAGGCTCCAATATTTCCACTCCTTACTTAAGACATTGTTTTGTGTTACATAACTTGACGTCGCGCTTTGTCTTACGAAAGTGGAAAAGTAAAAATAATTAATTCTAGCATCAAACCTTTGGCCATCAAGGCCAAAGGGCTTTTTTGGCTGCAGCTCAGGGTCCCTTAGATTTAAAGAGCCACCTCCTTAAGGCAATAAGATTATGGGTGAAGAAATAATTTGACAAATTATAACTCAAATCACAACCTGTCTCACGATGACTGCATGATGACTTGCAATTGGTTCTTAACGTTCATTGATATAAGGAGCTATATTGGCGACAATTTATTTAATATCACACAACATTTAAAAACATAGAAAACATCCACGATATGGTTTATGTGGATGTTTTTTTTTTTAAATTACTACAGTACGGACTCTTGATCCATATAAGGATATGGAATTTGTATTGAATTGGAATTTGACTTACAATAATTTTATTTTCTTATCATCAATATTAATTATAATTATAATATACTGGTCATAAGAAACTAATATCTTTATATTTCTTTAGTTTTTGCTATTTTTCACTTAGTTGCTCATAATTATACTTTATATTATTTCACTATAATATATATTTACTTAATTACACATACAAATACATAAAACTTAGAAGGTACTTATATTAGGAGCTAATGTATGTGACTTTATAATCTTTCTAATTCCACCACACCATTTCCATTTTACTATTTGAAATCATTGAAATTTAAATGAAACCGTTTATCCCGTTGTGGTACTTCCAGTTTATAAATGTTGTTTATGAGTGTGGATTTTTGTTTCAGTTCCACGCAAAAACTACTGAGCGGATGTCAATGAACTTATGGGCATTGACAAAATAATAAGAGAAGACTAAACTTCCGAAGCCACAAAATACTACAATTAAATATTTATGAAAAAAATCTAGTTACAGTATGCTATATATTCTTAATCTGTTCTCAGTGATATTTTTTTTGTTGTACTAACAACTATGCGTCGTGTACATAAATCACAGAGAATAATAATGAATGCGTTCTATCTTGCAGATGGTAAAAAAAAATAGATTTAAATACTTCAAATATTTACATTCTAACTACACCGAAATCAGAAGACAATTCCATTAATTACATGTTAAATAAAATGATATGCTTAATATGGTGAATGTTAGAAAATTTGTACAAATAACTACATAAGATTTGTTTGTCATTCGTGACGTAGTGGAACAAGGTCTCACTGTACATGTGACGGTTTGAAGCATTGAATTATTTCCATTTGATAATTTGAAGATGAATGAAGTCATTGGGCTCGGACACTCAACAAGCAATCAGTCAAGTCTGTCAAAATCTGGAAAATGTGACTTCTGTTGTCTTGAGAGAAGGTTCCTTTCTACTTACACTGCTTTATTGAAAAATAAAAAAGATAATTATAAATGCTAAATGTATCTTCGGGGTTTTCACAAACATATATAATATATAGACAGTCGGTATTGAGTAGCAGATATTTAAAGATTTCTTAACAATATGAAAATGTAAACTTACTAGGTTTCGCTGCTTGTAGATGTGGTTGTTTCGCTAGCCATTCTCTGAGAGCAAGGATATCAGATTCAATTCTATTTGGTATCTCATTTAGCTCTTTCTCAGCTATCTCCTGCAGTGCGGGAGAAAGAGGTCTTATCATTGCTGTGCACTGGAAATATAACACTACATACTTTACTAAATAATTAAAATTAAGAGATAAACTGAATTTTTCGCGTAGCCTTTTGTTACTAATATAATGCACTGTCAAGTGGTACACCTAGTCATTGTTTTACTTGTGTCTACTGTTATTCCTTGTAACAACTATTATAAAATTAAAAAATTACCTGTTATTTATTTTTTTTTATCTATTTTTTAAACATATTTTATCAAATTCACAAATATAGATGGTTTAATCTTGTCCTAATTCCAAAAAAACATAATTTTAACTCTAATTAATATATTTTACTACAAATTCTTATTTATATCCTTTTCATAATATTAATGTGGGGAAAGAGAAATAGTATATTTAATAATAATCACATTTTTAATTAATTACATTATAGACATTTAGCGATGTCATTTAGTTTGTTCGAAACATCGACTGTACAACTCAAAAATATACACGGCTAATATAGTAAAAGAGTTTAATAATAATTGTAACATTTCTCGAAAAATATTTAAAATAAAAAAAATATTTATCCATATTGTTACGTAAGTAAGTATAAAAATGTATATAATAAAACATCATATCTCTACTCTATAGTGTTTGTTTGTTGCTACTCTTGGGAACTGCTATTTGAAAATTGAAAAGATTTTTTTTACATCGAATAGTGAGCGGCCATCGAATTGTCATATATTTTCGCAACAGTATATGCCTATCGCCCAGGGAAAATCGGCAGTAACCATTGATGGGATGTCTATGAAACTATTTAAAATACAGTATTATACCTTATCCATTTACTCACATTAGATACTCGTACGTTGTGCATTTACTATAGATCATAAGTTTTTATTTTCATACTTCTGTCTAGGTATCTACGAAGATACCTAGACATATGAAGACACAGAAGTATGAAGTATGAAAATAAAAAACTGCTTAACCTGTTAGAAGTATGAAAATATTTAAATAAATAATAATCAAGGCGGAGCATCGCAGCCTGACTGTAAACGCAATAGTTGTGGGTTCCAATCCCACTCGGGAAGAATGAATTATTTTAATTTTCCTCTCTCTGGTACCAAGAAGAACCGAGCGGCGGAAAGTAGAGGATGGAATGTTTACGAACACTAGGTCATCATTGCTTACCCTGCTATATGAGGGGTACAGCTTTAACTATATATTACACAGTAGCCAGAGAGAACCACGTATTGGGACACTCCGTTCTCCGTTTAGTAACTGTATTTTTAACAAAGAAGGCAGAAAGAACCTAGTGTCTTAACACTAGGTTCTTTCTGACTTCTTTGTCTTAACACTCAATTCGCTTATTGCTAGAATTCAGGACATCGGGTGAGTGGTGGAAGCCGTTGCCACATTTTGCCTTAACAAAGCAAAAGAATATTTCATTCCTGAATCAGGATTGACCCCATAACCGACAGATTGCGCCACAATAGCCTCCGCATGACTTATATATATATATATATATATATATATATATATATATATATATATATATATATATATATATATATATATACTACATATATTTTTATATGTTTATATGAAAATTATAATTAATTACTTATCATTGGAACGTAGTTATATTAAACACTCTTTCACTTATATAAAAAAGGCCGTTAAAATGTTTGTCATCAAAATAAATATGTATACTTACGCCTATATACGCTTGCAGCTCCCAACAAGAACCAATTATAGTTTTAACCACGATTCTCCCCGAACACTAGTTTAGTTATTAATAATAATGTTAGCAATATATGTGCTATCGCAAAGTCTCCCCATGCATATATGGAGACTTGCCAGCTAACGACGTTTATATATTACTGAAAACATACATTGTTATATTTTATTTATATTTTTATTTTATTATATTTTATATTCTTCATACTACTTTCTAGCAACACTCACCGGGGAATGGAGTGTCATACTTGGCACTAGGTTCCCTCTGTGTACAGTGTCCTGCTACAGTGTGAAAATCACTTGCACTTTTATATTTTCTAAATATTACATTTAATATGGAACCAGACAAAATATAAGCAAATCGTGTTTGCTTTCAAATACTACATATTACAAAGAAAAGTCCCCCGGGGCCCCTGTCCGTCTGTCTGTTCGCGATAATTCGAAAAGTACTGGACGAATTTTCATACAGTTTTCAACAACAAGGAGAGTGATCCCTGGGGAAAGGTTTAGTGTAAAATAAGGTTAAGTTTTGTGCAAACTGATATTAGTTCAACCTGTCAGAAAAAATTAAACTGATTCTTTGAGTTATAACAAAACAATGTATGGTGGAATTGTACGTCTTTAATAGTGCAAGACAAAGTCCACGATGGTGTATTCCAAGTATAACCTACAATAACAATGTTTTGCTTTTACAAATTACTATAAAATTATGGGTTATTTACGAACCTATTTTTAACAACACAGTATTAATCCTTAAACGATATTTTTACGAAATAAACGTAGAACTACAATGGGATGTCGTAGGTATAAAACTTCAAACCAAACGCGATTTGGTTTACTTAGCGGGCGAAGCCGCGAGCGGGTCACTAGTACTTTATAAATTAATAAAAAAGTCCCGAGTTAATATTAAAGAGGTGTAGGTGTACTAATAAATAAAAATCTTATGACATATAACATATATATGTTTAATTTTACTAATACGTATGTTACGTATGTAATTAATATGCAAATAAATTATAATCTTGAAGTTATTTTCTTATTGGTGCAAAATATTACAAAATCTAAACAGAAATGCATAATGACCTGACACAATTATTATACATTTAAATCTATAAATATACAAATACTTCTTAAAATAGTTATTTAATCTATTTCTAATTTTCGGAAGGAGCCCTGATCAGTGAAATCCAAAGTTGTTTTGTTAATTCGCTTAGACTCATCAGTTCCAAATTGCATTTCTTCTTCAAATCTTGGACGATATTTCCTTATTTTATTTTCCCAGTGTTCTGAAAAAGTAATAATTTTAAACTAAAGGACAAGTGTACACCGTTTTCTCCCAAACAGAGATATTACAAAGTGAATATAAATGAAAATATTTATATAAACCGGGCTTCCGGTAATCGATCGCGGTAATCGCGGGACTAGGAATATATTTGCAGGATCCCATGTAGAAAATAGAATATTAATATTTATTTGTAGATCGAGAGAGAGTGTATTAGCTGGAAATGATGACGGACAAAGTACATTATATGATACTCCAACTCCAACTCCTGTTGCAAAGTAAGATCAGAACTGAACGGCTGCTATCAGGTCGTCTTCGTCGTCATTTCTATCAGACAAATTTAAAAGTTCATCTGAGTATACAATCTTTAAATCTTTTCGAAATAAATTGTTCACCGATTTATCATAACGACGATTTTGCAGATAGGTAAATCAGAAGTGCAATGAAATTTGTTCGTCTTTATAAATAGAAGAATATAGCCGGAATATCGATTTCTATATATCGGTATTGCGGGTTTGAAAGCCCTACCCGAATGTGAATCGAATCTATAAGTTATATTTTACGCCTTATACACTTTATTTTTAGCCAGCAATACAAGTATTATGAATGTTCCAAGACATAATCTTACAAAGTTATAGTTTATGTTATTTTGTTCGAACATAAAAATATATTCGTACAGCGAGCGTCACGTCGCCTTGAACCGGTGCCGTAAAGGCTATAAATTTATTACTTTTATGGCATTTGTGATGTTGTTAAAGACATTATAATTGTAATTATCTTTTTCGTTTTACTTTTTAATACAACGAGTAAAATAAATAAATTTAAAATGATAAATATAATACATACCTATTATTTCCACTACTGTACCACCTTCGCCGCCATATTCCTCGGGAAGTACGTCTTTTGGTATAAATTTTAGCAATTCATCATTAGATTTATGTATTTTGAGCTAAAAATTAAATTTACTTGAGAAAAATCAAGGGTGTATATTTTATAATAACACGCTAACAAGTTAAATTTAACATGGCCTATTTTGATTTGAAAATTTTAATCATCCTATATATATCCTTATACATACACATATTAATAATTTTATTCTTATATTATTATATTAATATTTAAAAGAAACAGTCTCTAAACTCACCCTTTCTCTTGCTTTATCATTTAGAAATCCAGAAATTAGTTTAAAAATTAACTTCAATACCAGATGGTACATTCACATGATGACTGCCTTTTAAACGTAGAGGTAATGAATCCTAAAATCCAAGAGCACTTTAACTAATTTGCAATATACAAAATGCAATAGCTTTAGGATGAAATATATATGGATTCATGTAGATAAGTAGGTTAGTTCATTGTAAGCGATTTTCATTTATTTACGTCTACAAAAAGAAAAGACAAGATTTTTTTTATTGCACCTAGTGATAACTGATCACACAAGCCAGCGCCTCACTTCCCAAACAGACCGGGGAATATGTATTGCACCAAATGAGGTACGATGCAATTTTGATAGAGAAAAAATAAAAATAGTTTTAGAATTCATAAATATATATTTATTTATATAAGTAGTATTAATAATAATTGATATTCCTAATATTACTTTTATTAATTGAGGCTTAGTTTTATTAATTGAGGTTTTAATTGGTGTTACGTTTTATAACTTTGTTAGAACGAAAAGTTAATAAGAGAAATAGAGAAGTTATTATTCAAATTGGAAAAGGACCTAAAAAGATGGGATGTATTAATATTTTACAACTTATTGATGCTATTAAATTATTTACTAAAGAACAAGCTTATTTACATGGGCATGAGTCACATTCATTTGTATATCGTAACTATACCACGGTGGCATTGCTTTTTAACACAATTTTATTAGCTTCAGTCTTATGTATGTATGTATTTTGAACGACTTCGATATGTCGGATTAATTTAATTTTTTGCGTATCTATCAAATATCGATGACAATATGATACTGTTCAAAAATAATAGTTAAAAAAACTAATTAAATCACACTTTTATGAAAAATTCAACGCATGAAAAGTGCAATGTAAAAAAACGTGGGGCACTTTTTAAGTTATCTATTGACACCATGCACTCCACGCTTTTTTAAATTGCAATACATTTTTTTTTATTTAATAAAATTCAGAAAAGTAAATAAATCACGCTTTTATCAAATTTTTTAATACATTATTATTATTAAAAATACTTTTCTGAATTTTTTAAATAAAAATGGTTTTTATGGTTTTTATTCCGGTATTCGATGCAGTATCCGGTAAAACAAAAATGATATATCCCGTAAGAAAACTAAAATACAGATGGTTAAATTACGTCGATTACTCGCAAGTAAAGGTTATCATGCAAGAAACATATACATAATGTATAAGATTTTTAATAATAGACCGTGATTCGAAAATATATAAATCCGCGAAAATCGAAGAATTGCAATATTATGTCGTAGGTATAAAA
Organism: Dione juno; assembly: GCA_037127375.1. Taxonomy (NCBI): domain Eukaryota; kingdom Metazoa; phylum Arthropoda; class Insecta; order Lepidoptera; family Nymphalidae; genus Dione; species Dione juno. Next base: position 5,117,585 of record JAXRJS010000007.1, on the reverse strand, counting down.
TTTAAAATAATTCAGCTTACTTAAGCGGGCGAAGCCGCGATGGGTTCTCTAGTTGTAACATTAACATTTACATTTAACATTTACCACAAACCTTTATATTATATTTCTTACCACAATTTTTATTATTGCTAAGCAAACTACCGCAGAATCACAAATAGTAAAGACATGCATAGATATGTTTTGGATTGAGGAATAAACAAATTGGGAATTTAATGATATATCACGTCGCCCTCTACTCCTTACGTTAACTCTTAAACTATACATAAAACTAGTAATTTAGCACAGTCTACAAAAAAATTAATACCAACCTGGCTAACCGCTACTAGCTTCTTAAGCATGCTTGGATTTGCTTGCGTTAAATGATTTAACGTAACATTTTGGTAATCTACTATAATTTTTGTTCCCATTACAGTTGCTACATCATTTTCAATTACTAAAATCTGAAAAAAAATATATTACAAGAAAAGAAAAGGTTCAAAATAGAATTGGTCAAATAAAAATGTAACTTCCAAAGTAAGTTGTTTTATGTAAAACTGTACTACAAAGTAAAAAAAATATATGAAAATTCGATTACGTTGGGTGATCGCGTCTTGTATTAGTAACCTAAGTTTGAACCGGCCAGGTGCATGTAGGTAGGGAAAATTAAATATACAGTTATATTTATAAATTATATGATAAATGTGTAGTCACAAAATAGCAAAAAAAAAATAAAAATAATAATATTTATATGATGAAACACAAGTAGTTTGCCTCATTCATGCTTTTTCAAATGAAATGTTACACATTTGTTTCCTATCATATTTTTTTATCACACTACATCCAAAATACCTAGTAAATATTACATTCCGATTAAAGCATTTTTTTGATGACGATATCAAGTTCTTCTACAACGATTACATTAAAATACTGTTGTATGTATTAAATACATCATTCTACTCCGGGAATTGTTATTTAAAATTGTGTTGAATGGTACATTATATTTTGCTATTAGTTATTTTCAATTTAATTTACTATGTTACAGGTCTTGTCTAATAAGTAAAAACTAACATTATGATAGTATATATAAGAGAAAAAAAACTGATTTGGTTTGTAACGGATAAACTCAAAATTATTTCATCAATAGAACGCTTTATTTTTCTGATATTACGTAGTGTGTATTTTTTTTGGTTTTAGGTTTTGGCCTTGAATTTATTTCTATTAGTTATTTCTATCCCTGTGAAATAAAGCCCAGTGGAGACTACATACTTTATATTACTATCGGTTCTCATAATAACGATAAGTTCAGAGTCCAATTTGTACTCAATTTTTTTATTATTAAGTTCTATAAAATAATATTGTTTTAAACTTTGGACGTTTACTCAAAACGAAAAAAATGATAACAATCACGAAATTATATTTTTTTTGATTTACAGCAGCAAAGACATGTATGTATTTTAAAACTTGTGAAGAACATTTAGCACATTTAACAATAGCACGTTTTCATACAGAGTTCACAATATCATTTTAATATTTATATTTATAATTTTGCTCAAAGTGACAATCGTAGAGATGATTTTAAGCATCAATTAAAAATATCAGAGTATACCAAATTATGTGTAATATACCAAATTATATATATTATATATATGCATAATATATATATATATATATATATATATATATATATATATATATATATATATATATATATATATATATATATATATATATGCAAGAAAAAATATAATATAATAAAAATTAAAACGAACCTGGACTAAGTAGTACAAAATACACATAACATCTGCTACACTGTACTTTGAAGGATCATAAAAACCTGGTCTTATAAGGATGGCACAGGGCTGAAGATTGGTTTTGGATTGAGGTAATATCAAGCACGTTCTGGAATCAAAAAATAATGTTAATTTATCTAAATCCTATTAATAAATTTCTTACACGTGTATATGTTGTGTTATATAATATAACATGTAAGAAGTTATATACATATTAACATAAAATTGAAAATTTTTACGTAATTATTTTTTCTTAATATTGTAAAGAAAAACATATTATTTCATCATCCATATGCTTATTAAACATAAATTTACTGTAATACTTTTCAACAAAAAAAGCATAATTCTTTATTACTCAAGGGAAATACAAAGTTCAAGGCTTAGTTCAGTATGTTAAATAATTGAAAATTCTCAGAATCGTTCATTTAGTACGTTATCATTAGAGTGATTAACGACGTCCGAAGTTGGGAGGTGTATACCACCCTCTTACCCTGGGGAAAAATACTACCCTCTCCTCACAGTCTAAAAGAGAAACAATAATTTTGAATATGTCAACAATTCTTTTGATCAAATCAATAACAAGGATGCAATCTACAAATTTATTGTAAGATTTTTTGGAATTAGTGACAATATATTTATTATTAAAAATCTTTTAAAACTATAAAATATTATATTTTATGACATTTTATTAAAATCTTATCTTACCCTAATCTTAAAAAATTTAAATACTCTTCCTCAGTTGGTTTCAAACGCAGTGTCACCTCAGGAGCAACAGAGCGCAAGGTGTAAAACAATTCTACTTTTGCCTTTACGCGTTCTAGACTGAACTTGCAGCCTCTTAGCAACGCAACCAGCCACTGATCCTCTATAAACAAAGAAAAAATATATTTATATCGTCAAATATTTATAGCATAAGAAATGATGATGAAATAAATCTACTACTGAGTACTATGTACACAATTATGGTAACAATAAATTTGAATATTCTTAGTTTGAAATCTCCTTTACTTATTTCAACATTGCAATTGTTCTTTGATTCATTTTTATGGGAAATAATATTTAGAAACAAACAGTAAATTTTCCCTACTGTTAAGCGTCAGGCCAACTTACCAACTTACCATGGCTAAAGTTTTCCTACTGTTTTTCTCAAACGGGCTTGAATAGTAAAGCTTATATTTTAACTGGATCTCTTATTAACATACATTCTCCTATTATATAACGTTATCTCTTTTGTACTGTACCATCTCCTTCGAGCGTTCTCCAACGTGACTAAGTGGTTTGTCCTTTGACGGCACGATTGAAACGCCGCTACTGACTAAACTGAACTCAATCACATTTTCATCTAAATAATATTACATTTATTTCATAATATTTATTACCTGTTCTTGCTTTTAAATGAGGCTGTTTCAATATCCATTCCTTTAAATTGCGCAAATCAGCTTCTATTTGCTTAGGATTTTCATTTAACTCATTTTTGGCTATTTTTGCCAACTCTGGGGATAATTCTCGTATCATTGAAATGCTCTGAAAATTTTAAATATATATTTAATTTGTAAAAAAAGTCGGTCAAATGCAAATGTGACCCGAGAGTGTTCCGTGCCAATTTCATAATTATATATAAACGGTAATAGCAACTTATGAAAGTTGACAAATTTAAGTCAATTTAATTTAAGCATATGCACTAGTTTCTTACAAAATTAACTACAAATGCAAATTTCTGCGATATGTTTGTATTAAACACCAACTTTCGGATATTATCCTTTTATAACTTCTTACATTTTTCCTAATTTCAAAATTCTAAATATCTAAATATACAAATCTGAGGATCTGTATATTTAATGATTTCATGTTGATATTATAGATATAGTTATGAACAGATTGGACAATAAAGCCATCGTATGAGAGTTCTGTTTTTATTTTTAGGGGACGGAACCTTAAAAACAATTTTTTGTTTAATTTTATGCCAATTCTACCTATAAAAGCTTTGAAATCTGCAGCAAACTACAAGTACTCGAGTATGTAGGTGTGTACATATGTTACACATGTTGCCATTGACTTCATATTATCATGTGAAGGTTATGATAAAATTGCATCTCTAGTTTCACTAGGTAAGTATATATGTACATACAAAGGTCAATAAACAAAGTACTAGTTCTTAATGATAAGAATTATTAAGTATCTATTTTTAAGGCTCAATACTGTATAATCATTGAATAGCAACGTAAATTATACTTCAAGGCACTAAAATTAAATCTTTCTAAACAATACCTTGTATTTTTTTATTAAATTCAAATTGTCTTTCTTCTCAAGAAGAAGACGAGTCTATGAAGGATAAAATCTGAAAAAATTTAAGTTAGTATGATTGGTACGTAATAATTAAAAAATACCTAAAAACTAACATAAAATTAATAACAATAGACTTGCCTGTAAATAATTTATCACAATAATTTATATTTATCAATCCACTAAGCACACCACACTATCTTAATGAAGCTACACTTGCTATATTACAAAAATTCGCCACAAAAGTTATCTTTTCAACTCGTTTCCAGCGCAGTTATCTTTGTCATAAACATGAATAACTCACCTACAGTAAAAATTAAAGTGCTGTTACTTGGTATCGTCTGCCCGACAGCTAGATCGACCGCGTATCGACTAACATTATTTTATCTGTTAAATCTTATCGGTTATTGTATTGCTTCAGCAAGACTAGATTATAAACCACATCTGCTATATGAGAGTTTTTTGGTGTGATTGTATATGCATTATTCAATAGATTTAGTGTCAAAATTACTTAAAATAGCAAACGTCTGCAACAAAAAAGCATGCAATTGTGGTGATATGTGTTTTATATAAAAAAAATACATATGCTGTATTGACTTCGAAACACAAAATGCGGCGTTGAGAGCGTCACACAACACGCAGTACCTATCTAAAATATAGGTGGAAAACGTAGATACTGAGTGTCCTGACATTATGTTATCTACGCTATATACGGAAAAAGCGTGAAATTAAAAAAAATGCTTTGACCGATAGATTCGATTTTTTCCTCGTGTGAAACTTCTTATGACTTCAATAGCGTTCTAACAGATTATTAATAGATTATAAATTAGAACTATATCAAAATTCTAGGAGATACACTCTAGTAATAATGAGTCTGGTTTTAATAATAAGTACATTTGAATTAACAAAGGAATCAGAAATTAGTGTTTCTTCTTTCTAAGATATATAATCTTTTTATCTATCGCCATTAATTATGTAGTGATGTTTATATATTCTAATCTTCATAATAAAAGATAATAGCTTGATAATAAAACATACATTAATAAACTACTTGTCACTATAATATATATAAAATAAAAGTGAAATTGTAAAAATATAATAGTCACCTAACTCACCTGTCTCACCGCGGAGGCTGTCTAAAGTAATATTATTATAAATCTTAATTTAATATTAATTTAATTATTTCCTATTAACTAATAAACGAACATGTAACTGTTTATTTTATTACAATTAATATGCGTTAAAAGTTTTCAATCTCTAAACGATATATAGAGCCGATCAAAGTACACTGTTTTTAGTTTCCGTGTATGAGAAAAAAGGTTAAGGAAAAATAATAATGTAAATTGTGAGGTAAGTATACAGTACGTATAGCTGAGGCAAAGTTTCCGTATAACACAATTCCCACCGAGCTACATTTTATAAACTTAATAATTAAATTCATTTCATCAAATAAATAAAATTGAAGTGTTTGTTTGTGATTTCATAATAATATGTTACAAGTACATATAGTTATTGTAACTCGTATACTAAAAATATATATATTTTAATATGTTTGTTTGTCTATCTGTCCTTCCGTTTGTCCGGCCAATCTCCGGAACGGCTGCACTATATCTTATGGAACTTTGATTGAAATATAGAGGAGGTTCTAGAGTAACATCAAGACTACTTTTATTCCCGCGGGATCTAGATGTACACGGAAGTTTACCCTGCTCTTGTTGCTTTTTTGTTTATAATAATTCACAATCATTCACAAATTTATTTTACTACGGACTTAGGTTTTTTTTATATTAGGATTAGTGTATCAACTATGATTAGTATGGAGCCGTTTCGCGCATTATGGCAACTATGAAAGTCCGTGATCGTCGGCCTACGACCAATCACAGACGTTCATTGACGTCATTCATTGACGTTCATTGATTGACGTCGTTGCGTCACAGGAATGAACTAATAATCATAATTTCAAATGTGGCGAATTTTGTTCACATTCATTTAGTATGATTTTATTTCTTTAATTAATTACAATAAAATTTTGATGAACTTACTCACACTTATAAATATGTCAATAATGTGTATATATATTTAGAAAAGTGTTAGAAGCGGTAAGTGTATTGTCAAAAACAGATCGTATTTCCATTTATCGTATTATATTTATAATTTGTAAAAAGATTATTATTGTCAAAAACTAATTACATGTTCAAAATTGTCAGTGTGTATATTGACAAATAATATTAATTGTAATAATGTTCAATTGTTTCATATTAAGAAATAATATAGCTATAATATAAAGAGCTGATGTTTCTTGTATATTTGTAGTGATTTATTTCCGTTGTATAAAGTAATATTTAAATATAAATTATATAAACTTTAATATAAAATAGGGTTTTTATATTTACATATTAACAGTGTTTATACATGTCCTTAGAAGATTCAAGGTTATTATGTATATTATTACCGACTCAGAAGAATCATTTAGGTCAATAAAGATCAGATAGATGGCGTTGTATAAAAGGGTAAATTATGTTTTATTGATGTTCTACTTAGAGTTTAGCATTTTACCTCTAGATGTCACTATATTAACTATACAATTTTTACAAAGTAAGCAAAGTTAACTTTGTATGTTATTAGCCAGCTTGAATATTTTTTGCATATTTTTTTCTACATCGGCTTACATTCCTCCTCCTTCCCGCCTCGTCGCTGCTGAATGGTGCAGGGTATGGTAATGGTAATTTACAGATGGGCCGACTATGACTTTAGCCTATTACCCGACTAGTCACTTGTAAAGAAGCCGGCTAGTATGCTGACTAATCGGCGAAGACTTTATTTCTAATGGCTAATGGACTCCAGATCAAGAGACCTCAATATTGCTACAGCTCAATATGTGAGTTCTTAGTACTATCATCGAACAAGACGTAAATTATTATATTGTAAATTATTAATGACAAATTATTATATTGTAAATTATTAGTGATCATAAGGCTTTACTATCCTGCTCTTGCTAGCTCTGTTTATAGTAAGCGGCTGTTCTTGGAGGTCAGGAACATGACATATCCAAAGCAAAAAAGAGATTGTCCTGATTGACGTGATTAAGTGAGCGAAAGTTGGTTTTTAGTGAAATTAATTCTTAATATCATGATATGTATTATTTCGTAATTTATTATTTATAATCTTTTTCAATCGAAGTAAGATGTGAAGCTGCATCACTTACTTACAAATATGACGTAACGCAACGTAGGTTGTTAATTATTTAATTTAGTAGTTCAAACAGCCGACTAAGCTGTGGCTAAGCAATTGGTACGTACTATATAATATTAATCAAACCATTTAAAAATATCGGATTATTTGAACTTCTAAAATAAGAGAACCAATTGTTTTATAACGAGACGACGTGAATGCATTAAGCAAATCAGAGTAGCTTTCACACAGTGAACATAAACTTTCCTCTTTGTATATAAACTTTACTGTGTATACATTTTGCTAATTTGAAACCCTGAAGCGCACACTGAGATAAGGTTTGGCTCTAAAATTAAACTTAGTTTTCACATTGTTTTGTTCCACATATTCATAATGTTTTTGGTACATTCATAATTAATTGTCGCTAAAATAAAACGAACGCAAACGAACCAAATAATCTACACAGCCGTTTGTTGTTTCAATTTCACGTGATGGTTCATCATCATCAGCCTGTCCTCGTCAAAAGCAGAGGCCTATTTTAAGTAGTTGTCAATTGTGGAGACAATGGCACGTCACAGCTCGATGTTCTGCGCTTCGGATCAACCACTGCCAGCCACATTGCATATGTCGTCATCCCACCTAACTGGTGGACATCCTACACTACGCTAAAATGGTTAAAATAGATCAGATGTATTCTCTCTCTCGACCCCCGAGGGGGGAGAGGAAAACGGCTTCAGGGCAGTGCCCTCTTGCCGTTAGGCTTTTCCGCCGCCCATGAATATGGGCGGGTCCTTGGGTTGGGCGTTTGGCCCGAGGTAAAGTGTCCTTAAGAGGGACAAGATTTAAAAGGACTGGACGAGAGAGTGAGCTATGCGCTACCCGGGCGGTCAACCCGGCTGAGTGAGACCCTCAGTGAACCGGGGGAGGCTCAGCCTAGGCGACCAACCAAGCGAGCTGCTACCAAGGTCGCTACCTTGGTAGCAGCTCAGGAATCAGAAGGAGGGGGAAGGATGTCTCGAGGTAGTCTTCGGGTGTCCGGCGGACGGGTGTGCCACGGAGCGATGTCTCGGATGTGAGGGTGATCCGAGGCATCGGCACCGTGGTAGACGCGGGCAGCTAGTTGGGTGATGTGACTCTCTAGGCTTTCGATACGGAGGTCGCGCTGAATAGTAGCGTTCCTCACGTATCTAGGAGCCTGGACGACTCGTCGGAGAGCCATATTTTGCACCGTCTCAAGGACCTTCCGAAGACTAGGTCTCGTGAGGGAGTACCAAGCTGGGGACACGTTTTGTACAACCCCAGCCTGGTGCGGAGGGGAAGGCGGGATCGGAATAAGGGAAGCAGCAGGGCCAGTGCAACTCGCGCTGCGTTCCTGGCTTTAGCTACCTGGGCCGACATGGAAAGTTTCCTTTCTATGGAGGTAACTTGGCGGGACCATTTGACCTGTTCACCTTGGAGAACAAGCGGAGGCGGCTTGTGGAGACCAAACGCAATCGCTTGGGTCTTGGCCAGGTTAATCGTGAGCCTCCACTCCGCAAACCAGTCCGGTAGCAGGTCGAGGGCACGCTGGAGTTTGAGAGTCGCGTGGGTGAGGTTCAGGGACTTAGCCAGGAACGCAATGTCATCGGCATAGAGGGCCAGTGTGACATTGTCGTGAACTGCGATGTCATTGGTATATATGGAATACAGGGTAGGAGATTTGGTACTACCCTGAGATACCCCTGCTGCGATGGGATGGCTGCTGGATAGAGCGTGGTCCACTCTAACCCGGAAGGTTCTGCCGCGGAGGAATTCGGCCAGAACCCTCACCAGGTGATGGGGAGTGCCCGCCCGGATCACTTTGTGGAGCAATCCGGGGTGCCACACCCTGTCGAACGCCTTCGACACGTCCAGGAAGATCGCTACTGCCTTCTCCTTCGTGTTCGTGGCCGCTGCGAAGTGGAGGACGCGTGCCAGTTGCAAAGTGGTCGAATGACCACTGCGAAATCCAAACTGTTCGGGGCGCGGTAGAAAGTGCGCCTCCAAGAGAGAGAGCAGTAGTCTCTCGAACAGCTTGGATGAGGCGTTCAGCAGGGTGATAGGTCGGTAGGCGTCGGGGCGCCTTCGGTTCTTCCCTGGCTTCGGAATCATCACTACCAGGCCTTCCTTCCATGCCCGGGGGAAATATCCCAGCCGTAGGATGGCGTTAAAGAGCCTGGTGAGTGATGATATGGTCCGCATGGGGAGATGCTGTAGTGCCAGGTTAGGCACACCATCTATCCCCGGAGCTTTCCTAGGCTTGAGCCGCGCGATCGCCTTCTTCACGCTCGACGGGGAAAAGAAGGGTGAAGGAGGACTCGGGCTAGGGGGGTCTGATAGGAAGGCGGTGACCGCTTGCTCCAGCTGTGCGTGGTGCTCCAGTCGCAAGCTGGGATTGGGTGCGAACTGACTCTCAAGGTGGTCTGCCAGGATTTCGGCCCTTCCTTGAGAGTCGTAGCACAGCGTGCCATCGGGGTGGAAGAGAGGTTGGATGGGGGGCGGCTTCTTAGTAAGCTGCCGGCACAACTTCGTGAGAGACGCTTCGTCCTCGGTGGCGTCACGAATCCTCGCATCCCAACTCTCGGCATTGGACTCCACGAACGCTGCGCGAATACGCTCCACCAAGACGTTGAGTTTCGTCTTGGTGGCGGGCTCGCGGGTCTGTTGCCACTCACTGCGCGTCTTCCTCTTACGCGCAATGAGGTCAGCAATGTGCCGTGGAGTTGGGGGAAATCTTACCGAACTGGCGGGGGCGGTAGCTTCACGGAGGGCAGTCTGGATCGTCGCTGTGATCGACGCCTCAAGTCTATCGACACTAGGCGGATCATCAAGCGGTTCCTCTCGTGGCCGAGCCAGCTGGGCAGTGAGGGCCTCGAAGCGGGGCCAGCAGATTCATCCCCTACGTACCCACCCCCCTCGTGCACTGCGATTGCTGGCGTTCCCCGTACGGCAAAGAGGACGGGGAGGTGGTCAGGCCCATAGTCATTAGGTAGAGATTCCGGCTGTTCGAGGGACACCGAGCTAGCATCGACCCTTTTGTGCACGATCAGGTCGATCGTGGTCCCGGGGAATTTGCTATTATGAGAGTAGTGGGTGGGCTCGTCAGGCCCTTCCACTACATACCCATTCCTGTCGGCGTCCTCGAACAGCTTCCTACCCGTGGTGCACGCAATGTGGCAGCGCCACGCTTTGTGTTTGGCGTTCCAGTCCCCTGCCGCTATGGTGGGGGTTGTACTACCAAGGACTTGCTTAACTTCGCTAAGTCTTAGCGTGGAGTTGGAGGGTCGGTAGATGGCATACAGCCTGACAGGTTGCCTGCCAACCATTACCTCGATCCCCAGGGACTGGAAGGACGGCGTAGCCAGGTCAGGAAGCGGTTGGTGCGGGATGTTACGTCTGATAGCTACAAGCAACCCTCTGTAGGCGCTCTCCACCGTAGGCGCAGGATATGGTAGCCGGATGCGACAAAGGTGTCAGGGGCCCTGAGATGGGTCTCATTAATGAGAGCCACATCTACATTCTGCTGACTGAGAAGGAGCCGGAGGAAGTGGGCTCGCTGTCTCAGTCCAGCAGCGTTCCAGAACATGATGCGCAGCTTATCCATTTGTAAGCAAACGCACCATGCCTGAAAGCACGACCTCAACTGGGTCCCTATTTTCCTTAAGGGCCATAAGGACTTCATAAGGACGCCGATAGCCCTGTCGAGAGTCGCGCGGGCCTCGCCTGAAACTGGGGCAGTCTGGCGCTGGGAGGATTGTGCAGCATCAGGGGCTGCATGGGTTGAACTTGGGTGGCTAGTCTGGACTGAAGAAGAAGCCGTCCCCTTCTTCTTCTTTCCTTTCGACCTCTTCTTAGACGCACTACGGCCAGCTCCACCGTCCCTGGTGGAAGGCGGATTGACCGGAGCCATCAGGGAAGAAGCCTGTGCGTCCGCGGCTACCATATTGGTAGGGACCGGGGCGACAGAAGCCGGAAGCTTCGAGACTGCAGTGAGGGCCAGTGTACCAGCCCTCTTATTCCTGAGTTCCCTCTTTATTTGAGGGCACGAAGAATAATTGGCTGGATGGGCCCCCCCACAGTTGGCGCACGTGGCGGGCTGCTCTAATGGGCGCGGGCAGTCCTGTGCGCGATGCTCTTTTCCGCATTCCACGCAGGCCAAACTGCGGTGGCACCCATGGCTCGAGTGCCGGAAGGCCTGGGAGCGGTGACACTGCGCTGGGCCCTTCCGGCTGCGCCAGGCTTCTATTTTCACGCCAGGCATGTACAGCAACTCATTGATGCTGTAGATGCCTGGCACGAGGTCCGGAGTATTGACCAGGACCGCAAAGCAGATACAGCCCGGCCGACCTTTCCTCGCCCGGATCGGCCGGACATACTCCGCCTGATACCCGAGTTCTACCAGCGCCTCTGTAATCTCCTCAGGAGTGGTCGTCACAGGAAGCCCCTGATGGCCACCTTGCGACTCATTTCCGAGGGGAGTGCGTAGGAGAACCACTGATCTTTTCCGTCATCTCCAGGTTGACGAGGTACCGCTGGATAGTACGATATTCGCCCTGCGACTCTGGAGAGAAGCGCACACCTTTCCCAAATGGGCGCGCGTTGGGTGCGTGTCCCAACCTCTCTTTGAGCACGCGGAAGTGGGTTGCCCAGTTGGGCAGGGTCTCCACAACGAGAGGTGGGTAGCGAGGCCTCGGTTTTGGGGCGGGTGCAGCTGCTGGAGCCGGTGCTGCCTGCACCGCCTGGCTCGGGCTTCCTGCCCGGAGCGCATCGGCAAAGGTGACCGAGCTATCAGTAGCGGCACCCGTGGTGCTGGTGGTAGTAGAGGTGATGGGCGCGACCGTTTTAGGCGCTGGATTCTGAGCCCGAAGGCGTGGGTCCCTATAGGCTCCAGGGGCGGCGGGGCGCCGTTGCGCGCAATGCCTTTTTGGATCAGTTTCGGAGGCCTCATCGGCGGACCTGGGTCTCCGGACAGGGGCGAGGACTGATGTCGGCGCCTCGTCCATCCAGGTATCTGCGGTGCCGGCGCCCGTGAGCTCTCTCTCTTTGCCGTTGAGGAACATACAAATATGCTCCAGCAACGACTTGGAGATAGCCCCACGCTGCCGCAAATGAGACACAAGGATCATGTCCCTATGCAGCTGCGTTCTGGGGGACAGCTCCGCCTTATGAGGCGCCTTAAGAGGTCGCCATCCGCGCCGTCTCGGTATGCCGAGACGGCGCGGATGGCGACCTCTTAGAGGGTTGTACCTCTCTAGCTGCGGGCCTGGAAGCCCGCTGCGGCGTAATAATTGGGTCTGTTCCACGCGGGGAGGTGGTAACAACACCCGCGGGGGGCACTGAGACCGCCAGTTGGGGGCCGGAAACACCAGTAGAGCGCACTTTCAAGTCGCGCGCCTCCAGTGTCCGGGAGTTCGCCCCAAAAGCGGGCCTGGCCATTGAACGGCCCAACTCAGTGATGCCACTGGTGACTGACACAAGGCCGGAGTCGGTTGCGGTCGGCAAGGGACCGATAAGGGGCATGCTCCGCGCAGAATCGGTGCCCGCAGAAGTTCCTGCTCCGGAGAGGTGCGAGGCGTGAGGGGGTGGGGTTGGTCCCGACCCACTGGCCCCTACGTCCGAAGGAGGTCTGGTGCGCGATCCCACAGCGCATTCTTTCGGCCGCTCATTTTTGAGACGGCAACGTCTTCGCTGAAAGCCCGCACACGACAACCATACGGTCAACAGAAGACCGAGAATCGATTTGAGGTGACGTCACCACGACGCCACAAAAGCGACACGGCGACAGAACGCCGGCGAAAATTATAGAATATTTACGAATTAAATATTTAAAATTTCCAAGGACAAGAGAAAGGTTCGGGCCGTATGAGCGTAATGAATACGTCCGTACAGTGCGAAGCTTGCAAATAGAATAAACATCAATTTTATTAGTACCGCTATTGTGACATTAACAGTAACATAACTTAGCAATGCTCATCTTGATAAGATGTCCGATAGCCGAGCCCGGTGTCACCTCGAGAGTCGAGAGCATTTTACACAGATGGTCAAAAACATTGATATGAAAAATAAATTTTGAAAAGCATTTTAAATTCAAATAATTATTTTTTATAATATTTTCCAGTTCTTTGTCGACATCATTTTAAATTTCAAAAGAAATCCTTTATAATTTCTATTACGTTTATTTTTTACTATTATTTATTTATTTTATTTATATGATATTTCGTAAAAATATTAAAAAAAAGATTTTAGTATAAGTACTACTAACATATAATATGTTTAATATGTTAACTTACGTCACAGTAAGAGTAAGATCATTCGCTTTCTAACATTTCCTAAAAAAGAAAACAACTCTTTTTTTAAACTTAAAGGTATACCCTTAAGGTATACCCTTAAGGTATACCCTTAAAATACTTGCTACCTTCATGGCTTCGTTGATATAAAATCTAGATAAGTATAACTATTACCGTTTGAAAATTTGATAATATTTTTAAAAATATCATTGACAAGGTAACCAAAATTAGGACAAGTAGACATTTATCTGTATTACAGTGTTGTTTTGTATCTAGTACCTACTATTTTCCAATATTGAATAAATACAATGTTAAAAACATTTTTTAAGTAAAATAGCATTTTATTATTTTTTTATGATATCATTAAGTAACCTTACAATTTTAATTGTATACAAACGTATCACAAAATAATCACAAGTAACTCCTTACTTAATACATAAATAGTTTTCATAATTGCTAAGTTTAGGAATTATATTATTGCAAATAGTTTTAATAAGGAGTACTTTTTTATTAATCTATTTCTAAACGACTTAACTTTTCAATTGTACTAGATCGAGATATATCGATTCTTTTAGTTTCATCACTTCCATATTTAAGATCATCTTCAAAAAATGAATTATAGTCTCGTAATTTCTTCTTCCAGTAATCTGTAATAATTCTGAAGTATTTATTTAGTTAAAATAAAGATTTCATTTGTAGAATAGTCTACATACATTTAATAACTTCTAGAAAGTCTAGTGAAAAACTAGTGTTAAGACACTCTGACACACGAATGCGTACATACTGAATCTATGTATGTAAATATTTCTTAATAATATGTACTTTTAAAGAAACTTTTTAATAATCCCCTAATTGTATAAAGTAGAATAAGTAAATGTGAAAGTTCAAAAGTCTACTATCCCAATTTCTGTGTGACTTACTTACTTACTTAGTACTGTATGTATATAAATAGTCTGAACACATACATAAGACGTATGACATACCTATACATTCCTGAATACTGTTCCCCGTTCCACCATATTCTTTTGGTAAGATGTCCTTAGAAACGTGTTCATGTAATGATTTAATATTCTTGCCGTGGACCATAATCTAAAATTATTAATATGTTATATAAAAATAATATTAAATCGCACATAAAAATCCTATACATATATATGTACTTAATCCAACATCGAAGCACCAGGGCTCTCCATTTTTCTCTAAGAGACCATTTGATCCAATCTCAAAATTTAAAACCATCTTATCGAAATTTGATTTCTCAATCTTTAAATATCTACAGAAATGTGTTTATTTTATTAGATTAAAGTATGAAAAAAGAAACATACAATCAAGCAGACAAATCCAGATTTAGTATTTTGAGGATTTGCCTATTAGTCACAATTTTACCAGTGAAATACCAAGAGTTGGCGAAGGCTAATATCACACCGTCAAACTATGATGTGCTTCAACGTGGGCTTCGACGTCTGACTAAGTTGGCTTATATTCGAAAATACCTACTCTGTTCTTAGTTTTTTCGTTCAGAAATCTTCTTGCAATATTAAAAAACGTTTCGAAAAATGGTGGACTGTTAAGAAAATGTACAGCTTTAATTCTTATCGGCACTGCTTCCTAAAAAAATTAAAATATATAAAATGTAAAGGAAATATTTCACTTCGTAAAAAAGTACTTACTTTACTTAAATTGATAAATTACCTGATTAGCGGAGATCAAATTTCGCAATTGTTTTATCGATGTTTGGGTGTAATGAGCCAACCTAGTACCCGCTAAGTCAACCACATTGATTGTGCCTGCTACAACTAAATTGTCGTCTTCCATGAAGCTAATCTAATGAAGATCATATTATCTATTAAAAATATGCAAATTCACTAGGACTTGACGCCACTTGGACTTGGTTTGCTAAGCCTAACCATTTGCACCAACAAGGTGAGCAACGTAACAAGAAAAAATTAACTTTAATGGACAGCGGTATAATTGTTTTAAACCTAGTCATAGTCATACGATATTACTTTTTCGATAGGACTTTCTTGATGGCAATATAAATTAAAGAAATCGCTGACACGAAGCCTTTTTGCTCACCTGACAAGTCCAAAACGCCATAATAAAAGTGTGCTATATAAGGTATAAAAAATAATTACACACTCAGTACTAATTTAGAAAAATGCATTTTGTAAACTCCCAATAAATAAATAGCTGGTATTCATTATAAAGCAGGATAGGCAGAGGGTCCGTTACCCACTTTCAGACATTGCATGTTGAGTGGTGGTACTCGATAGCATACGATCTTTGTCGTAATACCAAAGGAAAGGAAACGAAAATAATAAATTTAACGAAGTGGGAATGAACCGTTGCATTTGCGCTCTGTGCCACTGCGCCACAACGGCCTGCGCCAATATTTTATAAAATATTCGAAATATTTTAACATTTCAGAGAATCTCGGTATCCGATTTCGATTTGGTATCTACCATACATGTTTGTAGCATATATATATCATATATTTATTTCAAAAATATGTTAGGTACCTGCTGTTGAAGAGCTAGAATTGACATTAAATCTATTATTGTATATTTGTTTGTGTCATATTGGCCGATCCTGTACAATATGACTTTTGGATCATCAGGTCTGTGAGTTTTTTGTAGTATTAGTATAGCCCTGTAAATAAAAAAAATAATTGATAACAAATATCTCCTAATAATATAATCCAAAGGTCGAAAAATCAAACTAAGTCTCACCCTAAATTAAGTATATCCGTCGCTTTTGGTTCAAAATACTTAACACTATATAAATACGGAGCTTTGCTTCTAAAGGAGAAATAAAGATCTAATTTTGATTTGCTCTGATCCAAACGAAATTTACAACCGCGTATAAACGCTGCTAGCCATTGGTCATCTGAAGAAACAAAATAAACTTTTAATTTTGTTGTGACTTACATAATTAATTGAAACAAAATCTTTAACTAGTACATAAGTCTTATATAAATTAAATTGGTTACCTGTTCTGGCTCTTAGATGTGGTTGTTTCTGAATCCATTGCTTCAAGTCACGAATATATTCTTCAAGCTTTTTTGGGTCTTCATTTAATTCTAACCGAGCCTTCTCCGCCAGAGCTGGAGTAAGCGGACGAAGCGGCATCTCGCAAAATCTAAAAGTATTTCAATAACACTCGTGTATATCTCTTGATGCTGACGTTGTTAAACTTTCAAAAACGGTATCCGAACAAAAGCGAAAAGACCTAACTCCTAAGTATATGAATCAGAAAGAGAACGGCTACTTAGTTAATAATAACAAGTAGGTAACGATGTTACGTGTTGCACTTGTCACCAATATTAAATATGTATAACAAATTAAAATAATTAAATGATATAAAAATAGCCCACTATAAGCTATTTTACTTTTAATACATAAAAATATTATAATAAATTATTTACGTATTAACACATTTTATTACATACGTATGTAAGCATAAACAAATTATATAAAAAAAATGGAATAAAATTAGCATCCAACTGCTTGAAGCACTACACTATACCTACAAGCGAAAAACAAATATATTGTAGAATCACTTATTTGAATTAAAATGTTTACTAGTAAGCAACTTTAACATATGCTTCATTTATATTAGTTTATTATTATTATTTAACGTGGATTAACTATAATTGAGAATAAAAACTGCACTTTTATCCGCAACAGCAAATTTCTAAGTCATAACAAAACAACTGAAAATGTGTTGTAAATTCAACTACCGCCAATATTCTAAACGAAAACGTTTTTGTATTTCTATGAATCTTTGGAAGCTTGGCCTGCCTTCTTACTACTGCGTTTTATACTTTTGAATGTCATTAAAGTAATTAGCCACTTATATGACTCCATTTAATCAAATAATATTATTTTATCGTTATTGTCTATCTAGCAGACGTTACATTGTTGCAATGTATGCCTGTACTTTTATGTACGCATATATATTCTTGTCTTATCCCCAGATTGTATAAATATCCTTATCGTTGAGACAGATAGAAATATAGATTGAGACAATTGTTTCTCAAGATGCATAAAATGTTGGTATATTTCAAAAACAAAATTCTAAGTAAATCTTTGATAGTAGCGACACTTTTAGCCTTCATTTTGTTTGTGAATATATATTCTTGTCTTATCCCCAGATTGTATAATATGAATATCGTCGGGTAGACGATCCTGTCCACCCCAGAATGTCCACTAACATAATGAAGGCAAAAATTGAATGAAATGTATTTACAAACAATAAATATATTATAATATCTTTTTTTAGGAATAAGAAGAAAAAATAAGAAATATTAGTTGTTCGAAGTGTGCTATATATATTTCCAATGTGACATGTCTTTTTTTTAGTAGTCTGCGTTTTTGATAATATTTTAATTGGACGTTATACATATATGTGATAGTCATATATATGTCAATGCCCTAGAATCACTAGGGACCGGGCTCTCCCAGGAAAATATGCATATTATGTTCTTTAAATTAACGAACCAGAAACAAAAAAAAATGACGTAATCTAATTTTTAAAATAATGTAATTACAATTTTTGGAATTACGATAATGTACCTCAAGATATTAAAAGGTTCATATTAGGAGTCATGAAAGTATTTATTAAATGAATATTCCTTTAGTTCCAGCGGACGAAACCGTGGGCGGGTTTCTAGTTTATTATATTTATTGAATGTTAAATATACATATATGTATGTATATATATATATATATATATATATATATATATAATATATATATATATATATATATATATATATATATATATATATATATATATATATATATATATATATATATATATATATATTCATTCATTCATTAAATAGTTGTCCTTACTAAGTTAGTACCCTTCTCCATTTTCTTTCAGTATTGGAAGCATTGCGTGTGTGTGGCGGAACATAACGGCGCGACGCGCATTGTAAATATATAATTTAAATTTTAAAATACATGGGATATACATAATATGATATTAAATGTTTAAATTAAATGTAAAAAGTAATTTGTACTCCGTTTAGAAAATCTTAGCAAATTTAGTTCTATTCGGCTCAGTTTTCATATTGTTCGAATGCAATGTAAACCGGTCACAAATAAGGTGCTACAAGATATTTGCACGAATCTCTAAACCGTAAGTACTTAGTATTACATAAATATGTATATATATGTATCACTTTTTTTCTGTATATGTAATGTATTTTTAAATAAATAAACAAAATTATTATCATATTATTGTTTTGATATGAATAAACTAAGAATTAACATATTATATGAGGTTATTGTTAGGTTGTGTATAAAATTAATATTTACAATGTTTTCGAATTGATTTGTTTTTATTATATAGTGAATTAAATACCTTATGATGTTTATAAAATATGTAAACGAACTAGTAATTTTTACTAACTGGTTATCAAATGAATATAAATGGTGAGAGATTTTCCACACAAGTCCGAGCTGTCACTTTGCTCATTTAAAAACACAAAGAATCCCTCCCAACTAAATCTGTACAGATACAACACTTTTAATTTACAACAGTGCAGTCAGCAGTGTAGTAAACGCGCATACGCTTGTCGCACTCTAATAAAACTACGATTAAAGATAGCTAGCTGTACATTCTATAAAGTAGTGTTGTTATCTAAAAAAAACTTCCTATGAATCATGAAATATATTATCTGCACGAATTTCCATTGTTGCAGGTTTGTATTGCAAAAAATTATATTGTCAAATCAGCGACATCATAATAATATAACTACGAAAGCAAATTTAAGTGGCCTTTGTCGTTATACAAGCACATGTTTTACGCCATAGGTCGGATAACCTTGAATTTAATTTTAATACTTGAATACATTTATTAGTACTGCGTTCTTGTACTGTACTTCAACAGGCGCTTGTATATTTATAGCATATAATATAATGTAATTTACATGCATGTACCTATACCTCAAACCATATATATATATATATATATATATATATATATATATATATATATATATATATATATATATATATATATATATATATATATATATGTAATACTTGCATCACAATAACCATGAGGTGCCTCTTCAAACATTAGCGCATAACAATTTAAATACAAGTTTCCTTTTTCATTCATATTGTATTTTTTTATAAATTTTATTTTATTTTATTTTAGGATATGATCCATTCAAAAACATAACTTAATTCAGAGATAAACTGATAACTTCAGTCAATCATTGTAAGGAACATAAGACTTATTAAAAAGAATCGTTAATTACACGATACCAAAACGTTAGTATAACTCCGAAATCTGCCACAGTTGTATATAAATAATTATTACTAATGTGGGAAAGTAAACACAATATATTTAAAGTAAAATAATATCGTATTAATGGGAAGTAGATGTAATGAAATATAGAATAAATAATATTATCGAAAAATTGCTTTAATATAAACCACTAATAACAAAATATATTTTTCCAAAATTATAAAAACAATAATATCAAAAATGGTATAAAAATATCAATCAAAGCTCAATTGTCGGAAGGATCCCTCGACCCCAAACAGGCCGTCCGCAGTCTTTGGTGATCCCGGCCGCTTGGCTTCGTCTGTACCATATTTCAAGTCTTCCTCGATCCAGGAACTGCACTGTTCTATTTTGTTTTTCCAATAGTCTATACAAAGAATCAATGTATTTTTATTAGATAATTTATTCATATTATAACCTCGGTTGGCCTTCGAGAAAACAGTGTCGAAGATATTGGAGGAAGGTCACGTATAAAGCATGAGGACTCCCCGGAGGGCATGTATAAATAGGTCAATAACAATAGACGAGGTGAAAGAGATATGGGGAGATCGTAGAGTTTGGCACTCCGTTCTCTCTATCTACCCCGGCAAGAATAAAACGTGAAGCTATGTATATATGTTCAATGATATTTAATTAATAAAGGATAACATGAATAATATGATTATTTTATACCCTTCAATATGTTTACACTACCCATGCGTATTTTTATAAATATGTGTAATTATATACCTAATAGTATATAATACTTATTCATTCTTATTTCTTTTTCGCTTACCAATAATTTCTTGAACAGTTCCACCGTTTCCACCATATTCCACAGGCAGGTCTTCTTTACATATACTTTGATACATTTCTTCATAATTTTTGTTATGAACATAAAGCTAAAACATATAAATTAAAAATAGTATTGGTTAGATAGATGTATATAATTGAAATTTATTTATATTTTTCATAATTTATAACTTCAAAATAAACTTAGGGTTCCATCAGCCACCTTTTAATCCTATCATCGTCACTAAGACAAATTTACACAATATGTCAATATAAATGTAGACCGAGACCAAATTATGATTTCACTCAGGCATCTCAGGGACTCAATACCAACATTTAGACTTCGTCATTCGACGAGCTCGATGGTATTACATTATGGAATTCTCACAATCATCAACGAATCATTGGCACTTAAAAACGGGTGATACAAATTTATTAATTTTGATAACATGGTTAAAGCTCGACCTAAAAGCGTGTTAAAAATAGCCGTTGAGCCGTATATTCTCTATGTTTTTACTAAGAAAAAGTTTACTTTTAAATAAATATATGTTTTGATGTTATTGACCTACCCTACTTTTGTTTTTCTCGTTGAGCAAAGTCTTAATAGCGTTAAAAACGGTTTCAAATCCGGGAGGAGTGTTTATGTAATGAGTTCCTTTCATGCGCATCGGTAAAGCATCCTGTAATAAAAAATACTTTTATTGTAATCATCTATAAAGCATTCATATATACATATGCAAACATATATACAGTAGATATATTCATAAAAGAAATTTATTCTAACTTTAGCTTCTTATATTTTCCTATGTAAATTATAAAAATGTAATGAAAAACAACAACAAATAGATTGTCTGATTTCATATTGTAAAGTGAGGAAAGTGGGAAAGTGATATTTGTAAAGTGAGGAAAGTGGGATAGTATTCCTTTATAAATATTACCTGAGAAAGAACTGCCATTCTTTTCATAACAGCAGGAGTCATTTGTAGGTAATGAGCGACGGTGACACCTTCTAGATCCAGTATAGTTCGCATGCCAGATACAATAACATTGTCGTCTTCTTTCATCAAAATCTGAAATAAATTGTATTTTTACTTAAAAGTGTATTCAAAAGACGTTTTTCTTTTGAAACCTGTTGTAGCGCAGTGGAATAAAGTCTCACTTTCAACGAGATAGTAGTGAGCTCGATCCCCACTGGCAAGGAAAAGAACAACTGTTCTTCAAAACAATAATAAAAACTGAACATATTGTAAGATTACTTACTCGTTGTATCAATACAGATACAGAGAATATGTCGGTAATTTTAAATTTATCAGGATCATAAACGCCAGGTCGTATAATTGCAACGCGGGGTGCATCTGGTGTAGCAGATTTCGGCAATACGAAATAAATTCTGAAAATTGTTAACTCCTTTAAACTTTGGAAAATCTAGAAATCTATCTATCTAGAGATCTAGAAATTAGATCTAAAAGTCAATAATATATTACTTTTGTTTTACAAAATTTTAATGTAATAAACATTCTAAATTTCATTAATTGCTTATACCTATACATGGAAAATTACATAAACCAGCATTAGTTGAACACAAATGAATAACGTAATACTTTTTAAGTAGTTTTTTAGGGTTCTGTACCTCAAAAGTAAAATACGTAACCCTTAAAGGATAATTTATGGACAGTAAATTATCCGTTGTCTTATGTTTGTCTGTCTGTCCGTCTGTCAAGACCATTTTTTATAAATAGCGTGACCCTTACAGAAAAAATCAAATTTCTTAGTCAACGCTATCAAAAGATATGAGCGTTAATTTTTTGCTTTTTTTAGAAAATTCGCCGCGTAATCAAAACTAATCTAAACAAATAATTGACGTTGACCTAGAATTGTAAAACTTGATTGGAGTACAAGCAGAGGAAAATATCCTATAAAAATATAAATATATAACGAAAAAGAAACTATTACAAGCTTGAGTAGTTAATTTCAGGCAATATTAGTGCATGCAATCGCAAATTTAAATTTGTCGAATATTCATAAGTTGCACTTCATTGACCAAGAAATTTGACTAGAAGTGATACTTTACAATAGAAATAAAGGAAAATGTCTGAAAATTGGTAATATAAATTACAGTTTAACACAACAAATAACCATTATAAACTTATATCTGTAATTTCATACAAAATTAGTGGATACGACCCCAAGTTTAAGTTAGTCGATTTTTATAAGTTGTAATTTCTGCTGACGTAGGTCAGTCAATAATGATAAAATCGGTACGGAACCCTCGGTGCGCGAGTACTCCACGCACTTCACCGATATTTTTATTTTCAAATAATATTCTACGTAGTTTACAATAATTTTAATAATTACTATATGCAAACGTGAAATTTTATATTATATCTTTATACCTTAATTAGATTATAAAATATGTTGTTTATTACAAATTTTTCATTAAAAAATAAATAAAAATTAATGATATAATGATAATAAAGTGCTAATACTCTTGAAGCTTTCAGCTATTTAATTTTTATCACATTCATTGTTTGTTATTTCATTTTTTTCCAGATACGTGTCATATATTATTCATACTACGATTGTTGTCCTCACACATCTGTACGTTACAGCGTTAAGCAACATATAAAACACATTTATTAAAGACACCTACCCCATATTTATAATTTCCTTGAAAACAGAGTCACTAGGCTTAACACTAAAGAGCTCCGGGGCTAAGCCACGCATTGAGTAATATAAATCGAGCTTCTCCTTCGTTCTTTCTAGGCTATATTTGCAACCACGTAAAAATCCTACTAGCCATTGATCATCTGAAATACATCAAATAATTTAAAATTATTATAAAATATAAAAAAATATATAATTTAAACAAAATATATAAATTCTTTACAGCTTTTTTATAACTAATAAGTTAAAAGTCGATTATTGTATACATTGTTTAAGTTATGTCGAGTGTGTGTGTGTCGAGTTTCCTGGTAGAACAGAGCATCGCGCTCTCATTACGAAGGAACCATCTAGTATATTTAATTTACGAATTAGGAAAGACAGGTAGTATGTAACTGCAAAGGTAGTGTTGTGGGTTCGATCTTCACTCGTTGAATTAATTATTTTCATTTCCCTGCTTTGGTAAGTCGAAGTGCAACGTCATCAAGTTCTGCTACTCACACACACACACTACACACACTGTTTCGACATAGCCGGGCGGAGAAACACTCCGGTTTACTGTTCAGATATTATGCAAGGACTGTAATACAGCATAATACGAGAAAGTGAAAAACAGTTAATATAATAGAAATATCTTTCTAAATAACCTGATCTGGCCCGTAGGTGTGGCTGTTTTGCCAGCCAGTCCTTAATATGTTGGACATCACTCGCAATCCTCTGTGGATCCTCATTGAGCTCCGCCCGAGCTTTCGCCTCTAACTCAGGACACAAAGGTCGAATTTGCATTGTCTGCTTTATCTCAAAAAAACTTGAATGACTGAGACTGTTGTCTTGTCTACTTGTACTTTTTTACTAATCCAATGTGCACTCCACGTAATGTAATTAATTGTTATCTTCGATAATATTTATCAGCTTTATAAAAAGATATCACGTTTACTTTACGAATATTGAAAGGTTATTAACACAAAGTAATATATTTTTTAGGATATTTAACACAAAATTGCACTGGTACTAAGATCGTAGTAAATGGTATAAATTAAGTTTCTCTTTTATTATTTTAGGGCTATATTTGCAGCCACGTAACGTATATATCCTACTTACTACATGGATATTTGAGTTACCTTTTTATATGCGTCTCAAATACGATTCGATATCAAAACGATTACACTTATTTACCAATGATATTGATTGATAAAGGTGATAATATGTGTTACCGACTAAATTTTTATCCAAAAATTTTTTATTTAAAAAACATTATTCCCTACTTACAAAAACAATATGTTGTTTCACAATATGTTGTAAATGATTGTACATACTGTATCGTATAATATATAATATGGCAAGATTATGTTATTCTTAATCAAACATATGTACTCGACTTTTTATATATCATCATGTCAAATCTTAATACTTCGGGCTGCGTACCAAATTAGATTTTACCTTTAACAGGACTTACATACCATTCATCCTATTCCATTCTTTGTATGTAAATATTATCATAACTGTGAATGACATTTTTAAATATTTTTTAATGGTTTTTACACACTAATAAAATCTAAATATGTATGTATTTACGAGTTCTAAAACTCCGGAATTTTTATACATTTGTTAATTCGTTGATAGTAATCGTTGATAGTATTAATCGGTATGCCTCAATTGGCTAATATAAAGCACTCGGACGGTTCCAAAGAAGCGGAGCGGGTATGGATCCTAATATTCAAGATATTTTTTATATCTTATATTTTTTTATAGTTTTCAAAGTAAACTAAATATAGAAAAAGACAAATACTTAAACATAGCTTTTATGTTCTTGTATGTTTATATTTAAAATAGAATGTTATTACGTTTATCTATTGTTCAAAGTTTAATGATTTTTATCTTTTCCTAAAAATCTTACAGAAATAATGAAAAATGAAACGTGCTACAATTAAACTGTAATAAATTATAAGCTCATATAATAAATCATCAGTCACTTATACAGTCTTTAATTTATATAAAATAGCAATGACTAGTCAAAATCCAGCTGTCGGAAAGAGCCTTCTACTCCAAATAAGGTTTCAGCAGTTTTTGGTTGACCTGGTCGCTTAGATTCGTCAGTCCCATATATCTGATCTTCCTCCAACCAAGAACTATATTCATTTTTCTTAGAAATCCAATAATCTGTGTTAAAGAAACATAACATCGTAAATTATATAGGTTACTGGTTACTGCGTTATAAAATACCATATTTAAAATTAAATTTAATTGAAACTATACATATTACACTAGCTTTTACTTGCGGGATTAGACCACATTAGGGGTCAAACAGAATTGTCCCAAGTGCCCGATGTATCTTTGATTCAGTAGGGTCCAAGTGGACACGTTTAACCAAAGTCTCCAGCTTCATTATACATATATACAGTATAAGAATAGCACAGAAGAAGTATAAATTTAAAATACGAATTATATATTAATACGTAAGGCAAACTTTTGGGCCCCCTTGTAACCCCTTGTCACGAAAATTACGGACGGAGGAGTGTGAAACTTGGCACACTTATAGTTTACGTGTAGGAGAAGTGCAGAACGATTTTTCAATAATAATGCTTATTAACGACATTAAATCAATAAAGAAAACATTACACACGCTACCATATGCGGAACAATATTATTTTTGTATAAAGTGGTGCTATGGCAACACGTATTTCACGCGTCAACGGGTCCTCTAGTAATTACAAGTACAAGAAAAACAATTTGTAGGTAATACAGTATATTCTAGTTAAATAGACTTACCTGTTATTTCTTTAATAGAGAAACTATCACCACCATATTCTTTTGGTAATATTTCTTTGGGTATACATTTATATAATTCCTCATTATCTTTACATACAAATATCTGCAATAAATTTAAATAGTTTTAATACTATATAATGTTATAATAATATTTATATTTTTATTACAAAACAAACTTACTCTATTTCTATTTTTTTCATTTAAAAAGCTTTTGATTGTGCTCAAAAGTTTCTCAAAAGCTGAAGGTGCATTTGCGAAATAAACTCCTTTCATACGTATAGGTGCAGCATCCTAGAATAATGACTATATGTAGTAGAAAAATTTACAATATACGAGCAAGTATGCTAATTTTACATTGATTTAGATTAATGTAGATAAAGGCTAATAGAATATCTTAATATGGGATATAATGCAACTTTAGTGTTTTTCTTTATAAACAATATTTACAGAATTTAGAACGCAAGTAAAATTAACAAATAAAATTTACTTGTGAATGAACAGTCATTCTCTTCAATAGCCTTGGCGTCATTTGTAGGAGATGCCCGATTGTTACGTCTTTTAAGTCGACAATCCACTGTATACCCGCTATTACCATTGTATCGTCTTCATTTAATAAAATCTGAAAATAATAAATTCTTAATTTCATAGCGCCATAGATAAGGTTAGGCAAAATATTTACTTTACTTAAAAACCCTTAATTAAAAATTAAAATGAATATACCGTTTGAATAAGCGCTGTGACGGAGTAAAAATCACTCATAGACAATTTATCAGCACTAAAAGTGCCAGGTCTAATAATTGCTGTTCGTGGGGAGTCAGGAGCCGCAGTGTTAGGTAAAATAATATAAGTCCTAAAATAGAAGATACATGTAGATATTTCATATCTGTCACTTTAAGGTAAAGAGTATACAAGTTAATAAAATTATTTATCTTATTGAATTGATACTTACCCTGCACTAAAAAATTCATTGAAAATTGGATTATTATATTTTATACTGTAAAGCTCTGGTGCAAGTGTGCGCAGTGAGTAATATAAATCTATCTTCTCCTTTGTTCTTTCAAGACTATACTTACAACCTCTTAAAAATGACACTAGCCACTGGTCATCTGGAAAATTTATTTAAATTATACGTACACATTGCATGTAATCTAATTTCTTTCACTAGTATTTTCTTACATTTAGGGATAATTACTAGTACGTACCCAATCTAACCCTTAAATGTGGCTGCTTGGATATCCAGTCCTTCATATGCTGTAGATCATTTGCTATTCTTTTTGAATCTTCATTTAACTCTTTCCGAGCCTTTTCCTCTAATTCGGGTGACAAAGGTCGAAGTGTCATTTTTATAATAATAAAACCCGGCTAATGAAGATATAAACGCGACATGAGTTACTTGTTCAGTAAGGCCAACATTACTAGCCAATCCATTTAAAGCAGTGCAAAGTTCGCTTATCTGTGATTACATGCATATCTGATTATACCTGATAAATGTAAATTGTAACTATATTCGGATAATTTTAAGGAAGTATAAGTTAATTCGTTTTTTTATAGTGTCTCATGATTTAACACGGATATTTCTTAAGATCTATAAATAGTTAATATAGGAGTATTCTATTTTGAAATAGTACAATAAAGAACCAACCAAATCTGCTTATAAATGCTTTTCCATTGTTACTCATGTGTATGTTTGATATGAGTTTTAAGTAAATTTACAAATTACCTCTTCGTTACATCAATGTTTTGAATAAAAAATAGCATTAACAGGTTAGTTTAGCAACCACAAAATACTGTCGGCGGCGCGCTGTCTGCTATGGAGTAAAGTAAATAAACTACAGCCCGACACCGCACCGCAGGCCCAGAACCAAAATAAATCTACGTTGAAATAATTTCTGTACAATCTTATTTCAAACGAAATCTCAGTGGAATTTATTTATACCGTTTGTTTTACAGAGACATAAATCAAATTGAACAGCTCCTAACAACATTCTCAAAACATTGACGTTTTCCATAGTAGTTTATTTGATAATCTTTTCTCGCTTGTTTCATCTGAATTAACATATTATTTGAATAATTTCAACTATTAATAATTAAGAAGTTACGTCACGAGAACTTCACTCCAGTATCATTCATACAGTAGTAATGTGTCTCGAAGATCAACCGGAGTCTCTCCCTAACTCCTCACTACTGAATACATTTCATAGTTACTTCATTCAATTTGCAACATATTGCCCAAACAAAACCACAGGATTCTGCAGTATAATTTGACCATATTATGCATTTGTAGATCAATAAATTGCGTGAGTAAGTAAAAAAAAACAAGTAATACTTTCTATGTGAACCGTTTATTAGTGTGCATATTTACATTATTCAATGGCTAATTTCATACAACCCTGTCAAATTATTTCTACTGCTTATTTTATTCTTGGGAAGATTTAAGTACAAAAAGTTTCTTTTTACTTATATTAGTAGCCAATGCAATATCTGACTATAGAGATCACTTTAAAAATGGCATAAATTAAATATAACTGATTTTTTATTTAGCGTACCTAAAAAACATAATAGTGCTCTATTTAAAACCCTTGTCAAAGACATAATTCTACCTATTATAACATATTTAAAAACAAGTAACTAAGTATCTATTAAGAAAATATTGTTTTAATGCAAATTATATCATTGTATTTATTTATAGGAACCGTTTATCAGTTACCGGTCATCTAAAAAGTTTGTAAAATTGAAATTTATTAAATTAAAAATAAATTATTAATATTTAACATAAATTTAACAGTAAATAATAAATAAATTCTACATCACATACAAATTAGTTAAGTATCTAACTTAAGATTAGCTAAGAGAAGCGTTGGTATTATTACATTTATTATAATGCTTCTTACTCCTATATACCTACTAATATTTACAATGTTTCTGTAAGTTTTTAAACTACGAAGAAATATATAATAGTAATGAAAAAATATTTTCGTATCTCTATTCTAGAAAGACAAAGCACGATGTTGAATTCCACTAATTCGAGGAGAAAACAGAGAATGGAGAGATGAAGCGTGAATATAATAACAAGTAAATTTTATGTATGAGGAATACAATACGTGTTCGCAACGGCTATATTTTGTAAACGCTATATAACGATACGCTATTTTAAAAACGCCTCTTATTTTTTAGTGTTAAAAAGTGTTAAAAAATACTGTTAAGAGTATTGTAATGTTTAATTTTATATTATTGTACATAAAAATAAGTTTGAAATCCAAATAAATTTAATTACTAACTTATGAAGGTTTTTGGTCCATGTAAAACATTAATTTTCCAATTTATTCGATGTTTTCATCGTTATAATTTCTGTATATTTCTTTAAAAAAGGTAAATGCTTTTGTTTTTAATGATTTTTCAAATTCGTTATGTCTATACACAAATTATACAAATTAGACTACTTTTACAATAGTTACATTCCGCTTTTTAAGCATTTTCGTCCAAATTGAACTAGTACTACATTTGTTCTGTTAATTTTAATAAAATTATATTAACTTTTTACAGAAATCTTATTTAACTTGATTAACACTAAAGAACAACTGACGTTTATGTATTCTTTGAACTTAAATATTATCTTAACAAAAAACATAAGCAAGATAACCATGTAACAATTTTTTTTCAAATTAATACTTCATTAAGAAATCCGTACAAATATTACTTTATTTATTCCAAAAACATAATATTAATAATTTGAATATTCATTACTATTATACTTCTACTCATTACTATAATGTAGCGTCTTAAAAATAACGTGTCAAAAAATATCACGCCACTCGTTATAAATAAATTTCATATTGATACGTTAGTTAACAATAACATTTATTTTTATTAGTTATATAATATAAAGAACGTCCCTTGCTAGGGAATACCGAGAATATTAGTTTTTGCTCAAAATAAACATAAACAGTAAACATTTAAGAAATAAATAATTATAACGTTTAATTAATTTGGCAATTAACGAATTACGCCGTATATAGTCTTACATGGAACATCAATAAATTTAATTCAAAGTTTTTTTTTTATTAAAAAAAATTGTTATATATCACAGAAAACCTATAATTGTATTAGACAATTTCTTGTGATTAGTGAAGTTAAAACAATTATTACTATAGTTCTACACTAATACATACTAAGAAAGACTCGGATTCAACGTTTGCTAAATTTCGTATTTTTCTATCGTTTATGTATGTATTGAATATTATGCTTTGTTTTAATAAAACTTATAATAAAGTACATCAAAAATTGGCAAATAATTTCAATTCATCAGGGTCCAGGGAACGCACCGCCTTCCAGTCTGTCTCGGGATACTCATCGAAATTTGATGTGTCACCTTCATAAGACACTGATGGTACTATCGGAGGCTGAAACGAAACAAAAATATCTAAATATTTAGTTATTAGACAATAGAACACGACGCCACCACGCGACGATAGGTCTCTTGTCTTATTACGTACGTATCATATGTAAGTTGTGGCCTCACAATTTACATATGATACGTACAAGTCTTTGTTGAGCGGATCGATAGATTATAAACTCGCAACAAGTCAAATTTTCAATTTTAAGTTGACGTTAAACAAAATCTTAAAATGACGAAGTGTGTACAGTAGTTCAAATTTGTCTATAAAATTGACAAGTAAACATCACACTTCAAATATTATATTATTATTATTGTATTAAGTGTAATTTAACAAATAGTAAAGAAAACTATTTGTTAAATTTTAAATATATACCTGTAGTTTCTTCATAAAAACATCGGCCCAGTCAATGTGCTTGAACCATCTGTGCCTTTTGACATCTTCTGCAGCACACTATAAAGGTAAAAGAATTTATTAAAACACTATTGTAATTTATTTAAATAAATTTATAACAATAATAAATATTCTGGTTTTTTCAAATTATTAATTTATTTAATTATTTAAAACAATACAATTATGAAAATATCATTCACCGTACACTTTAAAAAATTCTAACAAAATAAATGTACATTAAATAATATAACACAAAAAAATTAACAACCGAAAATTATATGAAAATTATTTGGCAAAGTGCATACATACATCACACCTAATTGTAATTACAAAACCATCAGAAATAAACTCTGATACGTAAATATCGATCAAGAAACTTTATCGCATATCCATCATAGTAGCTAATATCGCCTTTGTAAACATACTCTTTCATACATCAATCCACATCGTTAAGCAATAAATGGTTTAAAATTAACGCAGTCTTGTTATTATTGGCAAACGCGACGTTCTGACTTATTTAACGTCAATTCTAGAACTTAATGCGGCATTCTAATAATCACTGGCAGAGATTTGGTAACTACGCAAGTCTGTTTATGGACTATTAATTTGTCAAGTGTCTAATGTTTATTTCGATTTTATTAATATGATTAAAACAGGACAAAAATAGATCTTTTGTATTTTGTATCAGTATTATTTATGTTTCGTTATCATATTCTTAAGCTGCTGTAATACTATTTAAGAAGTTATTTTCAATTATTATTGTAAATTCCCATATGTCTACTTAGAAACAATTTAACAAAAATTGTAAACCATTAAGAACAGTCTGAAATTAATTAATATTGAGAAACTATTATGTTTTCTATAAATAAAACACGCTAATAACAAAAATTTCCACTTAAATAGTGGATCTTCTGATGTCGCCGCTGGGCAGCTGACTGATGACTTTCTAAGCCGTTCTAAGATATGGAAGCAAAAAGCTCAGTGAAAACGTCACACTACTAGAAACTCCCGTCTGAACACATTCCGGACGCATACACATGACTCTATAAAGTAAAGTACCATTACTACCTACTTCACAGAGAAAATGTTGAAAGTTTCCTAGGATCATTTGTGTAAGTAAGATCTACTACGTCGTCAAACTAAACTGTGTGTCTCTTTACACAAGTACTAGTATAATATTCTTATTTTTATTATTACAAACGGCGTATTTACTATTTATATATGTACAATAAAAGAACAATTGGCTGCCTATCAATCTGGCATTAAGATTAGATGAGGGAATGGGCTTTACGATATTTCCCGTATAGGAAGCAGGCTAAAGAAACGGATGCCGTTCATAACTTTTTGCCCAGTAATTTTGTTTCAAGACGAGAAATAAAAAGATTTTAATATAATACAAATACTGATCGAACCCACAACCAGGTTTACAGTCAGACGCTATCCTATGTATAAGGCATTAAGGCGATTTTTATTTCATATTCTTTTTATCTTTATTAAATATTTTTGATTTCTTGATCTGGCAACAAAAAGAACAACTTATTTTCATAGTTGGCTTCCCCCATGTATGATGATCCACAAAATGTCTTTAAGTAGGCGGAAAGTGAAGAATGAAGGGGCGTTTTCTCTGCTTACCAGAAATAATATGGAAGATATGTCAAAATAAACTGCGAGTTACTTCCAAGAGTATATAATTTTAAATGAAAGATTGGAATAACAAATTACTTTCTGAATCAAGGACTTCAAAGTCATGATGATTATTTCGACTTATATTATATCGTTAGGTTTAACAATAAATAAATTGTTTAAGTTTTGTTTAAAAGGTGTCAAAAATATGGTTAATAATATCAACATATGTAGAATAAAACAACAGCTGCGCTGTTTAGATAGAGATAAGATGTAAGATGCAATTTAAGTAGTTACATATATAAAAGTTATGTAGACGCGTTATATAACGACGCTCAATGAAATTTAAATTATTTCTTTATTTTATGACCGTTATAAATAACCGTAATTACATATACCTACTTGTTATTGATCATAAAAAGAATATTCAAAGCAATGTTCAAATAAATTACATAGAAACATTTTCAAATGTTTTATTCTTATCTATTATGAAATTTCGCTTAAACTATGCAATTAAAAGCTGTTTGTAAATTGTCAAGTGTTAGATTAGGAGTTATATATGGAAACGTCTGGAAAACCGCCAACTTTAAAAGCGAAACACGTACGATATTTTTTGTGTACTAAATATTCAAATAAAATTGTATCACTGCAGTAAATAGGATATCATTGAAAGTCATTATTCGCAATAATATTTTAACTAGAAATGCTTAACATGTTATGTACAAAAATACATGTTCTAAAAACCTATGTCTACTTGTCTAATAGGTTTTGGTTTGCTCTATATATTCTCTATACACAGGTTATTTTTTATAATCGTTACCTTCGTATAATCATATGTTTATCATCATTTGTTTATCATCATCATTTCATCATTTATCAATCATATGTTTGATATATCAAAGGTGTTATTAAATTTTACGTGTAATGTTTATTTATATTCAAAAATATTATTACATTTTAACAGTTACCACCAACACCACCAACTGGTGTGTGAATTTGACGCCAAGGTAGATGGAACCTATTCGATTCGAAATCGAATAGGTTCCATCCTCTTGTAACAAACACAGATCATAGGCATCGATTTATGAAAAATTCCGACAAAAAATAAAACAATAAGTAATCTATACATTTATATTGATAGCAAGCACAGAAATAAATTACTAAGAGATTCTTACCTTCATATTCCCTAGCCTCTTAGTTCTATCTTGAACTAATAGTTTTTTAATAATGTCCTTTGCAACCGGATCCAGATGCCGCGGCCAGTCTATGCGACCGTTCAGAATTTTCTCATATATTCCAAAGGGATTGTCATCGTAAAATGGTGGATAGCCTACAAGCATTTCATAGATGAGCACACCTGAAAAAAGTAAAACAAGATTAAATAACAATATGTATTCCATGATCATGGATCCATGTTTGACATCCCATGTCATATAGTAAAATTGGATTATCAGTATATGGCTAAAGCTATAGAGCTATTCTAGTCAACAAAAACATAGTTATAATAATAACAATTACCGTTATTAAATTTCTACTATAGTGCCAATGTTTGTACGTGAGACAATCATACGCAAGCTCTTGTAATATAAATTATCCAAACACATTTATAAATCTGGCACCAAATAGTGATTTGAATTAGACAGATGGAAAGATAAATCACTTCAACGTTTAATAATTATAATGTAAACATTATGTGAAACGTCGGGACGCCACACTGTGCCGGTGACGCGGGCGAGGGCTCTTCGACGAAAAACAAGATGGAGACAAATATGTCAAAACAATGTTATTCCAAAAAGATATTACTTATGCATATTCTTTTGTTTGAATTATAATAGTAACAACACACACAACAAGTAATCATATTTTTAGCAAACAATCTTTTAGTACACTAGCGGTCTCGTTCTGTTTTATATCTATTTAGGTTATCTTTGTGATATCATAGCGCTGTATGAACATAATTTATGAAATTAGTGAAGTACTAAATCAAAATTAAACATGTAGATAATACGACTGATTTATTGCGAAAAACAAATGTTATTGCCTATTATATTATACTGAGATCATCGTGGCTCAGTAGGACATCAACAGACTGTAAATACGATAGTTGTGGGTTTGAAACTGGGAATTATTTTTTTTCATTTCCTTGCTCTGGTAAAGCATGGCATTGTATTAAAAACCTAATATGCAACAATTCGAAATAAGGGGGAAAGTGCAGAAAGGAGTGTCATGACTCACTGTCATAACAACCTGTGGGAAACAGGGTGAAGGTAAAAAAAATACTTACCTAGAGCCCACCAGTCTACAGCTTTGTTATGACCTTTGCTTTGTATAATCTCTGGCGCTAGATATTCAGGTGTACCGCATAGAGTCCAAGTTCGATCTGTGAGTTTTTTCGCGAAACCAAAATCAGTGATTTTCAAGTGGCCATCCTTCGCAAGCAGAAGATTCTCAGGTTTTAGATCTCGGTAAACAATGTTGCGTGCATGAAGATACTCTAAGGCCGAAACGATTTCTGCTGCATAGAAATTACCTAAAAGGATATTCGTTTTAAATTAAAAAATAAATAAAATAAATATATGATATATACTTATGAATTTGGTAAAATGTTACGAACGTAATTTAAAGATTGCTTTACTTATTATTTATGTTAACTTATGAGTGGTTCAAGTAATATGATTACTTTATATTAAATTGCTGCGGCCTCTCAGAGAGCACGTGCCTATAATCTACTAGATCTACTTTAATCTATTTGTTTTCTTACTAATTGTACAAAATGTATCTGAATAAAAAACAGAAAACAAGTATTTAGTTTACAAAATGCAAAAATATGATCATCGTCATAAAAAAACTCTCGTTTATTATTACCTCATATTGGAGCATGCTAACTTAATTCCATATAGATGTAATTTAAATTTAACTATTTATTGTTGGGTCTATATAATATGCATTAGACTAGTATATTTTTAGAAGAACATACACAATATATTTTTTCAAAAAAAATGAATTAAATTCATGACCTCAATTAACTATAGATATATAAATTTATATGACACAATCTTTATAAAAATTTAAATAACATATTAATTATAAGCACAAAATCAATTTCAAGTTGTTAGCCCATAAAAACAATTGGCAAGCGCTGCTTGAAGATTTTGGTGTCATTTTGTATATTATTAGAGCAAGATGAAGCTCACACGAAAGCTTATCTTCTAGTAGGTACTTGTACTTCTTAAATTATCTTAAATTACAGTCATTACTACCTGCCCACACTTTTCTTTTTGTGCTATAAACTGTCAAATTTTAATGATAGATCAAATAAAACGCCAGCTTTTAGTGTAATTTTGATATATAGGCAAATGAATCAGGTTGCAGTGGGCGATAGCGAAGTTATTAATGACTGTGTGCCGTTGTATGATATCATTCTATGCCCATGACCGGCTTGCATGGACTCCGATCGTCCAATTAAGTATCATGACATCGTGGTCCGAATAAATAACAACGCAACCAAAATTGTATGGAAAATACATAAGAATATACCTACTTCCCCATCAAATTTAACACGACAAAGTGTAATATTTTGTTTTTGAAGTAAAATCTGCACAAAATTAAGCAACAAAAATATTTATTTAAGTTGTTTTGTAATTAAAAAAAAATTATTGCACATTTTCCTTTGAAAATAATACGGCAAATAGCAGAATTATACTATTGTATGAAACATTTTAAGCGTTATTTATTAAAACATCTCTGTATGTTATTGTTGATGTCTTATAGTACTTGAGTTTATATAAAATCAAAAAACATCCGTGTTAGAAATGCCCACCGGAAACTCCAGTAAATACGTAAGTTCTGAGTAACTAGCAAAGCTGTAGCATCCCCTGAACGAGTGATACGATTTATCATAAACGAAAATAGAAATGGAACACCGCTTTCTAAAGTGGCAACCCAAAAACACATTTTACATACACATTTACGACCTATTTAAAAATAATAAAATAAAGATACATTACATTTAGATAAAACTATATATATTTACTGCTTTTTAAATTCCACAAGTGAATATTGCATACGTAATTCCGTTTGTCGCTATCCCACTAACGATGGCTTTTTTACTTTCACGAAATAATCAAAACAAAATAAAATAAAACTAGGATCCCGCAATTGAACGTCTAAAAATTCATAAAATTGAAATGGACTATAAGCGGATGCGCAGGAGGTAGGAGACGCGGGCGTCGCGACGTCTGCCAGCGTCATCAGACAGCGCTCGCTTTATTACCGGCCAAAATAATGAGTTGAATCCAGTATTGTTCCACGAATTTCGAGATATATTATGAAAAAATTATAATTTGAAATATATGTATATATATATTAAACTAAATAATTACAAGAAGCACAATTCTAAGATATACTCCTACTAACGTTTTGTAGACGCTCGCGTCATTGACCACTTATTTTGGTACATGTCCTTTCTCCAGAAATACACGCCTATTCACATCTGATTAATACTTCACGCTTTTCAATATCACGTACCTATGTAAAATAATATTATTTCTTTACGCTTTTAACCTATTTAATCAATTTGATATTTCTTTTTATAATACCTACTAATTTGTGCAAGAGTTATATGGGTGCAAATAATATAAATTTAAAAGGAGTAGTAAAAATATTACTATATATTGTTTAGAGAAAAACAATAACAGATAATAAATAAAATTCAAACGTGAAAGTATTTGTGTGCTGCTGATGGTCAAGTTCATCTTGAGGCTGTCTTATTATTCAATAAGTAATCATTCAAATCAAATTACGTATTTTAAATTGCTAAACACAAGTGCTTTGTATTATAAATTTTTATACGCCATAATGAACAAAGTTGGCACAAATCGAATGGTGTGACGTCATCGTATCAATCACTGTAGCACACCACAAAGGAAATATACGTACCCACCTTGAAGCAACACAAGCATTGAATTTCATTTTTCATGCATTTTTATGAAATGATTTGTATCAAGTAATTTGAATCACGTTTTGATTTCTTCTTTGTTATTTTTTAACTTATAAAGCTTCATAAACTATACCTAATTGCGGAAACAGTAAGCAATAAAATATATATGAACATATAATTCCTACTTACCAATACTGTTGCTGAAACGACCTGCGTTTCTTAGATAGGAAAATAGTTCTCCACCACATACATAGTCGAAGAGCATGTAAATACACGAGTCATCGTGAGTCCACCATCGTCTGAAACAATGAAAGAATATATATATATATATATATATATATATATATATATATATATATATATATATATATATATATATATATATACTACTTAGTACCTAGCCCAACAAGAATTTTATATTGTAATCAACTTATCACGGTCATGAGCGTATCTTGACATATTTTCGAGGAAGACGTGGCCTCCAGTCTTCTTACACGGATCAGCCACCCACCACCACTTCTCCTTTTCTACACTCATGATTGCAATATTATTGTAATATTATTGACTATGAAATGAACGAATCAAAATAATAATATATTTCATTATTTCAATTATAATTGATCTGAATTATAATTGAAATCTAGAAATATTTCAACTACCAATATATGGTCTGTTAATACATTGCTCGGGATATAGATCAATTGCTGTCAATAAAAATATTGACAGTGATGACTGCCAGGTATGCGAGTAAGTCTCGCAGGCCGCAGCACGCGAGTTAACGTGCGCACGCGACGCCACGACGTTAATGTTCAGACCTTTGATTCGGTATCTATTTATTTCGTTTGTATCTAATGATAGTATCTACTTGATGTAAAATATATTTTTTGTAAATTACTTTGTAAAAAGACACATCTAAATACATTAATTAATTTTATAAACTAAATCTGTGTCATTTTAAGCTTTGAAGAAATTAGGCGCCGATAATTTTCTCACTTTATGTCTTAGAGTAGAGACTTCGCAACTATACAAGTTTATGTGAAAGTCTGATCTAATAAATTCACATTAAACAACGCTAACATTGTCACGTCGAGGACGTGCACTAGTAGCAAATTAGAAATGCCTACTAGAATTATTGGCGCAGCGCCGATGTTTTTCTCCTTTCAACTTACGTCATATGCACCTTTTACGTAGCCTTATTATTTTAAATATTAGTGACATTTGCAACAAAAAAAAACGTTTTAAAAACAAAATGAATAATATTAAATAGATAATACTTACAAATTAACTATGAAAGGATGATTTATCTCTGCCAATATACTCTTCTCGTTCATGACGTGGTCGACTTGTTTTAAACGGATGACATCCGCCATTGATAGAATCTTCATAGCTAAGTATTCGTCTGCCGCCTTGTCTCTGCAGAGGCATACGCGACCAAACGTACCGGTACCTGTCAAAACAAATTATGTTTTATACAATCATTTATATTCAGATACTGATAGAGAGCAATCGATATTATTCTCCCGCTGTCTCAATTCATACATTTTTGAAACTTCATATGCGAGGTCTGCTACGAAACTCCGTGCTTTGTTTTACTAGACGACCCAAACAAAAGTGTGTATATATATTTGTGTACATATGCATATTCCTGATAACAAAATACATTCTCCCAGGTGGAGATCGAACCCACTGCCCGCATGCGTTGTATATTGTTTTCAATTACGCTACAATTGCATATTATGATTGGATTGATAAAGAAACAATTATCTATAACAATAACATTAACTGACTTAGTAAAATGAATAATATTAGAATATACTACACAAATGTAAATTAAGTTTCAGTTAAAATCACACAAAACATTAAAAGGAAAACGTTCCCAAGTAAAGAAAGTATTAGATTTTTTATCTTGCATGCTTTATGCGTCTTCCGCCTCCCTGCTACGTAAGTCTGTCGTTAAAATAAATATTATATAATCGTAAGTAGATATTCTTATTTTAATTCTTATTTTAAGTCAAAATTATCACAGCCCTGGCCTTATCTCAAAATAGTACAAAGATATTATGTATTCTATTATTATTATATGGATGATAAAGTAAGGTGTCACCTGACGCTCTCCATTTTCTCTATATTTGTTTCGATACGATGACCACAGACGATGTAGATGTATATATATATATATATATATATATATATATATATATATATATATATATATATATATATATATATATATATATATATATATATATATATATATATATATATATATATATATATATATATATATATATATATATATATATATATAT
The DNA here is from genome assembly GCA_037127375.1 of Dione juno. NCBI lineage: Eukaryota > Metazoa > Arthropoda > Insecta > Lepidoptera > Nymphalidae > Dione > Dione juno. The sequence continues at coordinate 5,077,895 of JAXRJS010000007.1, read as the reverse complement.
ATTACGTGCATATAATATAAAATAACATTTTTTTTTTAAATAATTACATTTTCCTAAATATTAATTAAATACCTAATTAGTAATTAAACATGAACTGCTATGTTAGACTCACCAAAATGGTAAGATCGCGATGTCAGATTCACTTTGAATTGTAAATAATATAATTTCTTTGTATCTTGATATTATTACATAAATATAGAGACAAATCAATTAAAAACAGATAAGTACAAATAGTTAAGACTTCTTCACTCACTGGCTATCGTTATAGCAAGTTGTTCTATTCTTTGAGGCATTTTATTTTGATTAATGATTATTTAAGTATGATAGCTTGTTCTCATTGTATATGAAAGTCTATTAATATTCATAAAGGATTTTTACGCAACGCTTAAAAGTTTCAGAACGCCCGTGACGTCTTAGTCTTTCGTAAGTCTGCATATAACTTTATTTCTGCTGTATGTTGCGCAAGCCGAGCAAAGATAGCACAGGTTAACATGTAACCTACAAATTGTTTAAGCAACTTTCGGGTCGACGAAATGAAAAAAAAATATATAAATGTACCTACATATTGTTACAACAACTGAATTATGTAATTACAAATTGACTTTCTTAATGAACTTGTTGTAAATATCCACTACCTAACCCAAATCAATTTTGTTACGTAAATGGTAGTTCAATGGTAAATCAATTCCAATTAAAATTTATGTAATGCAGTGAGCTTATATCATCTTGAAATCGGAAATTTGACGAAAGGTTTTAACTGACAGCTGTGTACTTGTTTTAAAAAATATTCTGTCTCTATCTGTTGCTATGAAAATGGTAAGGACAAAACAATATATCAAAAGCCTACCTGAGATGGTACTAGAATGACTACTTTCACTGTGCGCATAACGCACGTAAACGAGTTTGGCACAGAATAATACGTCATTGCTGTTTTGTTGATCGCAACACAATAACAACATAAATTAAAGAAATGAAATATTTACATTTTGTATTATCTTGATAGTTTCATTACCATCTACTTTAAGATATTTAATAGTCGTGATATAGCTTCGTAAAAATTCATTAGTTATTTTTTTTCCTTATCCCATTTGATATAAATACATTAATTCTAAAGTTTATAACTAATTTGTTAACTTTTTATATGGACGTTTATGAAAAAAATTGCGGTCAATTGCGAGTCAGATTCGAGCATTGAGGGTCCACCGTGAGTAGAACGTATAAAAACGTTGATAAATTTAAATTTGCGTGCGTATGATCTAATTTTGTATGTAATAATCTACAGTTTTTAATGTTTTTTTTTCGTTATATATATTTACCCATAAAATAACAATTCTTTTAACAAAATAAATAAATATATAATATGCTTTGTTAAAAAAATGCGGTGTATATGTATAAATATCTTTTGATTGCATTGACTTGCCGGAATAGATATTTCATATTAATCTCTATTTGATACCTCTACAATCTACAATCTGAGAAAAGTAGTCTTGATCAACGAACAGATCAACGGACAGTTAGACAGATAGACGGTATCATAAGTTTTCTATTTATTATTTTGAGTTACGGGAACCTAAATTTCACTTTTCATAAAATAGATATTGTACTGCAGTAAAAATGTCTAAAATTTATGTGATATATGCATAAATATTTTGTTATATTTCTTTAAAATATATTGTGATTATATCGATCACTACAATTATCTACCTAAGATAATATCTAAGAATTTAAAAGCTTTAGATATAGTTTGACTACTTATTAATGGTTAAAAAAAACAATCATTCATGTAGAACAAACTTATTTTAGTTATTATTCACAACAAAAACAGTCAGCCTTGAAGTGCGCGTTCATGCGGCACAACCTCATCCTTTCAATATCTTAACTAAATTATCTTATCATATCTTTATCGATAGGAAATTTTCAGTTACATTTATAAAAGGGAAAAATATTATGTACCTATCAAAAACAAAATACCTGTTCCTGCATATAACAGTATACATCATTTGGAAACCCAACGTATCGAACTCAAACCGTAACGGCGAACTACTGTAAAGTATAGAAGTAGTATTTACACTTAAAGTTTATTCATGTAAAATATTTTTGTTTTATTTAGATATGCCTACTATCAAATGAATAATTCTACGATACTTTATAACATATTGTTACAAAATTTCATTATTTCATTTTTAATAGTAATTTGGGGGTTAAAACACATGTTTTTTATGTATCCTACTGTACATAATATATTATGTATGTAGTAAGTTCCAGAAAAAATAATCTTATATTAATTTCCAGTTTTGTCAGTGGTAAACCGATATAAATATTATCAATATTTATAGTCATTTAAATTGCTCACGGTATTATATTTAATTAAGAAGTGGTGAGTACAGATATTTTAATGGCCGCCGTAAAACTCGATATTGCGCGTAAAAGTCGCCTGTTGATGAGAGACGGGATGTGCTATAACATGTTTAGTGTCATATAAAGTGCGTTTTGGACAAACCTTGTTCCAGATTCAGAGTATAAAGGATTTAAATAAAACATCCAGTGATTAAAAAAAACTTCATAAAAATATATAAACATACAACTCATACCAACCGAACGAATACGTACGGTAGGTAGGTAGATTTTAATTAGGTGTTTCCTATATACTCAGACTACTAATTTTATATGTACTATTGGAGACATCATGATGCAGTAAGACGACTGGCTAACCTGTCTAACTTACATATATTCTTCTTTCATTTCTCAGCCCTGGTAAGACCAAATGCTGTATTCAGTTGTACACCCAACATAATCAACACGCAAGCCTCGCCTCACGCCTCAAATTCGGGCGGAAAGCGAAGCTTCTTCACCTTCTGTGTCTTGATATTAAGTTCCCGCTGCCTATATTTTAGCTTTTCGCTTATCCTATATACGAAATAAGACCTAAAGCTGATAAAACATGCTTTTAGATAAAAATGAGACTGTAGATTCCCTTACACTACAAGATGTGGGAGATATCAAATAAAAAAGTATTACATTATAACGTAGTAGAATTTAAACTATAAATAAAATATAAATTATGCTCTCAAATTCTGTTAAACATTTCTACAGCTTTTACCTCATTTATATTCAGAAGCTAACCACTTTCTGATCCTAATTACTAAAAATATATATGTAAATTTTGAATGATTTTTGAATATCAAATATTTTAAAATTATAACTGGACATATTCATCTGAATCGAATATGCAAAAATACTATAATATTTTATTTTTAACTACTTATCTATAGCAATAATAATTAAATAGCTTGACTCTGTAACCTATGTATACCAAAGCAGGCAAAGAGAAACTGGTATTAAGACACATCATTTCCCAATGTCGCCCAATTTTCGAGACATTGCGTATTGTTGAATGGCGGAACTTAACGCTGCGAGTCTAGTCTTGACTTGTGACCACACTCAGGAAAATAAAAATAATTTATTTCACGAGTGGAAATCTAACGAACAACCGTCGCACTAATGTGACGTCCTACGAATTTGTTCTAATTTTATGAAGCTCGTATATATATATATATATATATATATATATATATATATATATATATATATATATATATATATATATATATATATATATATATATATATATACATATAATTTGGGAATTATATGGGTATTTACTATAAAAATTAAAGTAGTTAATAAATAAACACATAATTTACAACAATATAATTTGATTCGAGAACATGTTATTTGCGTGTAGTAAGGAAAGTTTTAAGAATTAATAAAGTTTCCACATTAAAGTCTAATATTTTTTCAAACACTTTATTATCAACATGCGTAAATCTGTCTACGTGTAACACTCACAAACAACGTTGATATAAATGTTACCATTCTCATCTTTTGTCAAGAAATGAAGTTTAACTTGTAAATTTGGATCTGATCCAATGTGTCATGTCCCTTTGCAGCTAAGGCTAGAGTCTGGCTGAACTCTGAACAAGTTAAAAATATACAATTTTATCATTTTCACACATCCAAGACTTCAAAATGGCGCGCATTTTGTACTTGTATTTTGGTTTTTTATTCATTTCCATTAACATTATGTTTATTATAGAAATATTGATACGTGGCATTTAAATTTATGCCAATCGCAGACTAAGCTGCCAACCCCAAAAAAAGAATCGTATTTGCCTTTTTCTTCTTTCAAATCGCACGAAAGTAAAAATCATTTATACGTGTTATTACTTAAGTATATAATGAATAATCACCCAAAATTAAAACATGTGATAACAATGGGTACATTAAGAATTTAAAAATGTTTCTACATAGTACATCTAGTTCGAAGACTTAAATCTGTTCATAACCTTAAACCTAACCTATTATTCATAATTATACCTATCGTATATCTACTGTAAATTAAAACTAAGCAATAATCTACGTGTTCCTGGGAATAATTACTTCAAACAAGAATATTATGCGTAGTTTTGCAATCATATTCTAGTTGAAATATTACATCTAAAACCTGTAATAGGAGACCAGAACCACCAATTGCAACCTTCAAGGATAACAATCGCCATTTGTATTTTGATAGGATATTATGTATGTTACTAGCCACAACGTTCTCTATTTTAGCGATAGTAAAAAATTTCGAGACCATATACATTTTGTATATAAATATATGCTGTATATAAATTGTAAATAAGTTGCTGATTAATATTGAAAGTGCGCTTTTGCAATAGTATTAATAACGTGGACCTAAGAACATACATATTTCACAAATTTAACTAAGTACTAAACTAAAATTCCTAATAACAAGAGAACCTAATTGACGCTATTTTGACGTTGTAAGTACTTATTCATATAAACGATTTACTATTAGGCGTTTAGAGGCGTTTACTATTAGGCGTTTAGAGGCGAGAAATTTTTGGCTTGTTTAGGAAAGATTGTCGTCATCGCAACGGTGACCGGAACTAGTCCAACGAACACGAATTAAGTTCAGAAGTCGAAAAACAGTTTGTTAAAAATGACCTCGGGAACAAGTGTCAACCAACTCGTATTTTGGATTATGCAATAAAATTCTTTAATATGAAAGTTCTCAACAATATATTAGTACGGTGTGACATTTTACTCGAAATATGGCGTAGTTAATTCAATCCTCCACCCTCCAGCGTTATACGACGCCTTTCGCGTGCTTCATAAATAGGTTATCAATAAATTTGTTATGTTATGCAAATGAGGTTTTCAAGTAGAAGCAATTTTATTTACACTTGACGTATTGTACATATATATATATATATATATATATATATATATATATATATATATATATATATGTCATTTTCTGTTAATGTTGATATTTATTTTCAATTTGTTGTTGTCTATATTATTTTATTTCAATTTCTTCCCGAAAAATTCTGGCACGGAAGCTTTTTTCATTTTCACTGTTTATCTCGTGTAGAGCAAAACAGAGAGTTTTTGCACTAATTCATTCATTAAACATTACGTCTTGAGTTGAAGGGTATATATCGAAGCTAGTACTAGTACTTAGCGCCGCTCTATGTTATACGACAAAAGGATATGAAATTACCGAAATAAGAATGGAAACCTTAAATTTATTGTAAATTATTTTTGATTTCGCAACAAATGAACACTTTAATACTATTAATACACTAATAATAGTATGATGAACTGAACTGAACAATCTGACAATTCTATAATCGCTCCAATAACTTGTTCCTGTTCCTAAAAATAAATTCATTAAAAATATTACTCACGTATTCTCAATGATACCAGAGACTACTTTATTATACAGCTTAATGATATTTAAACAATATTTAATGTATATTGAGAACGTGAAGTGTTTTATAAGTCAGGACGCTCAAGTGGTTCAATGTTTTTAATAGTGACACGTAAAATAATTTATTGCAGTGAGGAAATACACGAATGCGCAGCCGGTTTGTAAGTACCCTACGTACTACCTCCTGTCATCTGCGGAAGTTAGTAAGTGTATGTTAATTCTGAACATACGAAATGTTGTCTAATTTTAATTTATTATTTATCAATAAAGCATTTTTATTACTACAAGCTGCCAGCTCGCTTTAACAAAAACAATGCCTTGCCTTGCCATGCAAAATGCTTATCGCGCTAAACAATTTTTGATTATATATATGAAATGCTGCCATTTTATAACTTTTCTATAGTTTAGATTGGGTTGGGATATTTCCAGATTCTGTTTTATACCGTTACGTCATATTATTATAAGTTAATGAAAAATGTCTATCACGCTGAACAACTTTGGTAAAGGACTACTACTGTAGCTACTGTAGATCCTATTCAGGCTATACAACATACATTTCATTAAAGTGCATCGAGCGGTTCCAAGCATGTGCGTGCAAACAGACAGATAAAAATCTTAAAAATCATAGACAGGATTACTACCTTTTTTCATTATTCAAAAAAAATATTCATAAAAATATTAAATATGTTTTACTGTTTTATTATATTAGAATTGAAAAAGAACACTAATAAACCTTCATAAGGAAAAAACAGTTTCACGATCTTGTTCTTCTTAATTTGTATTATGAATGACCTATACCTTTAAATTATAATAATTAATAGATAACTATGTAATGGAAGTCTTAAAATCACTTTCATGTTTTTTATCTTAACACTTTGTCTTAGACAGCGAGAACCTAGAGTTATGATACTTTGTTCCTCACTTTTCCGTCTTGGAAATACTATGAGTTGTTGAGTGGTACTCAGCGAAGCTCTAAATCAACCTACCAAATGAGGCAAACGTCATTTATTCCCCCTAAATGAGGATCGAACCCTTAATCCTCGCATTCGCAGTCAGACGCCCACTAAATCAAGTGATTACTCCTATTTTCATATTTTTAATAGAATAAGTTTGCTTAAAATAAATAGATATTTACGAGTATTGCGAGCGTCATTAATTCCATCAGATTTGTGCAGACGGCACGTGTTGGCAGCTATCAATACACTAAGTTTTCATAACAATGTTAAATTTACTGATTTCTTCACTCTAGTCACAATATACATTTCATAAAAGTTATTGAATGATATAATTCATATTCTCTTAGCATAAAAGTATTGACGTAAATACTTCTATAGATAAATATAAAATTATAGTCGGCTCGAAACGCCACAGCTATAGAACTGAACCGAAATTATTTTCGTATTATTCGTTAAGGATGAATGATGAATATAAGAAAAAATTGAAATTTAAAGTTTAAAGCAAGTGCTTTTAGATTAAGTATACGTAAATTTTAATGTATAGCTACAATAAGATGTTTGTTCGATTTTAATGATCGTTTTATAAGTCCCATATGGTGACTTTAATCGTCTTTCAGTCTAAATACTATAAAATATCAAATTTAAATTTATTGAGGTATTAAACTAAAACTACAAAGTGCTTATACATATAAACAAAAACATCATAAAAATAATGTTTTATAACTAAATAAGTTTTAATGTAACTTCAAATTGTAATTCTGAAATAAAGAAGAAAAAAGACTGTTAATATCTCTTAAAATATATTTATTTGTATGTATATTTATACCATACATTCTTTTTTATTTATTTATTTATTATTAAGGGTTCGATGTACTGTATAATAACCAAAATAAATTGTCAAAACTTTAACGAGTGTTTCCCAGAAGCGTGGGAAGATCGCAAGATATTCTGAAATAGGTCATTTCGCCGGAAAAGACACATTGAAACCGTTTAAATCATTTTTTTTTTATTTTTTTTCTATTTAAAATATATATAATCACATATATTATTATCGCATGTAATTGACTTACACACTCAAAATTTTATTGAATCCATTACTCAACTTGATATTATTAATTTTGAACATGATTTCATTTAGACCTTTTCGTAAAAGCTTTTTGGTATGTGTATGTTATTTCTCGCTATATATATTTTACATTTAACAATGATGTAGATGTAGAGTTATTCTATAGCGAATTTTGTTATACTTGTTATTAAATTATTTACTTTATTAAGATATTATTATATTACTATACAAAATGACATCGGCAATCGAGACACATAATTTCATAACTTAGTACCTACCTATATAGCTTGTTTTTATTGTATACATTTTTGAAGTGAATAAGGTAACAACCCCAACCACGAACAGCGATGACTACACGACGCATTTTCACTTCAGTCACTGCGTACAAACTTTCTATCGATATTCGTCGCATTTGGAGTAAAGGTGTGTTAAAAATTCTGTTTGTCTTGGTTGACTTTCCGCTTTATTGACTCAACAACACATTTGCGACCAATCTTCACTAAAATCGTCTAAAGTTACCGATTTTTTATGTTTCTTTATACAAGTTATACCTAAATATAGAAATTACACATATATTTAAATAAAAAAATACTAAGCATGTACACAAAATTAGAAAATGACATTCTCGTATTGTTAACTTTTTATTTTTATTTTAAGTAATGGAACGTACATTACACATTACAATTATTATCTTTAGGTATCCGCGCCTAAAAAGGCAATAACAGCATTTGGTGTTCCGTCCGTCTTTTTTACCATTTTTCTAAAGCTGAAATTAATACTATTATATTAGAAATAGATACTATTATATTAGAAATAGATAGAAATTAATTTTACAGAAATTATTATCCTATAGGTTTATAGTCTCTAAAAGAATAGAAAAATCTAAATCTAAATAGCGTTCATTTGAGTCTAAAATGAACTTAAATTTACAGCCGAACACACTAATTTTGTATGAATGAAGTACAGATATAAGTTTGTAATCGGTTTTTACCTGCCATTTACGTTTACGTGCAATTGAGTTTTTATATATTTCAGATATTTCGAAAAAAAGAAGTACCCTATACTCTACACGGTGAATTTCATACAGAATACAGCAAAACAAAGCATGACCACTTATATTTTTGATTGCGTTGACTTAGAACTTTGATTTTATCTATGCTTCAATAGGTTATCGAATCGGATATTTTATATTAATTTTAGCTTGATTCCTCCTCGTGGTTTTAAAAAAATAATCTTGACTGACGGACAGACGGACAAAAAAGTGTTCCTATACGGGTTCCACTATTTTCTTTTTGAGGCACAGAACCCGTTATCGTAATACCCTTAAAATATATTTTGTTTATCAAAAACTGTTTTACTAAAACTAGAAACCACATAGTATCACGGTAACATCACACGTCGGAGAAAGTGCTATCGTTAATCTAAATAACATCTTGAATTTGTCCACAAGCATGTTACGCAATGCTGCTAGCCCGTCTACATTCTAAGTCACACGCTTACCATTTGTAAATTATTCAAATTATTTGTCATAATATTGATTTTATTTTCAAGTTCAAAACCCGCATATTTGGCAAAATTAATTCCTATTATATCTATTATTAATAATCATGGAGATAAGTAAACAAAAGCGACGGAAGTAGGCCAAGGGCGATACATCGAAAGCAAGGCGACCCGAGTAATATACAAAACAATGAGCAGCAGGTCAGTTTGAGTTCTGCTGATTATCAAAAAACTTTATTATTAGTCCCTGTATTCTGTATAGCTTAATGAAAATCATAATTATTTTATATCACAGATATTGTATTTTATATTTGCTAACGTACTTATATTGTACACGTGATCTTGTACGACAAAAAAATTTAGAAACGAAAGAAAGGGCTATATTTAGATTCGGGCTTATCGCAACCTGTGATATATTGTACTTCAGAAATCTCTATATAATATCTGCCATGTATTCTAATTTACCTTTTTCGGCTGGTACTTGACGATGGTGGTATAAATAATTGCATAATTGACAGTGGACTATGACTACCCCGGTTACGATAAAGCGTGAGGCCAAATAAATCAGAAAATAGTATACAGTACACACAATTTAATTCCATTCTATATTTTCGTAGATATACAATATGGTTGAATCAGTCTTGGAATATATAATCATTACTAAAAATCCTAAATAATATGATAAGTATTAAAAAAATAGCGGTCTGATAAAGTAATTATGACTATGATTAAGTAAATTTCAATATGACATAATGTGTATACAATATACATATTCAAAAGACATTTCACATATCCAAAATGTGTACAGTGTGTTCCGTGTGGACGCACGCATCTCGTTGTATTGTTTTACTCGCTTTCTTTTCTTAATTTAACCAAACATTACTTTAGTAAAGTGTGTGAATTATGATATGAATCTAATATCATTATATTCCACGTGTATCACGTAACAAACCGCATTCTGTTTTAGTTGGCTTACATTGTTGATAATCTACTGTAGAAACACCTTTTCTATATTTTATGTTCGATAACCATGCTGCAATGAAACAACATTTTTTCAAATGCTAAACAATCGAAGTGTGAAGTAAATCACCTGTCTGTAAAGAATGTCTGGCTGTCAGGTAAAGATACTTTGAAAGTACGCTATAATGACGGTACTAAGAGTCTTTTAAATATAGTTAAATATATTTTTAGAAAAGGTTTACATATTTCATGTAACTATTGATTTTTGTACTAGAGTCACGTGTCACGTGTGGCTGCGTACTACCGCAACACTGGTGCACTCTGACAGTTGGTTGTGCACGTGGCTCAAGCATATCCTCTTTATATCAATTAAGTTTTGTCTGTACTTATAATATTATTATGTTGAATAGTTTATGTTAATTATTCTTATGTAACCCTCTCTACCTGTAAAGCTATCTGGGGCACTTAGCATTCGTTATGGGCCATATACAATTCTTAATAACCTATATTTATATCATCACGTGATGGAAGCCACAGGTAAATGCAATAATCCCTTACAATGACTTATAAGCTTAAGTTTAACCTATCTTTAATAATCTGAAAAATACTTTTTTATTATTTTCTTATTTAAATATCGTTGGCAAAACACGAATAACAATTAGAATCTATTAGAAGATATAAAATCATTTTAAAGTGAATTATTAACAAATAACAAGGTTATACCGTTGGAAGTAAGTCTGTGATCTCCAAGTTTGCGTGATACGGTGACCCACATTCTCCTGTAAATCACGCGTGACAATAACAACATGCACCATTCATAGTGTCGCTTTCCATAAAAATAATAGGTTATATCTACTGTTTTAAGCTTTGTATTTATTTAATAAATAGTAAAATAATATTGAATACTGTAAAAGAATATTGTGAAATGTAGATTTATCTTCTTCTTCCTGGCATTAGTCCCGGCTTTTTGCCAGGGTCTGCCTTCCGACTAAGACCAATCGGTCCATATGAGTGGCGAAGTGGTTTTTTGTGGAGCGATTGCCATCTGACCTCCAAACCCATTACTGGGAGAAACCAGGAAAGGAAAGGGAATAAGGGCAGAAAGACTTGGAATATAGGGGAGGGACACCACTTACATGGATTGGATCGGGTTATGAAAGTGGTGGCTCGAGGTCCCGGGGTCGCGTACCCGTATGCCGGAAACCAAATATCGGACAGATAATTGGCTAGACACCCTCTGAGATGCCAACGCCACGCGGTGTTCCCAGGCGGTCACCCATCCAAGTACTGAACGCGCCCGACGTTGCTTAACTTCGGTGATCGGACGAGAACCGGTGTGTTCAACGTGGCATGGACGTTTATCTATCTGTTGCTAACGCTTTTAATGTCACTGAAGTAAAATCGTGATGCACTCGTTACTGTTTAAACTGGGGCGCCGAGAGGATAATAGTTAGCCCAGGTACATCTGACTACAAGATGCTTTGTGCTCTGTTTCACCAGTACACCCACTTTTACTGTAGGTACTTGTACAGCAAAACCGTTGTTATCATTAATCTTATAGGAATCTGAATACGAAAATAAAGCTGCTAATATTATTTTGAATAATCTTCAAATCTCCTTACCATCATTAGATGTTTTAATTTCTTACTTTTTGAATTTGCAGTCATTCCAATTTCACTAATGAACAAACGGATTTAGAGTTCTGCCTATCTTTATGTTTCAAATATAATTTTAAAGGAATGGAAGAGGAATTACTCTACTTTATACATTTTGGAATATCATGAGTATTTAAAAAATGGTTTTAGTTGTAAATATTAAGGTGATTTTTATATATGTGCATATATAAAATATACATGTATAAACAAATCTTGTTTTATAAATACGTCTTATAAGCTTAAAAAAATTTTTACCTTTAAACCTAGTTTTGAAATTTTTTAGTTAACTTTTGAGATGAAAAATGTTGTAAAGTATTAACTTCATTTGGAATATATATATATATATATATATATACGTTTTTACTGTTGTGTTGTGTTGCAAATTTTGTGAAACTTATATTTCAAGTTAACCATCGCCCACAAGCTAACGTCCCCAACTCTATAAAGGGATTTATACGTCTTTCTAATCTAATTTTAGAGTATGACCTCGATTGCCACTGTGTTTTTCTAAATATAAACAGCGATTGTTCTTTTTTTATAGTTTATTTATTTAAAGTTTCGATAAAGCTACTAAACCAAGTAAGGTGAATTATTTTAAGATTTTACTTGGATACGCACTACTGCAAATGGTAGTAGGTACTGTAGTACTCGGCCGGAAATAAGTTATAGTTGAGTAAATATATACCAACTCCTTATTAAGAAATATTACCTAATGACATATGAGTGAAACCATAAAATTATTTAAAAAGTACAAAAGCAATAGACATATTTTTTCAATGATTGCATCGGCATTTATCCAGGAACGGCAGACCTTAGTTTGTGGCCTTGGTTCGAACCTCCCAGTAAAATTAGGTCAAAGGGGGCTAGCTACCTACACCTTTCGCTATGCAACATTTCGCGATGACATATTTAGATCAAGGACTTGATATAATTTTATCTTCTATTAACAAACCACTTACTTGTGAGTAATGCATAGATATAACTAATGCTCATATTATTTGTATTATAAATGTTTGTACGTTTAATAAGCTTTTGTTCTTTTTAACTTAATGCAAATTACAATCACGACTATAAAATATATATAATATTAGTCATTCCGGAATATTTAAATATTAATCTATCACTGTCAACTTACAGATAGGTGCGAAGAACTTTCGACGGTAAGCGAATGGGTCTTAACATTAACGATTTCTCCAATATTAATTATTTTTTACGATTCATGTTATTTAATGTTATTAATTTACATAGATATTAGAAAAATAAATCGTAAATAATATATAAAATCTCTACAAGTATATAAGCTATTTTTACTATAGTGTGAGTTTTTCTTATTCTAAAACACATTGTTTTAATATAAATAGCAAGTAATACAAGGGTAAATCCGCTTTTGTATACAATATAGCAATAATTTAGGTTTTTAAATGAATACAAGCCTAATAACTACATGATAAATACAATCGTAATCCGGTGGAAACGAAAGTAGAGTCAACATCTGTTTGCATTTTTCCAAAGTATAAACATAAATAAATTTTAAATGTAAGTGTAACCAGTCAAACACAAATTTATAAAGACATACCAATAGTTTTAAGAATTTGAAGGTCTTCTAATTCATATTCTTTCTCTTCTTCAGAGTACTCTGAATCAGTGGTTGTAGACTCCTGCTCTTCGGTAGAAGAGGCCACAGAGAGGGACCGCACTTCAGAGCTGAGCTCTGAACTACAGTCTCTTATCATTTTTGCACTAGCCATCATCATTGTAAATCTTCTTTTATTAAATAAATGTAAATTACTTTTACAATGACAAATTATGTTTAAGAACTTTTCATTATTATATCATCAGTTAGAAAATATAATATTCGCAGTGTAATAAATAATAAATAAACAACAATTCACAATTTAAAAAAAACAGTACATTTTAACAAATACTTTGATTTAATTTTTATTATATTCGTCGAGTACGAACGCGCGTTCGAGATACTAGTTTGAAATACGTTCACTCTTCAACACGGTTAAGTTCTCACTGGCGAAGATCAGTATCAAATGTAGTAACGTGCGAAACTCTTGTCCCAAAACAAAGTCTGTCAGAAATATTATTTTTAGGCTAATGAAGTATTTTCAATTGCTGTCGGATAAATTTCAGTATCAACTAAACATTGTTATATTACACCCAAAATCGTAATATGGTACTAATAACTCATACGCAATGTCTCGAGTTCGAGAGGCAAGCGAAAAGAGTGTTTTGACACTACTCACTATATATAGCGTGAAGTTAAAAATCGTCATGAATCGCTATAAAATGCTTTAAAAGCAATAATCTTAAATTTAACGAAAAGTATATATTAAAACTTCTAAAGCTTTGTTATGTCATAAAAAGCTACATTCATAAAAATACCTTTTGAATCATCGAATGTACACTGCACCGATTCAGAAGGCAGTTCTGCTGAGAAAAGCTATTTAAAAAAAACACAATTGCTTTATTTAACATTAATGTTACAATTTTATTATTAAATACAGTTCTAGCTATCCTGCATGAATTTGAAATTAAATATTCCATATATTATTTATTATTAAAATATTTCTGAACAATGCTTTGCCGGTTTGCTTGTTGAAATCTCTGCAGTGGCAAATTTAGAATAGATTGCGGAATTTTATTATAGACGCCTATACTCTGATCCATATATGATTTATTTACTTTGCGGAGGCGATAACTTGGCGTTATAAGCTTATCTTTCTTTCTCGTTTCTATCGTATGTCCGTCACTATTTTAATATAACATTGAATTAATTATATTGTTGGATAAATAAAATATTATAATATACATATTTCAGGATTCCTTTTAGTTTAAAAGATCTCGCAGATTTTAAAGTTTTCAGTGTTTTATTTTAGTTGTTTATTGTTTTAGCTATATTTTAAAGTAGTAGTGTATAATAATGAAACAATAATTTTATTAAAAATTTTATTAGGCAACAAGCATAACATATAACCCTATTCACTTATGGTAAGTTGAATAATATATTAATATCACTGAAATCCGATATATGTGGCTATATTACAAACTTTAAATAAATAGTTACTTAAAAATAGTCTTAAACAAAACGAAATTTACATAGTAAGCTTATTGTCTTAATTTAAAAAAATTAAGTTATTAAGAAACAAGTTCTGTTTCTACGGGAACAGTGATGTATTTTATAGTTTAGGACCTAAGAATATTGTTTATAATTAAATTTCTTACCTATTGACGAACTAAATGCATGTTTATTCACAAATCTTCTATATATTATTAAGTATGAATATCTTGGACATGACATAATGAATCTTATAAGTTATTGAATTAATAAAATAATATATAATATAATGTATGTATAATATAATGTATTTACGTATGACTTACTAATTATATATATATATATATATATATATATATATATATACTGTGGAGATTAAAAAAATACGGTTCGGTATTCGGTACGGTACGGTACGGTTCAGGTTAAATCCAAGATTAGGCATGTTTGAACTTTTTTTACTCTTTAATACAAGTACTAATTATACTAATTATATATATATATATATATATATATATATTATATATATATAGTATATATATATATATATATATAATATATATATATATATATATATATATATATATATATATATATATATATATATATATACTGTGGAGATTAAAAAAATACGGTTCGGTATTCGGTACGGTACGGTACGGTTCAGGTTAAATCCAAGATTAGGCATGTTTGAACTTTTTTTACTCTTTAATACAAGTAGTATCTTGAAATACAGACAATAAATATTGCGTCAGCAATCACTTTTTTGTACATCTTCTTAAAATATTTAGATTAGTCACGATTTATTTTAAGGAATCTGAGAATTATTATATCTTAAACGAAGTCGCTATAAACTGTGATAGTGGCGCTAGATTTAGATTAAATAAGATGCATAAATAACAGCTTCACGTATTAAATGATTTTAGTCACTGTACACCGTACAGTGCACAGATAGTTATCTATTTTCCGACGATAAAAGTCATGATATCTCACGTCATTTGAATAACAACTCAATCAACTATTTGTAACCCCATTCGCTATAACATTTTATTTCTTAGTTATTTAAACGTCAATCAAAGATCAAGTTTAATATATATATGGAGAAATTATTAAGTAAAAAAACTCGTCTCACATTATATTATTGTAAAATGTTGATGATGTGAAGGGTAAAGATACGATGAGATGGTCGTAGGACTGGACTATGGTCTCACCCACAAAACTGGACTAAAAAGCTATCAGAGTATAAATATTTTTGAAGGATCGCACACTGAGGAAAGTAAAATATTTAGTAAATATATATAAAAAACTTGAACTTATCAAATGATCATATCTAGAAATAATGTTTGGGTAGTGGAAGCTTGTGCACCCTAAAGAGATGCTAACAACAAAAATAAGTAACGTTAAGTAACCAGCATACCTATAAGAATTTCGAACTCAAATAGTTAATTAAGCCATACGTTATAGTTTAAATGGCGACGAGCGCTTGGACGGTCTCCAAGAGGCGCGGTTTTGAATCTCACTGCGTTCAAATTTTTACATGTTTTCTAAATATTCTTATCAGATACATTAAATACGATATATTAAAGTTTTATATACCTCCATAATGTATATATTGCACGAATAACTAAATAAGTATTTCATTGCGTGATAAACAATCATTTGTTTATGGCGAAGTCATTTTTAAATTACTTTACGTGCAAATGAAGTGTAGACTTCTATTTTTACTTAGACTTTTATGTATATAAAATAAGAGATGGATCTCATCTCTTTAACTCAATTGTTATTTGAGATTTTATAAATAATATATTAAAAATTAACACGCTAATTTTACAAAATTTACAAAGACCAAACGTTTATCGCTGTTCATGTATATTTGTTGGTGTTTGTTACAGTTAAGAGCGATCAAAAATTTGTATTTACATATTATTTACAAATGCACGTTCCGCGCATTTACTGGTTTAAATTTTTTTGTACATTTATACGTAGTTTAAAAAAAATACAATATCAGTCACTTCCGTTGAAGTTTAAAATTACCGCTAAATATTAATCAAGTATTATGACAATTCACTAACATTATACTTGTAAGTTATAAAAAAACATCAAATATTGTAATTTTCACCCAGTTTTAATTTAAAATTATATTTGTGACTTTTTCTTTTTTAAAGTTTAGTTATGCACACGTTGAAAATACAATTCAAACAATTAAAACCTCATATAAAACTTCCGTTCCATATTGAAATCCTATTTCATAATATTTAAAAACCAATTTGGATGGTAAGTATTTCATTTGGATAAATTGATTATAAAACAAATTAAAATAATATTTCTTTTATAACGATTGGTTTACTCACATAATGCTATATTTATAAATAACTATAACATATAAAGACAGTATACACATCCTTATAAACTATACAATATATTTTTTCTTAAGTTTACACATGTATAAAGAATATAAATCCTGAATGCGTCGCCATCGCTAGCTGTCGATGATGTCTTGAAGAAGGATTGAACGCCATTGACGGAATGTCGCAAAGTGGAAATCTTTCTGGACATTGCTCCTTGTTACATAGATTCTGTAATTGTTTCTGTTGAAGATCATTATTTATTATGTTGTATTACGTCATATTATTTAAATATTTTATGTTGCTTTTTTATTTTATTTAATGTATAGTTTAAGGCGTAAACTATATGTCATGTACATATATTGAGAAGATTAAATTGTTATAAAACGTACCTTTCATAGGAATTTATTGAGGAAATATATTTTTGAGCATTAAATAAGTATGAGGCATTAAACAACACTTTTTTTTAACGAATTGAATTGAATTTTAAATTATAAATATATTTGAAAATAGTGTGTTCATTGATTTATTTACCTTTTTTAGCTTTACGTTTTATCCCTTAAGCTTGTGCTTAGACTCATTTAAAATTGCATATTGTTATTCATTATATATTGAAATGGAATAAAGTTTTAGTAAATAATTAATAATAAAAATTGTTTTTTACGATTTATAAAAACTTTTACCTTGTCAAGATCTTTCGCGAACTTTAGTTCAACTCCATATGATTTGATTACTTCGTTGTATGTGAGCGGTTCCAACTTAACAGCGAAGTCATCGTTCTTGTGCTTTGAAACCTTTTTATCGAGTGGTACCATATGTATAATAGCCACAGTCTGCAAAGAAAATTTAATTATATATAGATTTATATTCTAAATAATCAATTTAGTCATTTGTTTTATACTCATATTTTTTATGTTTAGTTTGGTTAATGTACCGACCGTCCTTACTACCTGCGGCAATTATATACTAATTCCATACTTATTTTTTTACTACATAAAAACAATTGTTTAATATCAATTTCGTTTTTCTATTTTTTTTATTATATTCAATGTTATCTTTTTTTTATCATGTCATTTTGTATGTTTATAAAATAATATATCTTTCGTTATTTGGTATTAATTATTTAAAGAACAGCACATAGCATTAATATTGTAAATCAAAATATTACTTACGTCCTTGTGGAGCTCACTGTAGACGGGATGCGGTCTCATGGTCTTCACGGCGGGCGGCGAGTAGGCGGCCAGCACGCCGCAGTGCACGCAGCCGGCGCCGCTGTTCATGGCGCCGAGACGTCGCCCCACACACCACCAGTCCAGCTCGTTTATTGCTTGGTTTACTGTTGATTACATTTTGTACTAATTTAATTTAAAAAATTACACCATGAAATCGGTTTAGAGCTTTTTCAATTAGTAATAGTAACGCTCCGTTTGGATAAAATTAAAGTTTAATAAATTTAAAATGCTTACTCTATTTAGTTATATTTTTAAATTTAAAACTATTTGTTTTAAATTTAAAAATATAACTAACTAACTAAATCAAATATCCGCTGCATTAAATTTAATAAAAATCATTAATTTTCACAAACAGTAAATTAATTTTTCAATTCTAATAATATTATATTTAGTGGACTATAAAAGTATATATATATGTGTGATATCTACGCATCCATAGTTAATATTTATTATAGTGTGCGGTCATTGACTACACATTAAAGTGAGTCACGAAATAGCGTTCACCCCTTGCCCACTCACTGTCGCTATGCCATCGTTCCGTCATAAAACCTGATGTTTCTGGGTTAGTGCCTTCCTAGGGGGAGTCATTATATTTTTTTACAGCTTTGGTACCAACAAGCAATAATACCGTGTGTAGCAACACTACAATAATTTACCAATACTGTCGTTCTCGGCCAGCAGCAGCGCGGGCCAGTGCGGCGCGTGCAGCGCGGCGGAGGAGGCGAGGTGCGTGCGCAGGCGCGCGGCCGCGGCGCCCCGCCGCAGCGTCTCGGCGCCCGTCGGACACGCGCTGCTCACCAGCTCCGTGCGGCTGAACTTTAACGGGAAGGTTGTTACACCTGGTGGAAAAATTACATATTATATACTGATAATAATAATCGCTAATCTTTTCGCTGAAGGAGCAGAGAGAAAATGATGATTGGTAAACAAGCTAATATTCGAGGACCTGTTGGAAAAAGGATTGTAAATAATACTTATTGTCACTTTAAAATGATTTAAAAATTTAAAATTTTGTTCGTTCGAATTATGTATCGCTCCACTTAAAGACATACCTCTTTTAATTATGGTTTCATATTTCTTTGAAATATAATTAAATAATTAGTTAAAGTAAATTGATTAGTTGCCTAAACAGCAGACTATAAAAAATATAAAGTAAAATAGAAATTCAAATTGTATATCAATCTGATTTTTCTATTTTGATGAGCTATTCATAATAATGAATAAAGCTTGAAACAGTTTAACACGAAATAATTCAAAATAAAAGGACATCTATGATAAATATGTGTAGTTTGTATTATCAAATAAAAATATTTTGCAAACCTGTTACACAAGTGTTGTGTGTTTTTTCATCATGATATGGATAATATATAACAACATCATCTTTTCTATCTATCAACAGAGGTGATTCTGAATCCAAATCGTACAACGCTGTAGTACCATTAGAGTATCCTACCAATATTGTTGTGTGACCAGATTGCTGAAATTTAAGAAAAATGTATTAATATATACAATTTATTTTTATCTTTTATATAATATATAATTCAGGATTAAATCCAGAGAAATTCTCTACAGTGGTTTCCATTCACAAAAATAATACTGTGCGTGTTAATACTGTGCATTGTTTGAAAAATGTATAAAATATACTATATACTCACAGAAGACCAGTTTATGGAAGTAGCCTGGAAAATCTGGTCGCCTCTGGAAAGCTTCAGCTCTGCAACTGGATGTAGTTTGTAAATTTTGTTGTCACTAAAAATAAAGTTTGTTAATTTTAATAAATTGAAAAACTATAAAAAATAATTCGTAAACTACGTAAACAAAAAAAATATAAAATTATATACCCGTCACTAATACTCGAAGGGTATGGAACTGACAAAATATAAGCACAACCATTTGAACAGGCTATTGCTAGCAGACCAAGTCGAACAAACGATTTTTGATCTTCAATATTCAATGCGTCAGTCGTTCCCGAAGGACACCAGTCCATTCCCCAAACCATTCCATATTCATGTGCTATGCCAAGTACAAATTTTGGTAGAAATCTGTAACAATATTGTGTGTATTTAGAATATATTTTTAATATTACGTAAAATAAGGTCTCAAACTAGTCAAAAATTACATATAGTAACCAAAAAATGCGACTGCATTTTGGAATAATTCAAGCTTGTGGTGATAAAAGTGGGGGAGAGGTCCATCTTCCTAACCACTCCACATTCACTCGTCTACATCATGCCTACTGCGTAGATATCATACGACGGCATATACGAGTACGTTGACCCAAAATCATTTCTGCACATTATACTTTGTTTTACATCCATATTTTTATTGAATGTAAATCAATGATATACGTACTAAAATTTATAAATGAATTATATTTTGTAATACATATATACAAATATGCGATTATGGTGGGAGTACCTCTGATTTATAGTTAATAGTATATTATATCAAATGGCTTAAAAGCTTTGAAGTATAATAAAATGTATGCAGCACACATGATAAAAGTAAGACGTCGAGACCCTTTTGAGAACTTTTTAATGAATTATGTACTATTAAAAAACTCTAGACAACGTTTTTTATTATTTCACACTTAATTCTACTTCTAATATCGAATTCTATAAATCTATACTATAGCAGAACTTTTTGCATGCTAAACCCTATTAAAAAAAATGTTTTTATCAATTTAAAAGTACATTTAAAAAGAACACAAGAACATTTAAAAAGCCCAGAACTAAGCCACAATCTATTATCATAGCCACGAATAGCTACGAATATAATACATACGCCTGTATCACTGATTGTTTTCCAACAAGAAAACTAACCCATCATCATTCGGTATCTCCCACAGCTGCAGCATGTTGTGAGACGCGAACACCTGGTCGGCGACCAGGCGCGGCGTGTCGGCGGCGGCGTGCGTCGACACCGCCACGAACCCGCCCGGGCTCCACGACGTGCACTGGATGGAGCTACCCACGAATATTGTGGACACACCTGTCACATATATTATTTATTTAGCTTCACGCTATATCCCGCAAGAATGACACAGGAATAACACAATAACGGACACTCCGTTCTCCGATTTCCACCCAGTTTTATATTAGTTGTTACTAGAACGAGGAAATGAAAATAATCCATTCTCGATTCTCCAAGTTCGAACATCGGAGATCGAAGGTCAAAACTGTCGCAGTTTACAGTCAGATGCTGTGTGGTTGCGCCACGACTTGAATTTAATTAATCGCTTTAAAAGTTTAAACTGTATTCTATACAAAACAATACGACGTGGCATTAGTGCAGTGATAAGTGTTCAACTGGCACGCCCGGAACGGACTGACGTTTGGAACGCCAATAAAGAAACTGTGTTACTTTAAAATAGATGGAAAGTGTCAATATCATCAGCATGTATAAAATTCTTCTGTTACTGAGTGACTGACTGAACGAAGGAACTACTGAACGAAGAAGGCTAAAAATTCTCATGTTTGTTTCTTGGGTATCGTCAGACGATTTCGAAATTCCTACAGGAACGAGATAAAATGATTTTATATTTCATAGGCCACGCAAACGAAGTCACGGGCAACTTAATTTATGTAATCGTTTTTAAAAATAACACCTTGTAAAATAAAAAGTAATGAAAAAATTACCTTGAATTTTTTTCGCTTCAAGTCTTTTAAGTGTGTTCCATTCTTCGTTACTTATTTTTACACTACAAGACTCTTCTAATGGCGGCACAAATTTTGACATTTCACTTTCTGATACAATTTCGTATCTACATTCTTTCCATAATGGATAAAGTGCTTCATTATTTGGTAGATATGTATTGACGCTGTAATTGAAACATTAAAATATGAATGCAAGAAAGACACAGTTACAGTTACAGTAAGGAATAAAAGTAAAATATATTTATTTTGTGTAAAATAGCCCATTTATCGAGGCCTATCGCCTGCCTATATTGCATTACGTTAATGGTTTCGATTAAAGTAGAAAGTTAGTTATCAGAGACAGACACATAACTCTTAGTTATTTCTAACTACTTTTACAGTAAAACTTGTTCTTAATTTATAATATAAATTATTAAGAAACTTACTATTCCAGAGCAGCTTGATGTATATACGTTTTAGGATGACGTACCGCAAATGGAATTCGTTTTATTTTAGACGCAGCAGAAACTGTAATAAATATATATTTAAACATATTAAAGTATATAAATAACATTTTATGCGGGACAAATTACATCTACTTTTTATAACAAGTCGCTTAAAATCTTTGTTTAAGGAAAGAAACATTTATATGTTTCTCTCTCAATTTTTTATAAGAAACGTATAAAAAATTGAATGCAGCGGGACTCGAATCAACGCCTATTGGATACAGTTACTGTCGCCAATTAATACGTCCTACCGAATTACGTCCGATTCTTATACGCTCGTTACAAGTTATATTTGTTGTTAGAATCTCTGTACGGATTTTTTAACAAATTTCCGCTACCCAAGGAAAATGTTAATGTTAAAATAAGTAAAACCTTTATCACCCAATGAGTAAAAAGTCTTTTTTTTTCCAAATATTTAAATATTAATTTATTATAATACTATATTTTAGAAGAAAAACGTTTGTACTGAGAAAAACTATTTAAAATTAACATTGAGTTACTTACAAGATTCGCTATATTTCTTTTTCTTTTCTGCTTTCACTTCTATATCTGATATATTGCTATCACCTTCGGTGTCTTCGTCATCGGTGGAACTTTCATTTTCTACTTTAATAGAATTCTCTGAATCACTTAAATCCATGTATAATATTTTCCGACACGAGTGCTCCTCCAACTCTTTTTCTTCATCAGCGCCGTACCCACACGTAGCACAATTAAATTCATACTGGAATGTTACATAATAATGGATACTTTTTGATTTTTTAATGTTAGTTTATTACATTAATTATACAGTAATATCTAAATAATTTCTAGTATACTAGCAAACTTAATGTTTGCTTCACATTGGCAAAAATCTGATGATAGATTCGACTCTCACTTTGCGCAAAATGTATATTTTGAAAATATATAATAACTACTTTAAGTTGAAAGACATATAAATAAGCCACGATTTCACTTACCGATTTATATTTTTCCATAACATTACGAGCTCTGAAATATAAAAATAAATCATATTTAACATAAAACACATGATGTTTTAGCGCAGCGGAGCAGACTCAACTCAGGGGAATAAGTTACTTTCATTTCCACTCTGGCAAAACAAAGGTCCATCACTCAACACGCATTGTTTTTAATTAACCCGGAGAGCAAAGAATGGTATGTCTCGACACTGTTATGATATATGCGAGAAAAAGCATGAGGCTTTATAAAAGTTATTTATACACATACAAAATTTCCCAACTGAACTAAGAAATGGCATTATTTTTTTTATAAAATAAGAAACATACTTTTTAGCGGCCATCCTGCCTTCACCTGATAATATAATTTCTTCCTTTGGTTCAAGTTTCTTAGCCTCGACTGTCAATTTTCGCTCTTTAGCTAGTTCTTGTTCTCTGTGCATAGCAAAATGCTGATTCTTATATAGACATAGATATTTACTATTGCATATATCACAATAGAGTTTGTACGGTTCCAGTTCCTGAAATTGAAAGAAAATGGAAATATTGTACTGTATAATGTTTTTTTATAATACACACAGCAATTTCTTTACAAAATATTATAGTATTATATAAAACATTACCTCCTCGGTTTTCCCGCATTGTAAAATATGAGCGTAAAAGCCAATACAAGAGACCCGTACGAGTCCACATAATGAACAAACAAATTTTTTATATTTATTTTTATATTCCTTTAAATATTTCTCAACTAAGTAGGGATTTTTGGCATCCTGAAAAAGGTTTAATTATATAAATTAAATATTACATTTACATTAAAATAATTTAATTTATTTAATTTGTCTTACTATAGGATAGTCGCCCACTCGCCACGCCAAATTGTAATGGGTCAACATAGCGTGCGACTTCCAACGTTTCAATTCGACGACGTCGCCGCACACACCACATTTACACGTATCTGCAATAAAATATTTGAAAAATTAGTAAAGAAGTAAAAAGTGACACTTGAGACTTCTTCTTTAAGTTTTATTTTTGGTTCAATTTCTTTTATTTGATTTTTCAAATCAATGCTTGCTCTTTGAATTATTCAAATCCATATAATTTGTTTGTCTGCTACTGTAGGAATCACTTGTTTATTGCAAGAAATTAAATTAATTGATTCCAAGCTAAAGCCTAATATATTTATGTCCATAAAATAAAAATATATATATCGTTGGTTTAGAGTGTAATCCTGCTTACACTGAAAGCCGACTATATCATTATTATACACAACTATTTTCAAAGTTATATTACATAATTACATCTTACCTCCTTCTAACTCATCCGTCGTAACGGGATAATCTATATAAGCAGTTGAATCACAAGTCTGCATATGAGACAAGAATACTTTCACATATTTCCTTACAACCCCGCACTTACTACATATTAGGCCATCATATTTCCTGCTCATATAGTACAAGAAACTGTTTACATTCTGCTCAATGGTAAAATCCTAAAAAAATATGAATATATAGTAAATGTATTTCATAATAAATTTACATTTGAGGCTATCGTGGTGCAGAGAAACAGCGTTTGATTGTTAACGCAACGGCTATGAGTTCAATCCCCACTCGAGAGATATAATTGTTATTTCCCCGCTCTGGTCATACATACAAAGGGCGGCCTTGAGTTCCGCCACAATACGTTATGTCTGAGGAAACAAAGAAAGAAGAAAGAGAAATGAGGTGTTGACACAAGATTCACTCTGCCTTCTTCATTCTTACTAATATGCGGAAGTATAAAGCCAAAATAATTTATATATTATAATAAAAGTAATTGACCTAAAAAACGTATTTCAAATATCTAAATGACAAAGTACTAAGTTATTTCAACTGATTCCGCGATTCTGAAGTTAGCTTAAATATATTTATTTTCACGTAATTACAATATTGATTGTAGCAACAACTCACAACAGGCTTATCGCCCTCTTTCCACGCTAAGTAAGAATGTTCTTTTTGTATGTGTTGATGCCAGTTTTTGCCGGCCATCTGCTGGTGGCACACACCGCATTCAATATTTTCCAAGTCTTCGTCATTATTTATTTCGTTTAATCCATAATCTGCCGCGAAGCTGCTATTTATTGTTTCGTTCAATAATGCATCATGTTGCTGTAAATTGTGTTTAGATTGTAATAAATATTTCAAGTTTAGATTTAATTCGATTAACGATATAAGTAAAACTAAAATAAACTTAAATATCAATGTTTTTATCTCAAATAAGAGCCTTAGGCGAGTACTGTTAAATTGTATAAATAAAACGGAAGGCATTTCTGCTGAAGAAGAGCAGACAACAAACTTAGCAGATGCTCTTTTCCATATGAAAGTTACAATTTTATTAAATAAACTTACAACGCTTCCGTCACAGTCTTTTATGTGAGTTAAGAAAGATTTAACATATTTCCGGCGGAGGCCGCACTTCGCACAGGTCAAACCTTCCAGACGTTTGGACAGTGCATATAAGTGGTCATTTATTTGTTTCTCATCAGTCTGAAACACGAGCAATTATATCAATTGTTGTTGTTTAATATTTAAGCTTAACAATAAAAATAGCTTATAGTGTAAGGAAAACTTATTATTAATGTAAATGTGTGAATGAAGAATAAAGGAGAAAAAAATCCTTCTATTGTGTATTGTCACGCTTTCACTGAAATAGAACCTAGTCATAAGAGATACACCTAAGTTCGAGACATTTGAGCGTTGTTTTGGAACTTAACGCCGCCTTTTTTCGAAATGAATTTAGCTCTTTCCACCGAGTGGTGATTGAACCCACGATTATTATTAAATTATATAAACCTATTGTCTTTGAAAATTGGGTATAAGAATGTATGAAAAGTACAACCTCATTATTTTTTAAAGTGTTATTCGATACTAAAGAAGGATTTTGTTTCTAAAACTATGTACAATCTTAAGTAACAAGTATGTCAACTTACAATAGGCGCACGCCCCTCCTTCCACGCTACGTACGAGTGCGCGGCCCGGATGTGCTCGACCCAGTCCCGGCCCAGCATCCGGGCGCGGCACACGCCGCACTGCACGGTGTCCTCGTCGTCGTCGTCATCCACCACTGATTCGTTCAAACTTTGCTCCGTTACGTTCAGATCTGATACACGACTGTCGTTGACATTTGAATCGTGTTGCTTAAACAAAATTATTGAGCGTTTATTTTATAGAATTTTTTAGGAATTCTACATTTGTAACTTAAATTTTAATTTGTTTTTTACTAAAACTTATTCAGTCGCATTTTAAAAAGCTTATAAAATTACAAAATATTTTTATTAGATATTCAAATAATTACTTACAACACTTCCGTCACAGATTTTAATATGAGTCAAAAAGGATTTAACGTATTTCCGGCGCAGGCCACATTTTGCACAAGTCAAGCCATCTTGACGCTTGGACATCGCGTACAGGAGATCGTGCACCTCGGTTTCATCATCGACATTCTATAAGGAAGAAACACAATTCTTATACATAAATAAATACAGTGGGCAGTGAGTGTCTACCAAAAATATATTTTAAGTGTATAAAAATATAATAGTAGTCAATAAAAAGATGCATGTTCCATTTTGTTGTGTACAGATTAACTGTTATTTTAGGCTCTGTCATTATACCAAGAATTGTAAAATTATTTATTCTTTAATTGTTCGATACTATGTATTATTGTTCGATACTATGACTAGCATTCTTTTTGAATTATTTTTTTATTTGATGACATACTACTTATTTACTAAATTGTTTGTAATAAGAAATAGCAACAAAAGCTTACAACAGGCTTATCGCCTTCCTTCCATGCTATATATGAATGATCTGTCTGTATATGTTTCACCCAATGTTTGCCTTGCATCTGTTCGTGACACACTCCGCATTCAATCATTTCTTCTTCATTATTATTATCCACATTTGATTCATCTAACGCTGGCTCCGTTATATTCAAGTTTGACGCACAACTTTCATTTACAGTATCATTTAAAGTTGTATCATATTGCTGAAAATGTTATTAACATAAGTTTTTATACACACACAATATTTTTTTGACAGGCAAACGGTATATGTTGAATGGCAGAGCTGCACCGTCGCGCTTTATCCCAAGGGATACTCAATAATCTAATAATTTGCAAATATAAATAAAAACATCTGCCTAAAGAAATCAGATTTTAAAAATGCTAAAAACTTACAGTGCTCCCGTCACAGACATCGATATGTTTCAAGAAGGCTTTAACATACTTCCGACGAAGGCCACATTTGGCGCAAATTAATCCACTATAACGCTTGGATATCGTGTACAAATGATCGTGCACTGCCTTTTCATCATTAACATCCTGCACAATGTACCATAGTTAAGTTTTTGTTAAGTTAGTAACAAAAAATATATGTTTAATTTCTGTTGCTTACCACAGCTAATTCACTTTGCTTCCAAGCTATGTAGTTATGTTCCAGCTGTATGTGCTCAATCCATTTCTTGTCATCATTAACTTCAGTTTGACAAACTCCACATTTAATAGTCATATTATCTCCAGCATCTCCCCCCGCTACAGTTGTGTCGGAGTCTTCAGTATTACCTTCACGTAGTTTTTTTCTTTTATTAATCTTCTCATCATAGTCTTTGCGGACTCTTTTGATAGTTTTCTTTTTTCGATCAGGCGATAATATGTCCTTAATAATTTTATAATTATAATCAATTTGTAGTATGGAATTTTTTTTATAAAACAAATGTGTGTTTGCTTTATTTAGTATATAAGAAAACTTAAAATACTTACAATACTCGCACAATTTTTTAAATGTCTAATAAAACATTTAGTAGATTTTCTTATGATGCCGCATTCGCTACATTCTAAGCCTCCTATTGCTTTACTTGTGATATTTAAAAAAATTATAATTTTATCCTTATCGCTTAAATCCTGTAAATTTTTAATTAATTCTAAACAACAACTCATACTAACAGTAAATTGTACAAATAGCTTTTAGAGTTTACGTTAACACAACAAGGTTTGATAAAGACAACAAGGTAAAATATTTTAGACATTGACACTCGCATAAAAATAATGGAAAATATATAAATCAGAATATATATGTTAGTTATTAGTTCATAAAAAAACGTATCTACGTTTTCAATTTCTGTCCGCTGCCATAATATGACGTCATATGGTCTTGTACACAATGTGTCAAACTGATTCAGCAAATTTTACTTATAGATTATTAATAAAGGTGTTGCAGCATTGCAACATATTCTGCGTACAAATCGCGCAAAATTTGAAAATATAAAATTTTTATTCACTTTTATGGCACTTATTCATTAAATAAAAAAATGTTTTGTAGTGGTCCTAAGGACATTTTTAAAGTGTAATTCCTAAAGACCTTAGGACTTGTACTTTAAAAATAGATGCCCCCATTAAGCCTAAGCTATTATCAAGATACGTCGATATTCTTAAAGAAATATAAATTTCCTTAATGTGAATTAAGTATTTATTTATTAAAATGATGATTTAAGTATTAAAAGATGTTTATATATATTTTTAAAAGTAATCTTTGTGTAGCGAAAATTATTAAAAACGTCCAACACAACAAAAAGAAGTAATTTAATTTTTTTTAGTAGTATACTAGATACCTATAGATAGATAGTTTTAGCCACATGCTTTTTCTTAATTATTCTAGGCAGCGAGAACCTGGTACTAAAATACCCAATTCTCCTTCTTTTGTCCGTATTCAAGAGAATGTTGTAACAAGTAACGGTTCTGTGTAAGTGTCTTAACCGGAGCAGGAAAATGAGAGTAATACCGATTGGGATCAACCCATTGCGTCTACAGTTAAATCAATCTATAAAACCAAAAATAATCCAAACCAACCAAAGGAGGTTCTCCAACCTCCCACGCGAGGTAGTTGTGTTCTTTACAAATATGTTCGATCCAGACAGTCTTTTCCACTTCTGTATTGCAAACTCCGCACATAATTTGGTGGTTACGAGTAAACTGAAAAATATATATTTTATATTGTACATTATTATAAAACCATATTTTGTGTAATTTTAATAATCCATCAAAATTATCAATAAAAATTCCATAGCAAGCATATTATAATGATTATACATTATAACAGCTGCTATTATTCTATTATATCCATCCATAAACATTCTTTTTATGGATCTTAAAGTATACTTACTCGCCAATAACTACAGATCTTTACATGAGCAATAAATTCATTCACATCGTATACTTCTTTATCACAAAATGTACATATTATTTTTCCAGTTTCAGATAATCTTCTTTCTAAGTTTTTGAATAACGTTTTATCTTCCATGTCCTACAAAGTGTGAAATAAAATTTGTAATTTATTATTGTACTATATATATTTGGAAGTCATGGAAAGTAGTCATTTTATTAACGTCATTACGACGTAAATATTAAAATAGAAACCTTTTTTTTGATTATAACTCTGTAACATTATAAGTGAAATATTTTGTTTTGACTACTTTTAAAAATAAGTTTGCTTTTGTGGTAAAGATATTTTTTTAGCAAAGATTGGCAACGTTAGTATTAATTATACAAAATGACTGTAATAGAAATGTGAAGTATTTGTATACCACCAGTTAACATAACAGCATGGTATACAATGGTGTATTGATAGAGTACATATTGTTAGGCGCTCATTGACGAAGTGGTTTGTGCCAGTCAGGCACGCAGAAGCGCCATAAATAAAGAATTGAACTAAGTGGACAGTAAATATGAGATTTTTGATTAATCAAAGTAAATTGTAACAATGATATATTTGAATAATAACGACGAACGATGAATAGGATATCACTATCGATCAGTTTCTTTTAGTATAGGAGAAGAGTCGTTGTCTTTATTCAAAGAGTATTTTAATTGATCATTCAAGCGAACGCAGTGGATGGATTTTAAGAAAGTTTTAATTGGTGATATTACACTCGCAGGCTCGCCCCACGCTCTCCGGGATGGGTAAATGCCTATACTAAATAAACATTCCTGTATCTACAAATTTAAAAACAAAGTAGCACTAAAATTATATAAATCGCTTGGAAGCGACTTTATTTTTATACTAACGAGCCGCTCGCGGCTTCGCCCGCTTAAGTTACCTAGATCGCGTTCGTTCTAAAATTTTATACCTACGTCAATGCATGTATATATTAAAACACAAACGTAATATGTAATTAACATTTAGTCTAAGCAGATTATGTTCTAGCTTTTCTATCATAGCGTAAAAAATACAATATCCACTTTCCACACTTCAAATTATTACTATTTATTTTTTAATTAAAAGAAGTAAATTGAATATTATTATATTTTTAAGTACACCGCGTTAATTCTAATCCTGACAAATGTACTACTACTATATTTCGAATGTTTAAAAT
The DNA here is from genome assembly GCA_037127375.1 of Dione juno. NCBI lineage: Eukaryota > Metazoa > Arthropoda > Insecta > Lepidoptera > Nymphalidae > Dione > Dione juno. The sequence goes on along the minus strand of JAXRJS010000007.1, from coordinate 5,046,843 downwards.
AAAATATTATAGTAAAAAATCTTAGTAATTTATTCGAGAAAATCTATTATATATAATTTAGTTTCACATGCATTAATCAACGTAAATAAAATATGTTTATTTTTTTTCTACGGAAACCTCATTGAGTGCCAGGGCGACAACCGCTTTATATGTTGATTTAGGTCAAAATGCTGTCAAAATTTACTCATTCTTTGCAAAACTGTTGCAATGTTTGAATTCATCCATTTTAATTTTTTTGACCAATAGCTTTTACGTGATTCGCGAATAAATAAACAAACATCCGGCCAAAAAATCCACTGCGTAGTTTTTAGCATATATTCCAAAAACTTTTATGAACATTGACTTTTCTATACTTTCATACTACGCCAAGTTCATCTATGGTCTGTATAATGAGGGGGGTATCGTATCATTTCTCTCAACCCCCGAGGGGGAGAGGGGAAACGGCATCAGGGCAATGCCCTCTGGCCGTGGGTTCTGCCGACGCCCATTAATATGGGCGTGTCGTCGTGATGGGCTTAGGCCCTGAAATTTTCATTATTGTTGGGTTGAGGGTAAGCAACAAAAAGGTGAGCTAGCTGCTGTCAGGGCGATCAGCCCAGCCAGTTGAAACCTCTGGTTTTGCAGAGAAAACCCGGCCAGGCGACCAGCGGCCTGAGCAGCAGATCAGGAGTCGTGTTGGGGGGGAAGTATATCCCTGGGGAGTCGTTTCCTAGGGGCATCCGGGGGGCGGGTATGCCATGGTGCGATGCCTCGGATATGAGGATGATCCGAGGCATCAGCGCAGTGATACATCTGGGCTGCGAGCATCGAGACATGCTCTTCGAGACGCTCAATGCGGAGATCACGCTGTATTGTAGCGTTTCTCACGCAATGAGGAGCCCCGGTCACACGTCTCAGGCTAACGCTCTGTATTTTTTGAAGGAGATCACGCTGGCGCGGGCTGGTAAGTGAATACCAGGCCGGTGCTGCATACGTCAGGTGGGGCCTGACGTATGTTTTGTATATTGACAGCTTTGTACGTAATGGGAGTCGAGACCGGAATATAGGCCGCAGCAAGTGTAGTGCGACCCTGGCAGCATTTTTGGCCTTTTTCACCTGGCCAGTCATTGTCAGACGCCTGTCAATGACCACACCTAGGTAGGTGGCGTTGTAGGACCAAGGGATCTCCGTGCCATGAATAACCAGAGGGGGAGGCTGCTTTCTTTTGCCCCCAAAGGCGATGGCTTGGGTCTTCGCGACGTTGAGCGACAGCCTCCACTCCGCCAGCCAGTCCGGCAGGAGGTCCAACGCTCGTTGAAGTTTGATGGCAGCGTGGTTTGCGTTCAAGGATTTGGTCAGGAGCGCAATGTCGTCGGCGTATAAGGCCAACATAGCGTCCTGACCCACCGGAATGTCGTCCGTGAACGCTGTGTATAAAATTGGGGACAGAATACTGCCCTGGGGAACTCCTGCCAGAATAGGTCGGCAGGAGGACACGGCGTCATTTACCCTCACCCGAAAAGTGCGTTCCCGAAGGAAGTCCTGGAGCACCCGCGCTAGTTGGTGGGGAACACCAGCACGGAGGACTTTGTGCAGCAGACCTGGATGCCACACGCGGTCGAATGCTTTGGATACATCCAGGAAGGCTGCTGCTGGTACCTCCTTCCTGTTGAGTGCGGCCGATGCGAAGTGGATCACTCTAGCTAGCTGCAGAGTTGTGGAGTGACCACTGCGAAACCCAAACTGTTCGGGGCGCGGTTCGAGGAGCGCCTGAAATAGCGGTAGCAGCAGTTTCTCGAACAGCTTGGATGTCGAACTCAACAGGGAGATTGGTCGGTAGCTGTCAGGGCGACGCGGGTTCTTCCCCGGTTTGGGCAGCATCACCACCAAGCCCTCTCTCCACGCTTTGGGAAAATATCCCAGGCGGAGGCTGGCGTTAAAGAGCCTAGTAAGTGGTGACGCTATGGCTTTCAGGGGTGTATAATGAGATGTATATAACTTACAACATTAACACTCATAAAAACATCCCGCCAGCGTAATACAGAAATTTTATTTCAATGAATAGCTACATCTGTTGACAGATATTATAAAATATTACTATAAAAACAACACATAATATAGGTTTTCGAAAATGATTTTAGGTAATTTAAAATCATCATCAATAGATTTCATTCTATCAAATACTACTGAATTACCTTCTAATCGTTAAATGTCACGATAATAGCTGTAAATCAAATGATTTGTTACTATTACTGTGACATCTAGCTAAACTGTGGAAATAATTTTCAATTGCTTTTATGTTTAAATTTAAAAAACTTTTGCCATTTGCCATTGTTACTAAATGAGAATGAAATAAAACTACCTTTATTTTTAAGTAATCGACGTAATTTAACTGTCTCTGTTTTTATTTTTCGTTCAAGGTTTCCATTGCACATCAGGATAAAAACTATCCTATATATATTGTGTAAGGCTATGAACTATTAACATGCCAAATGTAACTCACTTCTCTTCAGTAATTTAAATAAATTAAATTTATTACTTTTCATCTATTTTAAGGGAACAGCATGGAACACCAGGATAAAAACTAAAATTTATGTGAGTCGGGACTATAAGCTATTACTATACAAAAATTTATTCATTTCTGTTCAGTAGTTTTTGCCTGATTGGTGGACAATAAACCGACAGAAAGACAGACAGACAAACATTCTGCTGAGTGGATTTTTAGCTTCTATTGGCGTTATATTAACCGACCCAATCAATATTTATTTGAAATATTTTATGTACAGAATTGACTTTTCTATCCTTTTATTATATATATAGATATAGATTATAGAGTTCATAGAATGAATAACAGAAATAAATGTTTCCACGATTGTGGGATCTTCGCATGACAACATTATTTTATTACGATTAGGAATTACAAACTGTTTACTCACAAAGTCTTTTTCACCGTCTTTCCATGCTATAAAGTCGTGTTCACTGGAAACGTGATCGTTCCATTCTGCATTTGGCACTTTCGCTTTACAAACTCCACACACGATGCGATCAGCATTACGATTCTTTTTTGGGCTCGGACTCGGCTTATCACTTTCAGATGTAGTTGTAGACCTCTTCCTTTTCTGCAATGTGTTGTTTAATGCAGAATGCATCATTGTGAATTTAACAAAATATGTACTTAGTGTTTTTACGAAACATTATTCTTATTTAAAAAAAACAAAATTAAAAACGAATGGGCAGAATGAGTGATATAATAATAAAAATAAATATGTATTATGTAATATATTATATATACCTTAGATTTATCAGTTGTAGTTACATTTTCTTTGCATGGTATTTGAGTTTCAGTTGAAAGTCGTTCTCTTTGCTCAGAGTTAATTGGAACGCTTGCATCAACGTTTTTGATGTTATTTGGAGATACATCTATTGATTTCTAAAACATAGTAGAATGGTTGAAAAAAAATATATATAATCTATTGTTGTCATTATTAGCTAGGTACTTCATTTTAACTTAAGCTCAAGTTCTGTATGATTAACTTACTTCCATAAAGTAGTTTAACTAAAATTATTATTAAGAGTAACCAATTATTATTAATTTATTATTTTTATTACAATACTTACATCACTATTGCACATATTAACGCTGTTATTTAACATGTTAGCAGTAACATCTTTATTTTCTATATCCATAAACTCATTAATACTCTCCGCATTTTCTCTAACCGAAGAGTGATTTCGTATAAATTGTTCATTGTTTGCTGGTTTTAATTTTGGAAAAAGAATATCCAAGTCTATATTTTTGTAAACATTCTCAATATTGTTACAACATATAATAGAACCAAAATGGAAATCATCAGGTAATTTGTGATCTAATTGAAATATATCACTTACTGCAATTTCGACAGTTCTGTTTATTTTCGTTGCTACATTATCATCATAAATACTACAAAGAAGTTCAAATGAACATACGGGTTTTCTAGACCAAAAATGAATATGTTCGTAGTTTGTGCCATCATTACAATAAGTAAAATGGCCAAAATCTTCACATACACAAAGATTCTGCCCAACAGCCAAGCCACATGATTCCTTCACTGTCACTTCAGAACTTTCAATTTCTAAATTATCTTCTGAGCTATTCAATGTTAAAATGCTGGGATTAATAACTTTTGATTTTGGTCTCTTAGAATATGTACGTAAATGCTGATCTTTCATAAATTTAATATTACCACCCGGTTTTTCAACTCCTTGTATACTCAGTTTAGAGGTAACAATATTGCCTTCTGGACTTATTTTTTTATCTTTGTAGATTTTTGTTTCCATCATACCATTTAAATTGCTTTCAATATTTTTGTCATTTTCAGCAGAAGATCCTATTGATATGGAAACAGGCACATTTTGGTGATGACTATAAGAATATGTTCTCAATTTACTACTATGTCCCTTTGTATTACATTTTAAACTTTCCTTAGTTAATAGTTTTGTGTTTATATCATGGTGAGAGTTATCTTTGTTAATAAGATTGATTTGTGAGTTACATTGTTTATCTTGAATTAATTCCTTCATTATCATTCCATCATTGTCATTTGTTTCCCTACTGTTTATTTCTTCTAAGTCTGATAATTTAATATTTTCACAATTATATTTTGTTTCCTTAGAAGATTTGTCTAAGCTTAGTTCTTTAGATAAAAAAATATTATTAGAAACTTTTTCGATTAATGGAGAATCAGATTTTTTTTCTAAGCTATTATTGGTTATTTGATTACAAGGCAATATTGAATCAGATGGCTTGAGATATTTTAAATGATTTGTTTCTTCAAGTTTTAATACTTCCTGTGATATAATATTTATTTTCTTATTAAGGTTGTATTTTGAACTTGGCATATCATTAGATACATTATCTAGTGTCTGTCCTCCAGCAGCAGATAATATAACTTCATTTTGAATATGGATACCAGGTTTAAGGTTTAAGGTTTCCATTTTAACTTTTGCGATTTCACAATTGTTTTGAGTATTTATTTCATAATTTGAACAATTTTCATCAATGCTATATGCTATAAGTTGTTTTGTTTTATTTGGAATTTCGTTTAAGCACCCATGTTTATTAGCAGAAATCAAATCAAGTTCATTTGAATCAACATCAGTTTTCACAGTATCGAATGTTGGGCTCAAAAGTACAGATTCCTTCATTAAATTTGCTGTTTCTAGAATTGATGATTTGTTTTCATGGCATGTATGAATGTATTCTTTAGTCGTTGATTTGTTTGTATCATGAATATTTTCTGAAATAAAATTAATTTAAATATTTATAGAACATTAAATATATAATATGATATAATTTTATTTTTCCAATTACTCATAAACTATTTCAAATAATAGTTCTAAATATAGTCGCAATAAGTGTAAGGGCAATATTATAAACAAAACTATAGGCTTACTATTTATGGCACTATAGGCTTACTCTATATATTCATATATATTCACATGTGTGTGTGTGCATATATATATATATATATATATATATATATATATATATATATATATATATATATATATATATATATATATATATATATATATATATATATATATATATATATATATATATATATATGAGAGAATATTTAAAATGTTTTCATTTGAAATAAAATCTTACTGTATTGCAAACAAACATAAATAATAAATATATTTATATTACAAAATAAAATTTAGAAAACAAGAAATTTAATTTTATCACGAATCTCTCACCTTTTAATAATTCTTTTTTATTAGAAATTTCTTTTGAATGTTGTAAACTTCCCAAGTTGATACCTAATTTTTCTAAAATATCAGGTGGTAAAACCAATACTTCTGGATTATCACTTGTATTTGGATTACACTTGACCCAAGATTGGTTTTTATTTTTTTTAGAATTCATTATAATTTAAAATAACTTTAAAAAAATTTAGTTAAATAAAAATATCAACTGAAAAAAATAATTGTATTCTAACACTTAGATTTGAACCCTGAATCTATAAAAATGTAACAAAAAGACCAAGAGAAACAACTCAGCCATATTCAACTTGTCAATTGAACTGAAATATAGTTACTATATATAAGTATAAAAATATTTTAAAAAAATATTCTTTATCAATACACCAGGACTAACATACCCATCACATTGAATAAAATTAAAATATTTTTTCAAATAATATCAATAATATCGCTAATACGCATAAACATCACCAAAAATTATAATCTTAGCACATATATATTTTAATAATAAAAACCGAGACATAAAAACATCATATTATTAACTATCTGGAAAGGTGGAATCGAACCAACGTCACAGAAAATGTAAGAACACGTGCTACAAGTCAAAAAACTGAGCTAGAAATACGATTGTGATCATGTACAAAATTACCAAACTATACTGAAATAAAAATAAATATAATAAATAATAAAATCAATAAAAAGTACAGTTTCTTTAATAAAGCTAAAAACTATTTATATAAAGCTATAACTTACATATGTTGTAACATCCATGTTAATTTTTCAAATAAATTTTGTGAATATATATTTTGTATATTATGAGTTATAAACGCGCTACCTATATTGGAAATTAGTAAAATAGATAATTTTTCATTAAACTCTATCGATATAAAATAGGTTAGAAGTACAAAAAATCTGAATTTGTTATTTGACAACTGACAAATGGAATTGAACATTGACAGACTAATACAATTTATAAGTCTGTGGTGCAGATTATTAATACACACGCATTTGTGATTCGAGTATTCATAAATAAGAATTGAGTGTTGCATTTTTGAATCTCCAGGTAGTACTTAAAGTGGCAAATCTGATATGAAAAAAATTTTTTTACACTTTTGATGCAAACAAATTTTTTTGTAACTCCTCTCCATCGGTTGCGAGCATTTTTCTATTGGTTTTGTTTTCGTTGGTGATGATCTGAGGGTCCACGATGTTAAATAGAGTGGTGGTTTCACACTCGGTAGAAGTCTGTATTGTGATGTATTTTAATTCAATCTCATTCTCTGCTTCGAGTTAGTTGGTAGGTAGGTAGCTGAGACTAGCTTTGTATCCGGAAGTCCAGTGACAGTAACCCTGAGTGCAGTGCAGATATAAATGTTTTGCAGAATTGGGCCTCTTGGAAACCTAAACATTTTTTATTTATATAGTTTTAAACAGAGTAAAGTGTCCTGTGTAAAAAATTTTAAAGCATTATTTCCTTTTAAGTTCAGTATCCTATAATAAGATTTTTTTTTAATTCTTCCAATTGCTGCTATTGCGTCACCAAATCAATTCGTCAATTGGCTTCCTAACAGCGTAAGTTAGTACTCCTTTGATTTACACTTCATAAGAGAAAAATATGCGATATAGCTATTGGGGTAAGTTAGAACTTACAAGTCTTCGTAAAGCTAATTCTGTGAGACCGAACTTCATCTGATTTAATCTTACATAATATTTACTGCTGATGTATAATTGTTATATTATAGCAAATGCTTTATAAATAGCTTCTGTCATGAATCTGCTAAATCTGCAAAGTATACCACGATAAAGTACAACTCTGAAAATCGATGAAAGGTGACCTTAAATAAGGAAATAAATTCATCTGTTATTGTAATTCAATTATGAAGCGTACGTAACAAGGTCTGATAAATAAAAATTCTAACTTTCAAGAAAATAAGATATTTTATGATAAAATGCTACTTTTTAATAAAGGGTTTGCCAAATGCACGCATGACAGTTTTTTTAAAATAAGCACGTAAAGACCTTCTACGTCTTCTTAGTCTACCAAGCAGAACAGTACTAAGTCACATAGTTACAGCAGTTTGCAGGGTATATGTTAGAATTAATTGCATAACCAAATATACTTATTCACCTTATAATATCTTATTGATTTTAGTATCTGATATACAATTTTAATTATAATGTCCATTATTATTACCTGATATTTTTGATAATCAAAATATCAACAGATGTTAATCTAAATTATAATGATCTGTACATTAAATATTCTTAAAACGAATAACGAAAAATGTATATAGGTAGATATAATAATACTTAAAGAATATGAATCTTTGAATTTGAATCTAAACAAAAAAAAAGTTTAATAAAGTAACTGATGTAGAACCAAAATAGATAAGCTAAACAATAAAAGGATCATAAAGTCCATGGTAAAGAAAATGCGGATCTTTAATCCAACAAATATTTTAATTTCCCGCCCGTCTAGTTTTGTGTGGTCCAATGCTAGATGGCAGTAACAAGTTGCTCCACATTTTTTAGTATATGGAGATTGGAGACTGGAGTTGTCACTTAGTTTAGTTGTCACTTGTCTGTTGTCAGTATTGAGTGTTGACCACTTCTTTAAATGTATTCTATTTTATTGACTAATGATATGAGATATCACAGAGATTAAGTAGCCTATTTGTTAGGTGATTTGTGTTTGCTCTAACTAAATTAAAAGATATTTTATAAAATAAAAATTATTAAAGTTTTCAAAGCTGATAACCGAGGTCGGACTAATTGTTTTTATAGGTTAAATATTCACTCAATTGTGGATAATATTTAAAATAAAATGGGAAGTAGTACTAAAGCTTTATCTTTTAGTATTCATTCTGAATGTACTGTAACAAGAGCTCGAACTGGACTTATGAAATTACCCCATTATGAAGTCAAAACTCCTGTTTTTATGCCTGTTGGAACACAGGTACTGATAATATTTTTATTTACAATAATGTTTTTTTTATTGATTGGTTACTTTATTTTTATATATTCTTTCAGGGAACTATGAAAGGATTATTGCCAGATCAATTAGAAAAATTAGATTGTGAAATTATTTTAGGGAACACCTATCATTTAGGAAACCGACCAGGTATTGAAGTACTAAAAAAAGTAGGTGGTCTTCATAAATTTATGAATTGGCAGAGAGCACTGCTAACAGACTCTGGAGGCTTTCAAATGGTGTCTTTACTTAAATTAGCAGAGATAACAGAAGTAGGTGTCAAATTTAAATCACCTTATGATGACACTGAAATAATGCTTACACCAGAAAAATCTATGGAAATACAAAATTTTATAGGTATGTTTACATTTTCGTCACTAACATAATGATCAATAAAATTAAAAAAGGTCAAAGAGACAAAATTTAAAGCCGTCTAGACTTGGTTCCATATTTTTTATTATGTGATTGCTAAATAAATTTTATATAGTATTTATTTTTATAATTCTAGTATTATTACCATGAAGATATGTCTCACCGTCTCAAGTGAAAATTAAAAAAAATACCATTTAGTGATTAGGTAACTAGATATAATAAATTGTCATGAAATAATTTAGGACTATATATACCTTGAATTGTATAAGCTTTTTGTTACTATAATTAAGGAATAAAAAAATATAACATTTTTATTACTTATATATGAAAAAAATTGTCATTCAGAAATATGATTACAACATTATATCTTCTAAAAATCTGAATTATAATTTACAGGAGCAGACATTATGATGCAGCTTGATGATGTAGTACAAACAACATTTCAAGACTACGATAGAATTAAAGAGGCAACAGAAAGGACAAGCAGGTGGCTTGACCGATGCTTGAAGGCTCACAAAAGACCTAATGAACAAAACATATTTCCCATTGTTCAAGGCTTGTTAAATCATGATCTAAGAAAACAAAGTGCTCAAGAACACATGAGCAAGAATGTAAATGGCTTTGCCATCGGAGGCCTTAGGTAAATTTAAAAAATAAAGGTTTATTTATTTTATATAATGTTGCTTAACAACAAACTCAAGGTAAAAGTTGAACAGAAGAATGACAAAGTAAGTAACATGCATATTACCAGATATTGACATTTCTTTATTTCCTTATTATATACCTGTAACATAAGTATATAATTTTATATATTTTGTTGTTAAATTTAAAAGTGATCAAGTTAAGAACATACATTACTTATAGTTATACCTATAAGCTTATAATTATAATATGTATGTGTAAATATGAGTAATGTGTTTAAAATGAATATTACATATAGTCTAGTAAAAGTAATTGTAATTTATCCTTAGTGGTGGTGAAGCAAAAGATGACTTTTGGCCCATGGTTAGCCTTGGTACAGAAATATTGGATAAAACTAGGCCAGTATATCTAATGGGAGTTGGATTAGCAACTGATTTAGTCGTGTGTGTTGCTCTTGGAGTAGATATGTTTGATTGTGTGTATCCAACTCGTACAGCGGTAAGTTTTAAATGTTTACAAATATTTTTCAGTGATTTTTTGCATAATTTTTAAATTTTTGTATCTTTTGTAGAGGTTTGGATGTGCACTTATTAATAAAGGCCAGTTGAATTTGAAACAAAAGATTTATGAAACTGATATGAGTCCTATAGATAAAAAATGTGAATGTGCTACCTGCAAAAATTATACTAGAGCTTATTTACATTGTATTGTATCAATGGAAACAGTTGCCTGTCATCTCATATCTGTACATAATATTGCTTTTCAGGTAAACCTTTTTGATGTTACTTTGTTTTATTGCATATATTTTTGAATTGTAAATGTATATAGTACTTATATGCCTTATTACAGATGCGACTTATGAGAACTATGAGAGAGAATATATTGAAAGGCACTTTTCCAGAATTTGTAAAAGATTTTATGTCTGAAGTATATCCTGAGAAAAATTATCCAAGTTGGATTGTAAACTCATTGAATTCTGTTGGAATAAATATAATTGAAAGTTAGTTACATGATATAAATAAAACCAAAATATAAAATTAAATGTTTTTCTTTTTATTAACTTTACATAAAGTCATCAGAGTCATTTCCATCATAATTTGTAGTCATATTTTCTGTCTTCATTAGAGTAGTATAACTTCTTAGTTCAGCTTCCTCTTTCTTACGCTTTTCTTCTTCTTTTTCTTTTTCCTTTTTTTCTCGTAATATTTTCTTTTTATCTTCTCTTTCTAATCTGTCTCTTGTTTCTCTTTCTAATCTTAAATCTGGAAATGCTTCTCTCTTTGTTTTATTAAGCCGATTCATTGTTTCATTAATTCTTTTCACTACTCTAACCTTTCTTACATCACGATCTTTGTGGAAGGCAACTTGCCCCACCTGTCAATAATAAAAGTATACAACTATTTATAATATTTTAAATAAGTAATGTTATTGTGCAAATAAGAGTACATAGTGTAATTTCTTTTTTTGATGTTTGTTTATATAGTAAATATGCACTTATATTGAACAACCATTTTAGAGGAGGTTGATGAAACTAAAAAATCATACTTACCTCCATGCTGGGTGTTTTTTTCAGATTAGCCCACATGGTGTAAACAATATCAATATCATTCATTTTATTACCCATTATTGAATTAGCCTTAACTAATTGACAGGCATCATCAAGTACTGAATTTGGTATGTCATCTATAGTTTGGCCCTGAAAAAAGGATATATAAAAAAAGAACATATTTTACGACTTGAGTCAATTTAAACAAGTCTCACCGGCGCCAGACGAAGATAAACATGCGCTGAAGAAACTTTATCAACATGAAACCAAACATCTTCAGGCCAACCCCATTTTATTAAATCTTCATCTAAAATGCAAAATAAATGATAAAAAATATCATTCATACATTCTGTACAAATAAATTTAATTGTTAATATTACTTTCATGTTTATCAGCTCCCATAAAAAGTGTTACTGGAGGTGATACGACATTACTTGTGAAATAAAAAACCATTTTATATATAATTATTATTAAACTCTCGAAACAAAATTACACAAACTACAAAGTCTAGTCATTTTAATTTAATGTATGGAATATGGAATACGGGAACGAAAATGTCAATGTCAAATATGGCTTAATTGTGTTTTTTAATATAAATTATTCTATTATTTATATTATAAATGTATTCAATAAAGAATATATACAATTTTAATAATATATTAAGCAAGTTAAGCTAATGTTTTCGGATGTTGATAACTATGTAAACCTAAACGTAACCATCGGATATAAAATACGGTTTACATATTTTTTTATGTATTCGATAATAATCTGTATCCACATATAATACCATAAATATCACTTATAATTATTGTTGTACATTTTTAAAAATATTTTTTACTTCTTAGTTCTTAACGTTACTTGTTACCGTCTTTTGAGTTCTGGCAAGTGTCATAAATCATAATAGACGAGGGCCTAGTAGGACTTTTAACGTTAACCAAGTAATTTTACATCAATTTAATCTAAAAATATGTTTTAGCGTTAGTTTGATAACAATTATTAGTAATCTAATATAATTCATTAATTTTATTTTAAGTTCTTTGTATCCATTAATATTCGTAACTTAGCCTACGCTAAGTGTTTTGACTCTTGTTGCCGTCAATTTCGTGTTCAAATTACTTCTATTATGGGTAGTCCGGAAAGAGAATTGTGTCCTCCTCCATCAGAGGAAGATGAGTTAACTCTTCCACGCGCCAGTATAAATAAAATGATTAAGGAATTAGTACCTTCTGTTAGAGTAGCCTTTGAATCACGAGAACTGATATTGAACTGTTGTACAGAATTCATTCATTTAATTAGTTCTGAAGCTAATGAAGTATGTAATCAAAATAATAAGAAAACAATCAATGCTGAGCATGTCCTCACAGGTACGTATTTTAATATATTCAACATATTTATCAGTACCATAATAGTTACACATTTTATTTTAGGCTTAGTAATTTAGTCTTAAAGCTAAAAAAAACTGTGTAACTAAGCTACCTCAAAATTTTATTATTTGTAAAAAAACAACATTATTCTGTTATGTGTATATTTTTTCTTCCTTAATCGTTTTACTTTCCCAATTAAATGAGAGAAGTCTTAATTACAACTGAATAATAAATTCTTTGTATATTTTATCGTATTTAATGTGTACCACAAAGACAACTCTTTTTACAGTGTTAAGAGTATTAGAAGTTTTAACAGTACTTTTTATTTATTAGCTCTAGATAGATTAGGCTTTAGTGACTACACAGTTGAGGCAGAAGCAGTGTTAAAAGATTGTAAAGCAGTAGCAGCCAAAAGGAGGCGACAAAGCACTAGACTTGAAAACTTGGGCATACCAGAAGAAGAACTTTTAAGACAACAACAAGAACTCTTTGCCAAAGTATTATTTAAATTTTTATTTTAAGTAAAATAGTTAAATTTTATAATTAATTTATATGTTTACGATAGTCAGAAGCTATAGTAATTTGGAAATCAGCTAATTTCAAATTATAAGCAACCATGCAGTATATGCAGTAATATTTATAATGTTCTTCTTCTTTATTTTTTGTGAATGTAGTTGCAGGATTCTTGAATCTGATCCTTAATGGTTATAATGGTTTCCACCTTGAAATTCAATTATTTTGTTTATATTAGTGGTCCATAAAATAATTTTTTAACTTTGACTTTCACATGATTTTAATACATGTTTTCAAATGATCAATCATCCCAGATATATTTTTCTAAATTGCAATTTTGCTAAATATCCTTAAGATTTTAACATTTTTAATTGTTTTCTTCCAACAGTAGACCCGGAGATGAATTGCTGCAAATAAACAGAAACAGACTATTAGTGTTTTTACATCTCCCTACATTGTTTCATTATATAGCATATATAATAGCAGTTGTAATCATTTTAGGCTAGAGAGGAACAAGCAAAACAAGAACAACAGCAATGGTTGTTACTACAACAACAAGGATTAGTTGGAGTTGAAGGGGCGACTCAACCATATGTTCCACCACCTTCAGGGATGAAGCAAGATGATACAGAAGATGATGACTATTCATAGAATTTATAACATTTTAACATGACAGAAAGCAAATGTAACGGAAGATTAAAATTATTTTGATTATTTTTAGTTACATCTACACATATAATAAATGTGAAGTCTTTTACCAATTTAAGTGTTGTTTAATTTTTATTTGGAGCTTCACGCTGTTTCCCGCACATAGCAGGATAGGCAGAGGGAATCGTAAGCAGAAGGTACCTTGTGTTAAGACCTTTTGAGTCATTACATGTTGAGTGGCGCATTGCCTTGTTGAGGAGTGTGGAGTGATGTAAATTAAAATGATTCAATCTCCCCGAGTGGGAATCAAACCCACAAACCGTCGCGTTTACAGGCAGATGCTGTATCTCTGCGTCACAACGGCTTAAGTGTTTATTATGTTAAAACTATAAGAAAACAATCATCGTAGTGACGGTTGGCTACATTTATTAGATCGTCGAGGGTCTACAAGGACGCTACGAGGGTGTCGAAGTACTCGATGTGGATGGGGAGCTACGCGCTTTAACTATCAGGGGATTAAAGTGGGAGTCTGCGCGCTCGTAGTAGCTCTTGGTAAAGGCTGTACAGCTCTCCATGAGCGATTCCAATTCGAAATCTTTATGGATATCCACGTTACGACCGTACCAGGGATACCTGGATGCCATTCTAAGGAATTTATTTTGAATTCTCTGTAAGAGATCTATCATAGTGTGTGCGAAGACTACACAAGTCACAGACTACACACTAATGTAAGTCTAGAATATAATATGACGCTTAAATATCTAATTCGAAGGACCGGTTTACCTTGTAAATAAATAGTAGAGACAATCTCGTAAGTTTTATTAATGACTTATCTTAAGTGCCCTATTGGTCCTATACTTTACTAATATGCGTTTACATAATACTTTTTAAAGAATCCTTTATATTTATCTAAATGATTTCATTCTTAAATTGTAATCTAGTTTATTTATTAAGTGAGGAATTGTGTGGCCCTGGTGCGCTTGCCATACTTAGTTCCTGACAAAGTAACTTATTTATTCTGCGTCATACTACGAATTGTAATGTTATGAGATTTGTTATTTTGAAAATTACAATTGATATACTTTTCTTGTAATATTAAATATCTAATTTTATTATATAACTTCGCTGAAAAAGTATAATTTCGCCAAAATCTGCAAAATCTGTTTTATATTTAATGGGATGATATTTTTAAGGTAATATATTAGCGACCTGCTTGCAGTTTCGCCCGCGTAAGTAAGCCAGATCGCGTTCGTTTTATTAATTAAAGAGCATTTTTGGCTGACGTATACATTATTTAACTTGTAAAACTAAGCTAATGCTATGTAATGCTTGACTTAGCGGTCATGGCAAAACTTATAAAACATGCCTCTGTTATCTACTTCTTCTTCCACTTAGCATTATCCCGGCCTATTGCCAGGGTCTGCTTTCCTACTTAGTCTACTCCACTTTGCACGGTCTTGAGCATCCTCAGTGGTTAGTCCACTGGCTCTCATGTCGTGCGTTACGTCGTCCAGCCATCGCTTCCTTGGGCGTCCGGGGGGTCTTACTCCAGGGACAGACATATCAAGGCATTTTCTTCCGACGTAGTTCTTAGGCCGGCGCAAAACGTGGCCATACCATCTCAGACGACGCTCTTGGAGCTTATCCGCTACGTCAAGACTACCTCGAATGAATGTGTTGCGTATGCGGTCAGCCCGAGTAACGCCACACATCCACCTCAGCATCTTCATCTCCGTTACGTGAAGCTCCTGAGTGTGCCGAGATAATGCTGGCCAACATTCGCTGCCGTATAGAAGAACTGGTCGGATCATGCTCTTGTATATCAGCCCCTTGAGTTTGGGCGATATTCTGCGATCGCAGACCACACCAGTGACCTCCCGCCATTTGGCCCAAGCAGCGCTAACCCGGGCGTGGACATCGTAGTCGATGCTTCCGGACTCGTGCATAATGGATCCAAGGTACCTGAACTTCTCCGACTTAACGGCTGGCTCAGGCCCGATGTGGATGGTGCTCGAGTCTGGGTTCCCGCAAGCCATGTACTCGGTCTTTGACACATTCAGTTTAAGACCACCGTTCTCAAGCGCACCCTTCCAGGCATTCACTTTACGCTCCAGCATCAGTCGGTTCTCGTCAATGAGTACTATGTCATCGGCATACATCATCAGCCATGGAGGCTGGTCCTGGATGTGAGCCGTGACAGTATCTAGCACTACATTAAACAAAAGTGGACTAAGAGCTGAGCCTTGGTGAACCCCTACTGTAATTGGGAAGGGTTTGGTATCGCCAACAGCGGTCCTAACTGTAGAAACAGAGTAGTTGTACATGTCTCTGATAATAGCAACATAGGATTCAGGGATCCCTTTGGATCGCAGTGCCCACCAGATACACTGACGTGGCACACAGTCAAAGGCCTTCTGCAGGTCTAAGAATGCCACATGCAGAGCTCTCCTCTTTTCCCTGTGTGCCTCCATCAAAATTCTGAGGGCAAAAATGGCGTCCGTGGTGCCTGATCCTGGCTGAAATCCATATTGACACTCAGAGACAGTACACTCTCGGCGGAGCCTGAGGGCAATCACGCGCTCGAAAAGCTTCATGGTGTGACTCATAATCTTAATGCCCCTATAACTACCGCAATCTTGAACACTGCCCCTTCCTTTGTAAATAGGGGTAATAAAACTGTGCCGCCATTGATGTGGCATCGTCCCAGTGTTCAAAATGCGGTTAAAAAGATCAGTAAGCATGAGCACACCACGAGAGCCCTAACGATTTCCACGCTTCGATCGGAATATCATCAGGTCCCACCGTCCTTGCCGTTCTTCATGCGTCGAAGACAATTCCGAGTTTCATCAAGGGTTATTGGAGCAATAAGTCCCAGGTTAGGAGGTGGTTCAGACGGAATACTACCCGGGTGCTGAGTATTCAGCAGCTCCAAGAAGTAACTTCTCCACCTCTCCTTCACAGAAGCATGACTACAAAGCAGCTTGCCCTGGGAATCTCTGACGCAAAGACATTTTGTGATATCTTGCGTCGCTTTATCCCGAGCACGTGCCAATTTGTAGATGAGCTTCTGCCCCTCCACAGTTTCAAGTTTATCATATAGAAGTAATAAACTTTCACTGCGGGCTCTGGCTACAGCTCTTTTGCTGGCACGTTTCGCTGCTATGTACTCCAGTCTGTCTTCAGGAGAGTTGGAACGCTGCCACTCCTTAAATGCAGCCTTCTTATCATGAATCACCTCCTGTACCTTGTCATTCCACCACCATGTCTCCCTGTCCATAATACGTCCTCCCTTAGAAACGCCAAGAACATGTTTACCAGCCGTAATAATTGCTGACTGAGCTCGATCCCAAGCATCCTGAGCAGTTTCGGTGTTAGTTGTTAAATTTTGACTGTTAACCTCTGCCAGAAAGTCGGTCTGCATCGGTCCATTCAGCAACCATCACTTGATCTTAGACTTACGCGTCTCGGCTAATTTCTTTATCGGGGTAACGACATAATCCATGACAAGAAGACGATGTTGGGCCGTGAGGCTTTCACCAGGAATGACTTTACAGTTAGTTACCTTGCCAACATGACACCGCCTGGTCAATAGATAATCTATTTGGGTTGAGTGGAGTCCACTCGCATACGTAATAAGATGCTGCGGACTCTTTTGGAAGAACGTATCCACGATGGCCAGATCAGATACAATACAGGTTCTTAGGATATTTTCGCCCTCTATATTGCGGCGACCGTGACCAAAACCACCGTGGACACGTTCATACGTATCCGCAGCCTTACCCACGTGACCGTTAAGGTCTCCCCCAACTATGATCACCTCGGTAGATGGTATAGCGAGTACAACGTCTTCATATTGCTCCCAGAATGACTCCTTTTCGGCCCCGCTACGACCAGCCTGGGGAGCGTAAGCACTGATTAAGTTGGCGATAGCCCCCTCAACCAGTACCTTCACCCGCATCAGGCGGTCGCTGCGTCGGTCAACTTCAAGGAGACCATTCCGTAGCTCTTCAGATAAAACTACTGCTACACCAGTTTTACCGGAAGGAGACCCAGTGTATATGAGCTGGTAACCCTGTCCGATGATACGGGACTTATTGCCCTTCCAGCGGGTTTCCTGAAGGAAAGCACACTGGACCCGACGCCTCATGAGTACATCTGTTAGTTCCCTGCATCGTCCGGTTAGAGAGCCAATATTCCACGTTGCAAAGCGGAGTTTCCTTCTGGGTACTTTCTTCTTTAGCCGTGTCCGTACTTGACACGGTAGCCCTTGCCCATTTAACACAGGTGTAGGGCGATGTGCCTGCGCGTCGTTTAGCGGCGACGCCCTAGCAGTATCCAGCAACATCTTTTTCCTTTTCATATGTGTGGCAGGTGGCGGCTTTTTAATGGAGCGATTGCCATCTGACCTCCAAAACCCATTTTTGTGGGAAAAGCCAAGGATGAGAGGGGAAAAGATTAGTAGAAAAGGGGGGAGGGGGTAAGGACACCACTTTCATGGATTGGGAAGGAGTATGACAGTGGTGGCTCGAGGATCCGGGGTCGCGTACCCGTATGCCCAGTACCAATATCGGATAGATATTTGGCCAGACACCCTCTGGATATAAAACATGCCTCTGTTATCTATATCTATATTATATAACTAGTGACCTGCTCGCGGCTTCGCCCGCTTAAGTTAGCTAGATCTCGTTCGTTCTAAAATCAATGTATCTAAATGTTTCTTGCATGTATATATTAAAACACAAACGTAATATGTAATTAACATTTAGTCTAAGCCGATTATGCTCTAGCTTTTCTATCATAGCGTAAAAAATACAATATCCACTTCCCACACTTCAAATTTATAATCCAAATCATACCAAAACTATTTATTTCTTATTTATTGGAACGCCATAATAATCGCCAGCGGGAGATTTCCTGGAATCGGCGACTTGAACAACGGTCGCTTGCATTGACACCACCCCCCTCCTCCCGCTGATTCCGTTTTCAATATGGATGTCTCGGACTAATCTAGCGACTACGGTTTCAAAACCGTCACTTTGAAATCCGCGAAGCGGAAAGCTCTGGCCCCTAAGGCCCTACCTCCCCTCAAGAAGGCAAACACGCCGAAGGGGAAAAAAGTAGTTGCGGACTCGGACGCGACGCTTCCTGCGTGCGCCGATGCTAATACCGCGCCTCTCGCGCACCCTACCTCGGACGCTCACTCGAATTTCACGCGCTTCACTTCCGACGCCTCCGCGCCCCCCGTATTAAGCCGCCACCGCTCATTTACGTGCAGGACAAGCAATAAGTAGGACTCGGCATCCTCGTGGATGATAACCAACCACATCAAATTCTCCACAACGCGCTTGACTCAAGTTGGAATCAAAGTCCAACTGTCCTCGTACACTGACCGCTCACTTTAGGGAATCCAATGTAGGATATCACTCCTACGCCCTAGAAGACGAGCGCCAACTGCGTGTCGTCATCAAGGGCATTCCTAAAGAGCTGGATCACGAGTACGTCCTCTCTGACTTACGGGAAAAATGTTTCCCCGTGCGTGAACAACAACACTAACACTAAGGCGAAATATGACATTGTCCTTGTTGTCTTGAACCTCAGTGAGAAGTGCAAGAAAATATTCAACTTAAAATCGGTTTGCAACCTCACGGGCATACGTGTAGAACCTCCCTTAACCCGAGGCCTCATAGGGCAGTGCCACCGCTGCCAGAATTACGGCCATTCGGCCAAGTACTGCTTCGCGCGCCCTAGATGCGTGAAATGCTTAGAAGACCACGGTACTGTGGACTGCCCTCGCAAAGTTCCGGGCCCCAATGTTCCCCCGAGTTATGTCATGTGTCGAGCACGGGGGCATCCCGCAAATTATCGCGGATGTCCTTGTGCTCCTCGCAGACGCACACGACGGGAAGGACGAAGCAGGGTTTTGAAACCTGCTCAGCAACAAAAGAACGCTGAGCCTGCTGCTCAAGTGTTCCTTCCCGCTACCCCACCAAGGGTGATGCGTGGTTCAAACCTACGCCCCCTAAGCCGCTGCACAACTAGTGACTCCTGTAGTCAGGTCATCGGTCCCTAGGACAACGGCACCTACAGTCGGTCCCACGTTCACGGCCACCTCCGAGCGTCCGCGCCCGCAGCTCACACCCGCCGGCTCCGCCAATGACCTTTCATTGGTCTTAAATTTCTATCTTAGATATCTATAAATTGATATCTTCTGCATACAGAAATCTTTACTTAAGCATAGTGTTCGTAATCCTAATTTTGCGAACTATATGGTTAAAAGGAATGATAGGATCACTCAAAAAGGTGGCACTATCATTTACTATAAAAGGAATTTGCATTGTGTGCCGCTCGACCCTCCGTCTCTTACTAACATCGAGGCGTCGGTATGCCAGATATTCATGACAGGCTTTAGCCTATAATAATTGCTTTTGTCTGTCTATCACGTTCCAAGCAACTATTAGAAAGCGACACTCTGGCGCTACTTAGTATGGGTGACTCGGTCTTTCTGACCGAGGATCTCAATTGTAAACATAAAAGCTGGAATTGCTCCAAAAATGTATCTAGAGGTAAGCTTCTAGAAGAAATCATACGAAAGTATAATGGTTGTGTTGTAGGTCCCCCTACACCGACCCGTTATGGTCCTTGTGGCTCTGCCGAGGTTCTGGATTTAGCGGTTCTATCGAATGTCAGTCTGTGGTTACAATCCATAGAATTACTGTCTGAACTCTGATCACCGTCCTGTAGTTCTGAAGATAGCTAGTGAGAGCCCTTCTGGCCTCCCTCCTAAGACCGTTGTCGACTGGAAGAGATTTTCGAAGCTTCTCCGTTCCAATGAATCACCACTCCATAACCTGATACCTGGAATAATCGAATCTACAGAGATAGCAATAGACGCGGCGAATTAATTCACTGAATATATATAGAATGCTATCTGAAACTGATCGAAAAAATTGCCAAATCTACAATAGGGAAGATTTGAAATTTCAGAGAAACTTAGGAAGCTCATAAGGCGTAGAAATAAAGCTACCCGACGACACGACTCCTACCCGACTGACAAAAATCGTAGGAAGCTCGATTCGCTCGCTCGCTTCATTCAAAAGAGGAGAGTGAAACACGAGTTTTCGCTCCTCCGTGGTGATTCCTGGGATAATAAGCTCAAAAGACTCTCGCCATCGCACCGGGCTTTCTGGGCTTTGTCGAGAGTTTTTAGAGTGGATTGCCTGTTGGATATGCCACCCCTGACTAGGCCTGACATGTCTATAGCCGCCGATGATACCGAAAAAGCGAAATGTTTAGCAGACAGTTTAGAAGATCAATGCTCTCCAAGCAGTCAGCCCTGTGACCTGCATCACCAGACAAAGGTGGACTCCGTGGTTGAAGAGTGGGCCTCTATGCCCCCGACCGGCGAACCACTTCACCTGACCTCTGTAGACAAGGTCAAAATCATCATAAAAATCTGAAAGATAGGAAGTCTCCGGGGCCTGACCGTTTTACCAACAGAACATTAAAATCCCTTCCGGCCCAGTTCGTGTCTCTGTTAGTGTTGATATTAAACTCACTGTTGAAATTTTACTCCTTCTCGGACGAGTGGTAGGAGGCCAGTGTCATTGGAATACCCGAACCCAATAAGTCGCGAAATCTCGCATCTAGCTATAGGCTATCAGTTTGCTCAGCTGTTTAGGAAAAATTTACGAGAGAATAATCTTGGTTAGACCCTCTGAAATTGTGGAGGCCAAATCCCTGCTCATAAATGAGCAATTCGGTTTTAGTAAAAAGCACTCTGCTGCCCACCAAGTGCACCGCCTCGTAATGCATATAGCTCGTTATAACATCAGAACGACGGCACACAGTAGCACTGCAGTCATTCTTCTCGATATCGCAAAAGCCTTTGACAAAGTGTGGCATAACGGCTTGATTTTCAACCTGCTTGCTTGAATATGTACTTAGACATAAGCTGACACTGTACAAAACATGTGTAAGACCTGTCCTCACTTATGCTAGTGTCGTGTTCGCACACACAAAGCTGAATGCTCTTCAAATAGTTCAAAATAAATTCTTGCGAATTGCGTCAGGTTGCCCCTGGTTCGTTCGCATGTCGACCTACGTGCTACTTCGAGCGCGCAGCTACTCACGCGAACCCCCTTATAGTACAGGCGTGTGACTGGCACCCCGTACGCTAAAACTAAGCTCAGATGCCCACGCAGCGTTCTCTTAGACCCAGATGACCCCATTACAGTTGCTAATGCCCCATATATAGGTAGAAAGCACAAAATACATACATGACACTCACACCGCCGTCGACAGAAGCGACGACGAAGTCCAGCATATTTGACGGACCGACCGCGCGTTTGCGTGGCCGGGCCCAGCGGTTAGGGACTGCTAGATTCCTGTAAATTAGTCTAAGATTTTCCAGTAGCGTCGTCAGGTCGTGGCTAGTTTGTTAAGAATAGGGAACATCCAACAGACCGCTCGTCGGCCGCAAGCCGACGCACGAGTCTCGCAGGAGACGCCCTTGCCGACAACGTCTCCTCTCAAGCAGATACGATAGTGCTTGCTACTTCAGAGGGACAGAGTACCCTCTTCCCTCCCCAACCGGTGTCGCTGTCAAGGACAAGAGCTAACAGCATTAAGCTCACAAAAAAAATCCAAATCATACCAACACTATTTATTTAAAAGTAAATTATATTTTTTATTTTTAAATACTGTACTTCGCATTCTTTATTCTAGTCCCGACAAATGTACTACTACTATCTTCTATTTCAAACATCGCCAATGTTTAAAATAAAATATTATATTAAAAAAAACGTTATTTGAACTTAAATAATGCTCATATTACAAAGTATTTTAGTAATTAAGTAATTTATTCGAAAAAATCTATTATATATAATTAAGCTTCACTTGCAAGTAATCAACGTAATTAAAATATGTCTATTTTTTTCTACGGAAACCTCATTAATACATTTTTAGAAACTTTAATGAACATCGCCAATGTTTAAAATAAAATATTATATTAAAAAAAACGTTATTTGAACTTAAATAATGCTCATATTACAAAGTATTTTAGTAATTAAGTAATTTTTTCGAAAAAATCTATTATATATAATTAAGCTTCACTTGCAAGTAATCAACGTAATTAAAATATGTCTATTTTTTTCTACGGAAACCTCATTAATACATTTTTAGAAACTTTAATGAAAATTGAATTTTCTATACTAAAGTATATACTACGTAAATTTCATCTATGGTCTGTAGATAAATCGATATTAACACAAATAAAAACATCCTGCCAATGTGATGCAGAAATTTTATTTCAATGAATAACAATATCTGTTGACAGATATTATAAAATATTACTATAAAAACAACACATAATATAGGTTTTCGAAATTGATTTTAAATTATATATCAATAGATAGCATTCTATCAAATATGATTGTTACTATTACTGTGACATCTAGCTCCACTGCGGAAATAATTTTCAATTGCTTTTATGTTTAAATTAAAAAAAACTTTTGCCATTTGCCATTGTTACTAAGCGAGAATGAATTAAAAGTACCTTTACTTGTAAGTAATCGACGTAATTTAAGCGTCTCTGATTTTATTTTTTGTTCGAGGTTACCATTGCACATCAGGATGCTATGAACTATTAACATGCCAAATCTAACTCACTTCTCTTCAGTAATTTAAATAAATTAAATTTATTACTATTTCATCTATTTTCAGGGAACAGCATGGAACATCAGGATAAAAACTATATGTATATGTATATGTATATATATAGTTTTAAACTTTTATACCTACATATATATATATATATATATATATATATATATATATATATATATATATATATTATATATATATATATATATATATATATATATATATATATATATATATATATATATATATATATATATATATATATATATACATATATACATATATATATATATATATTTTAAATGTAGACTAGTTTTAAACTTTTATACTTACATCGTATTGTAATTCTTCGATTTCAGAACTAGAATAAAGAAAGCCAAAGTGCCCTACTTACTACCGTGTGTTTAAAAATAAATAAATATTCAATTTAATTTATTATTATGGCTGATATCATTATGGCGTTCCAATAAACAAGAAATAAATAGTTTTGGTATGAACAAATTTCAAATGCGGGAAGTGGATATTGTGTTTTTTACGCTATGGTAGAAAAGCGAGCATAAAGCAAAATCTGCTTACAGGCTAGATCTTAATTACATATACGTTTACGTTTTAATATATACATGCAAGAAACATACAGCTACATTGATCACGAATTTTAATAATAGACAAGAAGAACTGCTAAGTCAAGCGACACACTAAGGTCTGCTACCGAATCAGGGTAATATTAAGTGCACCTTTGACTATGGGACTTGCGTAATAACTGTGTTGTTTCCTTTCCTTTCCATCTGTACACTTACGACAATCTTTATGGCTGCAAAAAAACAAAAGAGTAATGGTATTACAGCGGCTTCTATTTCCACATTTCGTGTTGACTTATGCAACATCAGAAGACTTCATTCTAACCTAAACGCTGTCCACCAACATTTCGATACACCGAAGCTAGCCTTACTCTTTCTAACAGAGTAAAATATATCAACCCTTGCCGACTCGTCATACTTACTGTATCCAGGGCACCCTCACTGAAACACGCCTATATCACTCAAGCTGGCGTGTGAGTGTACATCAGGGATGATATCTGTTGTCAGTGACTCGACAGCATGGAAACACGAGACCTATCAGTATTGTGGGCACATATAGACTATGGTGGTATAATCCGCATATAAGCATCTGTATAGGTCTCATAGCGGTAATCTCATGATTGACGTTTATTTGGACATGTCGAAAAAGCTACAGATTACGTGCTGGAGTGTTACCCTGATGCATAACTTGTGATCCTTGGTGACTTGACCATGCTCACCACACAGAATGGCTTAGATCATACAAAACAGACCGGGCAGACAGCTTTGCGCAGCACATGGCTTTACTAAATGGGTATTTTACTTTACCAGGATACCGGATAGAGAGTGCGACAGTCCTTCCTTGCTTGATCGTCTGTTGACTGCCCACCCGGAGGGTTACCGGGTATCTGTTGATACGCCCTTCGGCACATCTGATCATTGCCTGGTGCACTCTGAGGCACCCTTACCACAACCCGTTCATACACGACCATTGGGAATACGGTTAGTATGGCATTACAAGTCGGAAGATTGAGATAGATTAAGATAATTTTTTGCATCCTACCCACGGTGACAGCTTTGTTTTTCTTCCGACGACCCATCGATCTGCGCAGACGCCGTTACGGACATCATTTTGCAGGGAATGGAATGTTACATTCCCAGTAGTTCGTGTCAGTGGGAAATTGCAACCTTAGTTCCACAGGTCCTGTAAAAGATCAAAAAACTCTAAACAGGAAACTTATCGACTCTGGGTTGAGGCAATAGCTGCGAAGGACCCACAAGCCACTAATCTCAAAAGAATGCTGCTGTAAGAAGCAGGCTGCTCGGGTTAAGGCTAAGCATATTTGCAAAATTGGGAAAAGATTGTTAACCTTTCCATCTGGAACACGTGCATTTTGGTCTCTTGTTAAATATATTGAAGGCTATTTTTGTAAGCCTTCTCTATCACCATTGCGCGAACAAAATGGATCTCTGGCACATACAACAAAGAGAAAAGCAGATGTTCTATGCACTCTTTTTGCATCGAACTCGACTTGGCAATACAACTATCCATACCTGGGTGCAAGCTCACTATGCCAGATGTACGCTTTATGCAAACCGCAGTGCGTCATGCTCTTTGTTCCTCACCTCAGGAAGTCCAGTTATCCCGAAGGTATTCCTGCTATCGTGTTCAAGATGTGTGCTCCCGAGTTCACCTCAGTGCTAACGCGCTTGATCTCCCTATCTTATGCCACCAGAATTTTCCTATTTTCGTGGAAAGTAGCTGTGGAATGGGGTAATGCAATGGGGTAAACCTATTCCTAAGAAAAGTAAATACGGACCCATCCAATTACCGTCCTATTGCGATTACCACCTTACTATCTAAAGTGATGGAGCGCGTAATAAACTCGTAACTAATCGGTTACCTTGAGGTAAACCAGCTTATTAGTGTTTGACAATATGGTTTTCGTCAAAGTCGCAGTGCTGGACACCTCTTGGTTTACTTAACTCACCGCTGGGCAGCCGTTATTGAGAGTGAGGGGAAGCTATTGCAATTAGCTATGATATGGCTATGATATCGGGTCTGGCACAAAGCCCTGTTATCGAAGTTGCCATCATACGGACTCCCCGAGTGATTATGCCATTGGGCAACCAGTTTTGTTGAGCATAAAGGTCGTTGTTCTTAACGTTGAGATTTCAAATGAGGTCCAATTTAGGGAGTCATTTGGAGAGCAAAGCCAAATTGGCTTCAAAAAAGCTTGGGTTACTGAATAGGGTGAAACAGTAATTCACATCAAGTCAAAGACTTCTGGTTTATAAAGCTTAGGCCCTTCCTCACGTGGAATACTGCTCCCGCCTATCGGCAGGCGCCCCTCAGTATCAATTACAGCCACTTGACTCAATTCAGCGGAGGACAGTTCGAATCGTCGATAATCCCAAACTCACAAACGGCTTAAAATCTTTAAATGTGCGACCGACAAAGGACCGACGTACATCTCCGTACGTCGGTCCTTTGTCGGTATTATACCGACTGTACAGTGGGGAATGTTCACAGGAATTATTTGATTTGGTGCCACCATCTTTTTCTTACTATCACACCTCCCACCTAAGGAGCAGATACCATCAGCACCATATAAATGCATTTTTTGCATGAAACGTGCGTGTGTATAGATATTTTTTTTACCCTCTTCCATATTATCTCCTCCCTGAGCAACATAATTTAGAGGTTTTTAAGCGTCGTGTGTACATTCATCTTATCCAACATTAAGGTTGGCAATCTACATACTCTCAGGTTGCTGATGTCTATAGGCGAGGGTGTCCACTAAACATCAGGTGGCCTTTCTGCTCGTGTGCCTTTTTATTATATATTCAAATTCAAATAATTTTATTCAAAGTAAGAATACATGACCTGAGAAGTAATTTACAATTATACAATTATTGATTGATGACAATGATACGCTCGAGATAGACCGGAGCGAGCATTTCATTCAAGGTGTGTTAATCATTTACAAAATCATTAATCCTTCAACACACAAACGTTTTTCTGGGATCCTATTGAAAAAGCGTACACACTGTCCCATGAACGAATTGCGGACTCGATGCAATCGAGTTACATGTGCGGTAAGTTTCAACCTATTTCTAGTATTACTATTATGTACATCGCCAATTTTAGTAAAATCATTAATATTTTTGTTTACATATAGAACACTTTCGAGTATATATTGAGACGCAACTATCAATAAGGAAGGATTTAGATTGCGAAGGATTTAAGGAAAAGAATATCATTTCCTTAAATTTGTCTCTCAAAGATTCTTTAGGACTTAAGTTATAGATTGAGCGAATAGCTTGCTTCTGCAGGACAAAAAATGTATTGATCGCCGCTGCATTACCCCAAAGTATAATGCCCTAAGACATAATACTATGAAAGTAGCTAAAATAAACAAAGCTAGCCGTTTCTACATCAGTTAACGATCTAATTTTTTTAACCGCAAAGCTGCTGAGCTTAGTCTATTCGCCAATCCATTAATATAAGGCCCTCACTGTAATTTAGAGTCTCTGATGACACAGTGAAATACCGTAGAATCAACAGGACCCGTGGTTTCACCATTCAATAGTTTATAAATAACTTTAACAATTTTCGTGTTGGGTGCTCGAAAAATTATACATTTAGTTTTTGTACTATTTAATAGAAGGTTGTTAGCACTAAACCAATGTACTATTTTCGATATAAAAAAAACATTACTTAGCATCAGCTTAGTTTTATAAGTTAATCAGCAAGCAATAGTGCGGTAAGGGAAGATCTCGGTTGACCTTCGAAAACACAGCGTCGAAGATACTGGAAGAAGGTCACGTAAAAAGCATGAGGACCCCAGTGGACGAGGCAAAAGAAGTATATAGGGACCGCAACGTTTGGCGCTCCGTTCTCTCTGACTACTCAAATAAGGATAAAGCGTGAAGCTATGTGTGTATGTAAAATCCGACAGTCTACTATATCGTCGATTGAATTACATATTCTACCATTATTTTTTTTTAAATATTCCAATATTTTTAATATTGCTTCTATTTAATAATTATAATTTTAACTAATTTTATTTTTATAAGATTTTATAATATTTAATTGACTTTATTTCTTGTTTTATTGTATTGTAGGCTTAAATTTACATTATTCGGATCGCCTCTCCATTTGTTAAACTGTCGATCTCGTTTTTTAGAGAAATTAATTAAGTTTTTATTTATCCAGTGGTTACACAAAGATTCTTGTTTGTTTTATAGATACATTATTACTTTAAAATGGGTTGATATCGTTTTTAAATTCGACTTTAGGTGTTCGCGGCATATCGCTAGCGTACAGTGCGTACATACGCACTGTACGCTAGCGATATGCCGCGAACACCTAAAGTCGAATTTGTGGAGTGGAGATAGTGGAGCTTTACGGGATTCTGGTGCGGATGGAACGAGACGATGAGTTTGTACCTTCAATACGGTAGCCGAACGTACGATTCGACATTTAGTCTGGCATAGAAAGATGTACACGAGAGAGTCTGGGAGTGCCATACGGCGGAGCTTGAAGAACAAGCCGTTATGCCACATCTTGTCGAAAAATTTGGCGATGTCTAAGAAACATTATGTCGTCAGTGTAGAGTCATTTATAGCATAAACTGTCATACACATAGAGCTCGTTGTTATTATTGGAAATATCAATCCCTAAGTAAGTAAGTACCTACTCTTCCTCTTCAAAATCGGACTTTTCAGTTGTAAATAAGGAACAAATATATTTAGATTAGTTATAAAACATATTTATTACAAAAATTAACATATTTAATAAAATATAACTTAAAAGAGAAATCATTAAAAAAATTATGTTACCCGAATAGGCGCCCGAATAGGAATAGGTAAATAGCGATCCAAATTGTGCGATCTACAAAACATTGTCTGTGTTGTGACGTGTGTCAATTATAAAATATTTATAAGAATTAACTAACTTTATATTGTCTACGTATATGTCAAAAATACATAAATGTCAGTAGTTTAGCATACTGTTTTATTGTTATTCGCAGATAAAAGTAATTATATTTTTTTTATATCACTATGTATTTCATACAACCATGACACCGTTTATAAAATGGACAAAAATAACAAAGTATATAATACCATATACCTGCCATCTGATTAGAAAACTTTAGTTACTTCCAAATAATATAACTTACATTAATTGAGAAACTTTACAGAAACTCAAAGGAAATATTAGTAATATAACAAATATTGAAGAACCAAAAGAAAAACCATGCGCCTTAATAGCAAAAGACTCCGAATGGGTTGATATTTTTCAAAATTCCGATGTACAATGCTGTAGCTCAAGTGATGGAGAAAAAGTATTACAATTTGTAATTAAGTAACAATAATTATTATCTATAATTTTCAGTACACAAACATAGTAGGTTGTTAGTTTCTTACATTGCCATTCTTACATTTTTTTTTAGATCGCCTGTCAATTTGGACGTAAAGCACATGTACAGCCACTAGCTTTAATGTTTCCAGGAATCTTAGATAACGACCCTGAAACTTTAGATAGAATAGTTAATAGAGTTATATCAACAACTGAAATGACAAAGCATTTAGTTGGCCAAAAGGCAAATTTCACATGTATGAAAAAAGTTAATCGACTTATTCCAGCTGATAAGGTAAATTACTTTATTGAAATACTACCTAATTGTTATCATCCTATGGAGTGCAAATCTAAGGTAATATAATGAGTTTATTAAAAAGTGTCCTCTTCGTGTGTCAGGGAGCAAGTTAAAGTAACGCAACAGTAGCAATTGGAAGCATTTAAACAGCGCCATAAACTGTTACTATAGAATACTAAATAAAAAAAGAAAGACATACTTTTGCCTTGTTGCGTAAAGAGCTAAGATTTTGGATCTTTCTTTATCTTTCTTAATACTTCTAACTTAGTAACGGGTAACTTATCAGAAATAGAATTTTAGAGTTAATTTGTATGCACTTAAAGTAGGAGCGAGAAATATGACAGGGTCGCTGGAAGCCTCGCCTCGCCTGGGAAGCCAGTAGTCTCACTCGGCTGGGCTGACCACCCAGGTAGCAGACAGCTCTTCCTTCCCTGTCTCTATAAGATCCAAATTGCCTGGGCATAAGCCCAACACAACGACACGCCCATATTAATGGGCGGAGGCAGAACATAACGGGCAAAGGGCCCTTGAATCACAATCACCCAATCACCCAATCAATCAATGACTGTCCCATGTACCATCTTCTGAGCTGCCACAATGCTCATCGTTCTCTGAGGACGAGTCACGCTCGCCCCCCTTCCCCCTGCCCGGTCTCGCTGTAAAGACCATATGCGGTCTACAGCATTTTGTTATTAAAAAAAAAATAGTTTTCGAGAAGATCTCGGCCTGTCTAGTAACAACAGTTTACTGTTGTACTGCTGTTGACAGTAAATGCTTCACACTCGTAAATGTGCAGAAAGTGAAGACAATAGAGCCCATAATAATATTTTTCGTTACTCCTCTACCCTGCTATATGGTAGTATATAGTGAAAAAAAAATATTTATGTATGACAACGCAATATTCCTCGAATACTTGCTCGATAAAATAATAAGATTTCGCAATTTATGTGAATCAATAAATTATTAATAAAAGTGTTAAATAAAACAAAACAAAGACTCGACTGTAAACGCTAAAAATAAAAAAATCAGGCATGATAATTGTATTTTTTTTAAAGAGTGATACTGAATAATTTATTTTCAATGTATGTATATATATGAACAATATTATGATTTCAGAAATGGCTCGACAGCCTTCCAGAAAATAGTAACTCTTGTAATTCAGAAGATTCAAGCTCAAAAAAAATCTAAGCAGTATTATACGAAATAAAGATAAATTTAGGACGAAAACGTATCTAGGTATTCATTTTTGGTGAAGGAAGTAATACCTATAAAATTTATTACACATTAATTTGCTTTATTTATATAACACAAGGTAGATTATAATATTTTCATTTGCCTGTATAAAAAAAAGTATTAAAATTTCATTATATTTATCTTAAAACTTCATACAGTATAGGTTTTATTCTCTTTATAAAGTTCATTCGACTTATTAAGTATATTAATAAATTGCAATATATTCAATTAAAAGTAAATTGTAATTTAGCAAATTATTTTTCGTCTTCCTTATTCTTTTACTTACTAAATTAAGCATATCTCTCAAATATATCGATATATTCTTATATTAAATAATTTGTAGAAAATAACATACTTCTTCGTCAAAATGTTTATTGCTTACAAAATTTAAATGACTCTCATTGTACTTTAGTATTATGAATCACAAACCATTAAGAGAAAATATTTAGGTAAATTAATACATTATATAATATTTATATGGTTTATTATGTCTATGACGTTTTCATTATCTGCCTTTGAAGTATTTTAAGGCTAGGTATTTTATTTAAATAAAACGAAGCTTCCCATCGAAGAACATAGAGCTTTTAAAATATCGAACAGATTTTAATGCGGTTCGGTAGACAGAGTAATTAAAGAAGACAGTATATAGGAAAAAGTAAATATTTTTTAATTTATGAATTTTATAACTATTTAAAAAAAATTGGCTTCTACAACAATGAAAAAACAAACTCGAAATTGTCGAATGCCAACAAATGGCTCAAGATTATGACGTTGAATTCTGTTACATATTTGTTCTAGTAAATGTTTCATATATTGCAGTAAACGTTAAGTTGTATGGTTAGCCAAACATGCCAGCAAACAATGTGTTCTATCAATATCTAACAAGTAAAAAATATCTGATTGTATTGCTTATGATTCTATATCCTTATATTATAGGGCAATTATTTTTTGTCAACGTATTTTTAAGGCAGAATTTGTGCGTTCACAATTTTTATTAAAAAAAAAACAAACAAATTTCATTCCATTACGAAATCTTTTAACTTTCCGTTTAACTTACAAACTATCATTTTACTATATCTTTTTCATTATTTTTTTATATATTAAAGATGTTTAGTTTTACTCTAAACAAAAATTAAAATAATTCGTATATCAACGGTTTATATAAGGCTTCATTGAAATCTTATAAATAAAATAAACTGTTGTTGTTGATATTACATTCTAAGTTTTCAACTCGTCTACTAAGACTTGCTCGTCTATTTATGACATTTTTAATAAGCTTAATCTAGAAAATATTTACTATAATAAAAATAGTACTAAATATACAAAACAACGATCAAAGATTATTAATAGGATAATTACACTAAATAATATAAAATTCATTAAAATAAATTATAACTATCTATGTTCGCATTGCATTTAATGGAGGAATATGTCAATAGATGTTTATTTGATTTGTTTACATTCTATAGCCACAACCTTTTATCTCATTTTTAAATTATTCTTAGTATTTATGTGATATACTATACTTGGTATTATGTGTATTTGTGCGATTTGACTCAAAGGATATTATAATAGCTGCAAATATTAAAAATAGTTAAGGCTAATTGTATTGTATATATAAATCGTTCTACTTTAAAAAATATTTTGCTATCTATGTAAATTTCTGGACTTTTTACATAATATGTTTCTTACGTAGTCCAGTCACATTATATGCTTTAAGCTTCAATCTTAGAAAAACGTTCCTAGGGAGCGGAATTCATTTGCATACCTTGATAAGTGTATTTATAAATATACCAAAACAAAATATATATCATTGATATCTAAAGTAAGTAAGAACTATTATAAAAATTATTTATCGTCTGATTACCTATAAAAATTGCTCTTGCTTTGAAGACAAAAACGGAATCCTTATATGATCACTTATTGTCCGTGTATCTGTCTGTCCATCAGTCTGTAAAGACGTTTTTCTTAAGATCGCGCGGAGATATCAGGCTGAGATTAATATTAAATATCCAGGTCTATAGTCTCTTGGAGTACACAAAAAACATTAACATTCTAAGTCAACGAGAAGGATACGCTTCGATTTTGCAGCATATTGTATGGAATTCGACGTGTAATCAAAACCTATAAACTACAAAGTCCGAAAATTGATAATTTATAAGTATAGCACAGATAAAAACCATTTTGTTATGGTTTCAGTGCTATATATTTAGTATAATTCATGCAAAATGTGTGCATACGCAAGTTTAAGGTCGTCAACTTTTATGAGGTCGTCAACTTTATTTTCCCGTTGGTCAACATGTATAATCATGAAATTGGTACGGAACCCTCGGTTCTCGGTGAGACCTCTAAAACTCGCACGTAGCCAATATTTTATCAAATATACCAGTTTTTAGTGACATGAGTACAAAGAACATAAAAACAGAACACTAACATGATAACTACAGACATTGTAGTTTCTCTAAATTAACAGTACTAATAATAAATAAATACCTCCCAGCAAAAAGGCCAAAAAAATATTGCCCCTAATAGCTTCTTTAGCCGGCAAGTCATCAATGTCAAATTTTAATTTATGATATTTATGTACAAAATAACATGCAGACTTGGATCTATTTCAAAGGTCTTAAAATGACTATTCTATCAAATGGAACATTATTTTCACAATCTATTACAAAGTGTACTAATGGACAAAAATGCCGCTAAGCCACTTGTGGTAGTTATTAAAATTTAATATTTTTATTGACTATTCGTTTTCAATGGATCGATAGCTATTTAACGATCGTATTTTCATGTAAATTAACAAATTTTAATTTTAGTTACACAAAAAGTGACAAAATCTATGTTGTTGTGCAAGCAAATTTATGGCAACATTAATTCGTGCAAAGTCAGTAGCAACTTTTAAAAAAGTATTTATCAATTGCTAATAGTACTGCATTTTATTACAAATATAAATATAAACAACCGCAGTAAATTTTCAATCTATTCATGTAACGATAAAGAAGGACATTTCCCAGCTATGATTTGGATTTTAAAGCTATCTTATAACAGTACGTCTTATTAATAATTTAATATACGTAGAAATAGTATAACACCACAGCAGAGTTTAGTTTTCTCCTCTATACCTACACATACTGTTAAGTTCGGATAACGGCAATACCAAAAAAAATCTAAAATGAGCATTCTATTAAATATATATTCATTAAAGGTATTTTGAACTTATGACGCTTATTTCTTGAAAAATACAGATATTACGAAACGAACGATAATACTCTAAGAATAAACGGAAGCTTAAGTGTCCAATAATATTATCTTTCCAGCAAAAGAGTAGACTCTATTGTTGGAAAGAGAATATTTGGTGCCGTCTTAGGACACGCTTCGCACTTTGGCACTAGTGTATTTAGGGCCCACTTAGAAATTAGTATGTACTACGTAATAAATTATTACACAATGTACTTGTATCGAATAGCCTCGCTCGCAATTAAAGACTGGTAAAGACTGAATAGATCGTACTAATCGTTACTATTATAATAAATAACACCTAAAAATAAATATTTCTTACTTTGTATAATTAAGTTATTCTGGTGTTTTGACGCAATTTAGATTTTTACTGAGCACATCCTTATTATCCGAACTTCATGACTAATATACTATCTAATTAATATCAATTACAATAGATTTCATTCAAATCTTACATTAAGAGGTCTGAGTTATTAAGAGAGTCTGTACACATTTTTTTTTATATATTCTGCTGTGAATAAATTCAATGTAAGTTTGCTGTTCGATGTTTGATAGTGGTACTCAACAATGTACCCAAATAAATATATTCTCAAAAAAGAGATCAACATGTGTGTAGCTGCCCCGAGCGACGTTATTAAATCTATAGTCAACTAACTTAATACTATTCTTTTCAATGAATATATGTATGTATGAAATTAATAAAAAATCTATTGACTATTTCAAATTTTAAACTTACCACATCTACATTTATTAATAACGCCTAGTTTTTAAGCATTAGTGCATTTTGATAAATTGTTATAAGTATTTTAACCTTTATTGTTCCCTATATATTGCCACGAAGTCTATTGAAGCATTAAAAACTAACTTTTTTCTAAAAATAACTATGTAGTCAAAAATTCTATTTCGAGTTTTTGACTACATAGCTATTTATTTAAAATCTATTTCGAATTCAGACTAAATGATAACTTGTATATCAGAATATGTGGCTAATTATTATGCAAACTATAGACAGAATGTATATTTTATTACTATAAAAGATACCAGACACTACCCACTAAAACCCAGCGGAAACCCTCTCCACCTATATGAGATGCTGCAGGATCGCTTGCGCATGCCACTACAGCACCTCGGTGGGAGGCCCACCTAACGTGGGTCACTAACTATAAAAGATACCAAGCCCAACACCATTTATTACAGATAATTAAATGGAAAAAATATATATATAGTAATTTACCCTTTCGTTAAATAAAATTTCAAGCCTTTTTACTTATAGATAGGATTAGAATGTAACACACTATACAACTAGAATTTAATATAAATACGATGAGAAATTAAATTTTATATTAACAATATTTCCTAATCAAATAAAATTAAGACTGATAGAAAGAAATATTTTACCGTATGTATGGAACATATTAAAATTTTTCTTGATTTCAACTAATAATTTATTTATTTCGTCACAGTTCTTTGCATTTTCGGAAGACTAGTTGTAGATAAAATAATTAGCATTGATTGTTTTATTTTAGTACAATTGATTTTAATAATTTCAATATTATTTTTTACTTTCGGTACTTCTTTAAAATGTACTGTTAATATAAGGCATTACTATCTTTCTAATGACCTAGTGTTGTCAAAAGAGCAATTTTCAGTATGTAAATGATGTCTTTTGGTTTCATCCAACTAGTATAAAAGCTACCTTATTTATAGTTGAATGAAGAAATATGTATTATTATGATAATATTTTCTACAAGCAGGCACCTGACATTATTTTAAATACAATTAGATAACTAATTACAATCTTATTAATAATAATCTATCCCGTACAGAAAACAGACATGGACGTTCAACCACTACAGCTGTTACAATTGTCATTAATGTTAGAAGCATTTAAAATGTTGCATATTATATATACACAATACATAATATGTAACATACTATATACCTAGTATAAACCTACAATTATATAAATAAAAATAGCACTTTATTTCAACTGTATAAAAAATGTTTCAAACAGTATTAACATTGTCTATATCTATTTGGAATCAACATATTATACTTTGCGTTAAAATAACTGAGTCAACTAAACAACGTTTACATACACACACACACTCTATGACAACATTCACGAATCAACAACACGGATCCGATCTGGATATGATGAAGCCGCCAAGCAGCGTGAGTGCCACGGCGACTAGGAGCCGTCACGCGCGTTTCTTCAAAGAGTTGTTGGAAGCACGCGTGCAGGCGCACCGTCATTGAGTTGGTTTTAAAGCAGCCATCTTGCGGCCTCGGGCCCGAGCTTCTTGTCTTGATGTGGTATACTCAAACCACAACACATTTGGTATAAGTGTTGTGTCTCTTATCATTAATATTTCGCAAAGTTTCCTGAAATAACATTTTTATTTAAATATTTAAACACTGATTTAAACACATTATGATTATTATTTATAAAGTGTGTTTTTCAATATCATAATATTATTCTTGCAGAATATGCCTCATCAGTTATTGATTATTCTATATAAAGACACAAATACCCTTATTGTTATTTGAAAAAATATTTGAATTATATGTTGTGTTTAGGTACACAATTTGGATGTATGTAAGAATTATTATATTATTTATGAAAGAAATATTGTTTTTTGTATATTATATAAATATATCATGAGAGAACATTAAATTACATACAAATTATATGATAACATCTAAATAATCCTTCAAATAATAATTATTTCATCATAAAATAAAAAAGTATAAAACATTAATCACATGTCATGAAAACACCATGCAAATGACATAAAAAACCTATGGTTTTATACGTTACATATTGTTTTTTTCAATTTTGTGTAAATGATATAAATACAGCATAAGTTAGAAAAGTTTCAGAACATTATTAAACTATCGAGATATTCTCTTACAATAGTAGTAAATAATAATATTACTTAATAATAATAATACATAAAAATTTTACAAAATTTTGTAAAATTTTTAAGTTTGTTATCTCAATAATCTCACAATAATCTGTATTGTAGTTGTTTAAAGACAACAAGGCCATCCTGGTTCCCCTGCCCCTTTAGTTTTTATAATAAAATTGTAATTGAATTTATTGCAAACAATGAAATTATAATATATGGTAGAGACCGGATAATGAAAACCATATTCAGTTCAATTAATTATTGCTGTGCATAAAGATTAACTGTTTATGGTTATGATTATGGCACCTTGTTTACAGTGTTGATCAATGATTAAATATAAGGCTTTCTAATTATCTTTGTCTTTTATTAGAATCTTGGTTTAGTGATGTTTAATGGTTTCTTACAATGATAGTGTAATTAAATTATTTAATTAAGTTTTCTATGTAATTCTTTTTGATACTTACAAAGATACCAGTTGAGGAAAGATTGGAGTAAGTACTCTATGTACTATTATGAACCATACAGTGGCAAATATAAGACCAGTAAAACCACCAACAACAACCTGAGCAGTAGTGTGATAATGAAGATAAACCCTTGCAATGCTTACAATGAAAGCTAATGTCAAACAGCTGCCTACAATTATTATCCTCCAAAGTGCTGATATAATACTATTATTATTTATGTGATGCAATCTGTAATGAAATAAATAAGTTTATTATTAACTATATTTTAAATACAAAATTTCAAAACACGTATGACTTAAATCTTTACCTTATAACAAAAAAATACAGTACATAAATGCTAAAAAACCAAACAAATTGAGCATGGGATGATGGCATTCCATATTCATTATATAGATTTCCTCTCGCAAGTGGTCGTGCTTCACATATAAGATGCTTTAGTATTATGTTCAATATTTCATTCAAAAGAGTTCCAAAAAAGAACACAATCTGTAAATATAATAAAACTTTATATAATATATTATATAAAATCTTTTTCTAACCACTAGCTAGCAACTAAATATTTAAAAAAATTATTATTATTCTACATACACTACACACACATTCCATACCTTTTGTTATGGAATATATTGGTCTATTTTTAATTCTTTGAAAATTTCAATATGCAGTTACCTGCAGTTACTTATTGTACTTACAGTATGAAGATCTCTTCTAAATAGAATTAATGTAACAAATCCAGCACCAATTCCAAATGGAGCAAGGCTCATAAGTGCAAGAAATTTACCTAATATATCACCTGAAAATATATTTAGTATAAAATTTTCTATTAAGTAGTTAAATAAAGTTTTATTATCCATTTATTTAACTAATTATTTATTTGTATTCAATATATAAATAAAATATAAATGTAAGTACCCTTTGGATATTCAACCAAAGTGAGAGCTAGTGGTTGCCATTCAATATCACCATTATTTAGATAAACATCGTCGACAGGTGAAGTATCTTCCATTTTTATACTTCAACATGTGTTAAACAATACTTATAAAAAAAATTAAGTAAAGTGCTTCAACAACAGCATAGCTTATATAAACTGCAATAATTCATCCATAAGACGTGCGTTTACAATTTGTTGGCATTCTAAATTTCCAAGTTTCAATGATTACGATTCAGTATTCAAGATGTAACTGTCAATGTCAAACATAGCACATTTAAAGTCAGGAGTAATAGTTGGCATATTCCACAGGTTAAATTAATTCATATCTTGAATGGATGAATCATAGAGTTGTATTTCTCATTTTTTCTAACATCCAGAATTTTTGTAAGTGTAATTTTATAAGTAATTAAATTTAAAATCATTATTTATCGTCGTATATCGTTAAGGTAACACATTCATGTTTTTAATAGTATTCTATTTTAAACGACGAAATTCATATTAACTACCTTTCTCTCACTTAATATTGCATC
This sequence comes from Dione juno, assembly GCA_037127375.1. NCBI lineage: Eukaryota > Metazoa > Arthropoda > Insecta > Lepidoptera > Nymphalidae > Dione > Dione juno. Next base: position 5,007,873 of record JAXRJS010000007.1, on the reverse strand, counting down.
TTATTGATATATCTGTAAGCATCACTGAATCCTCAAAACTTAATGTATCAAAACCAACATTATTTATAGGCCCTTTTTATTCTGACTGCTATAGCTATTAAATTCAATAACCATTAATTCCATAATACAAATTAACTTCACCTCCTATCGAGATATGTCCTTATAAACTAATAAGTAATATGTGTTACCGAACCGAAGACATCTATATTTACTATTAATTTTTCTTTTTATCTTCTGATATACAAAGATTTCGTTGCTGTATTGTAGTGTTGGCGGTTAGCACCAACACCGGATAGAGTATTTTTTACCGTCTTACCTAACTGCTTACCTGCTATAGCGCCATTCTATTGTTGCTATATGTGAGAAGACAGCCTTTACATACAACGTTCACAGGTTTTTTATCATTACACAATATAAACATATTTCCTTTAGAGCTTACTCTTGAAAAAGCAACATACAATTGGGCAATCTGAAAGATATCACATTAGAAACCTTAAAAACATTTATTGGACATGTGTTTATCTTCCTCTTGAATTATTCTATCTATTAATAAAAACCGCATCAAAATCCATTGCGAAGTCTTAAAAATCTACGCATACATAGATATAAACAGTGGAAAGCCACTTTGTTTTATACTTTGTAGTGACTAGCGAATAAACGGACTAACTACCGTACCTTTTATGCTGCCAATGTTTCAAAAGATATACTAAAACAATAAGTAACTCACTCACAATTTTCGTTAAAATTAAATAATTTTGCTTCAATTGCGAGTATTTAATGTAATTAGAATATGTCTATTTATTTATTTTATTCATTTATTATTATTATGCCAAAATTCATTTCTTTATGGTATATATTTATTATATATATTTACTTTTTTTTAGAGGTATAACTAATTAGAATAACTTAACTTTATCTGTTTTCAATTCTTTATACAGGAACTGGTCCAGACTTTGTACTGGCACCAGTAGCCGATAAGCACCAAAGATTGACTAAACTTCCGAAAATAAGGATAAGTAACAAATTTCTTAAGTTGTGAACGCTAACCCATTGGCTTAAAATAATTTATTACCTACAAACTTAATGATATTTAGCTTATAATCAGTTTCAATTACGAAAATTTTTATTTTTGGATGTAGGGCTAAAAGATAAATAGTGTGATTGTTTTGATGAAAATTGTTAAGGAATTAATTAATTCATTAATAATTGCATTATTGCCTTTATCATGACGACAATTTAAATTTATGCATAATATATAAATTACTAGATACGTTTAACTAATTTAATTATAAAACGGACGGAATGCAAGATTTTTGTAAATGGAAAATTAGTAGAACAAGTAAATGAAGTAATATAGCTGGGAATTATGTTAAGTAGAGATGCAAGATACGTAATAGGGTTATAATATAAGGGTATAATTATAGGGTATAAAATAAGGGTTGTGGAAAGGCATATTGCTGCTGATAACAAAATGAACGATGCGTTAGTTGCATTGTTGAGACGGCATTAGTATTGCTGCACGTTAGACCGTACACAATGCAATTCTGGTGCCAACACTGTTATATGACAGTGAAACGTGGGTATTGCAGAAGAAAAATAAAAGAAAAATAAATGCTGTGGAGATGCTATCACTTCGGAAGAAAGGCGGAGTCAGTTTAACTGACCAAGCCCGCAACGAAGATATACACAGAATAATAGGTACCAGCGAGGATGTTACAGTTAGAATGAAGAAGATCGTGCTCAGATGGTTTGGGGCACGTGAATGAAGGATGAAATAATGGTAAAAAAGATATATGAAGCAAAAGTGAGTGGTAAGTGAGGTAAGGGGGTCCTCACAGTAAAAAGCATGAGGACACCCCAGAAAGCATGTATGAAAAGATTACTGATAGTAGACGAGGCTTTAGAGATATGCAGGAATCGCAGCGTTTGGCGCTCTATTCTCCCTGACTGGGGTAGCTAGGGATAAAATGTGAAGTATATGTATGTATGTACACATATATGAACAATGAAAAGATATTTTCAGGTCATTAATCATATTATATACTGTAAATCATACTTTTTTTGCCAATATGTTATTTTCTTAAAAGTGTCTACTACTATTTCGAATAATGGTACTAAACTTGTCAAAATTTATTCATTTCTGTCCAGTGTAGATTTTATGTCATTCTGGCACAAACAAACAGACAACTCAATCTCATTTTATGTACAGAATTGAGTCCTAAAGATATATAGATAAAAAATTATGATTTTTCGTAAGCCTTAAGCTGGCAGCACTTTCATGATAATTTCATGGTTACATTACTTATCTGTGCCACGTTCTTTCTTTTGTAGTTATTGGTTCCTTTCTTTCATCGTCAAAATAATAAAATAATAATATTTTATCTAATTTAGAAGAGTAATTGAAATAATTAATAAATAAGTTCATAGTTAATACCAATGATGACAGAACCTGCAGTGGAGCTTGATCTAACAATTGACGATTTAGTGCCTAAAAGCCCAGAAAAGTAACTAATATATTGACCTTATTTCTTGATAATATTAATATTCTCACCATTTTTGTAACTATAGATACTTAGAATTTAAAATAATTAGAATTTTATAAAAGACAACAGATAAATCATTTATTTTATAAGTATATATTTCGCTCGACCTAGTTAACTGCCAACAACCCCTACCCCATAACTTTGTAAAATTTATTTTAATACGCATTATTTTATATACATATAAATATTAATTTTTTTGTTATATTTAATAGAATTGCTGAAGAAAAGAAAGAAAGTGGGAACCATCTTTACAAATTCAAAAATTATAAAGGTGCTTTGGCATTATATGAAGAAGCAATCAAGTTATGCCCAGAAAATGCTGCTTATTATGGGAACAGGGCTGCCTGCTATATGATGTTGGGAATGTACAAAAAAGCACTTGATGATGCACAGAAAGCAGTTGCCCTTGACTCTACATTTACAAAGGGCTACATACGTATGGCCAAATGTTACATTGCCTTAGGTATGTATATTAAAGAAAAATTACTCATGTCTACGGGAAGCTTAATGTTTATAATGCTTAAAATTTTGTTATTATATGTATAAAAATATTACTATATATTATATTATAGTTATAAAAAGCTTTAATATTGTGCCTTAATTGATGTAAAATAATTAGTCATCTGTTTTATTAATCAACTTTAACAATTAAGTAAAATATGCATGTATTACAAGTAGCAATGAAAATTACATGTATACATTAATATGAATATATCAACTAATGATAAAAAATGTGTCATTACAACTATTAGGCTTTAAAAATAATTTTAAATAGATTTTCAAGATTAAATTCAAATAAAAATTATTTTTAATAGTAAAATAAACTTCTTTTCAACCTGTTAGTTGGAAGTTAAAATTAAAATACTAGTGATATTTATTTGTTTTATATTTAAACTTTAATTTTTATATGAGTCATACTAACTACAGTTAGTTACTAATAAGGCCAGCATCCACCCACTCATATGTGTAAAGGTTTATATTTTTTGGATTCAAGTTTGTCTTTACATAATATTTCATCATTTTTGCAAAAGGACTTAACTTGCACAGTTGAAAAGTGTTAAGTGTGAGGATTGTAGATGTGATCCTGAGTCTAGATAGACAAATTATAGGCTTATTTGTGTATTGCCTTATATCACGCAGTGCTTCTATATGAAGTGAGAAAAGAGTTTCTTCACTTGTTTTGTAGGATTTCTCTAATTAAACTTGATAAATGCAGGAGATTCTTGGTAAATAATAAAAACTTATTATTCACAAGTCAAAAAAAACTGTCATAACTATATGATTAAAAGATAGCTGACAATGATAATTATACAAACTCTTCAAAAACTATAAATTAGTACTTAAAAGTCAAAAAGTTAATTTATAAAAAAACATTTGATAGATTAATCAGAAATATATTTAATGGGAATATTACAGGTGATATATCAGGAGCAGATCAAGCTATTCGACGTGCAAGTGAACTGGGTGGTGTAGATTGTGCTGGAAACGAACGACGTGCTTTAGATTCTTTAAAACGCCTTCATGAAGATGCTCAACGTGCCATGGAAGCAAATGACTTCAGACGTGTTGTGTTTTGTATGGACCGTTGTCTGGAGTATAGTCCTTCAAGCTCAAAGTGAGGCATTGTTATTTATTTTTTCATTAATTATGTAATAATAATGAGTCGCCTGGCAAGCATTTCTTAAAAGAAAAAGAATCACTGGATCCTCTTTGTCTACTCTGTAAATAGGTATGTAAATATAAAAAGAAGAATAACTATTGAAGAATCCTGATTTGTTGCATTTGGCATTTCTAAAAAAAAATATGAAAATAAGAAAGAGTTTTGTGTGGCATATTATATATACTATGTGGTCGAGGTAACCCTGACCACACGTTATATTGAAAAAAAAAATCTGATCTAATATAGGCAATAGTTTTCTTCGTGAAATAAACTATCCAACAATAAATTTGTAGAACCAATAATTATTCAACTTCGTTTTACTTTTTCTGTTTTCTGTGAAATCAAATTTGAATTTCTTTCAATCCTTTTTTACATTGACCTCTCCAGCTTTATAACATTAGTATAGATATACAACCTAAAGTTAAATAATATAATGTAATCCACATCTAAAACTATTGCTTTTTTGTTGTGCATAGAATAAGTGTGTTTATAGAATAAGTAACTAAAGTAGATAAAGACTATTCATGTTCATACAAAAACAACCTATTTTATTTTGAAGGGCAAAACTCATGAAAGCTGAATGCTTGGCGATGCTTGGGCGGTGTCAAGAAGCACAGGAAATAGCCAATGACTCTCTAAGATTCGACAGTTTTGATACAGAGGCAATCTACGTCAGAGGATTGTGCTTGTATTTTGAAGTATGCAAATCTTCATTTATCAAAAATTGACTGTTTATATATTCATTATTACAATTGCTTAAGGGTATTGATTATTTATTGTAGGACAAAGACGAACAAGCCTTCAAACATTTTCAGCAAGTCTTAAGATTAGCACCTGACCACAAAAAAGCTATGGAAACATATAAAAAAGCAAAATTATTGAAACAGAAAAAAGAAGAAGGTATAAAGATAGCACTATTAAACGCTTTAGTTATATGTATATGTTTTTATTTTAATAAATTAATTAAAAGTAAATGTAACATGTTCACTGAATATTTTACAGGTAATGAGGCATTTAAAATGGGTCGGTGGCAACAAGCTTTGACTCTTTATAACGAAGCACTAACAGTTGATAAAAATAATAAAAAAGTAAATGCTAAGTTATATTTTAACAAGGCAACAGTGTGTTCAAAGATGAACCAAATAAAGGCAGCTGCAGAAGCATGTACTGCTGCCCTTGATTTAGATGACAATTATGTAAAAGCACTGTTACGAAGAGCAAAGTGCTACACAGAACTGGGAGAATTTGAAGATGCAGTAAAAGATTATGAAAAATTATATAAAATCGATAAAAGTAAGGAAAACAAAAAACTGTTACATGAGGCCCAATTAGCTCTAAAGAAATCTAAGCGCAAAGACTACTACAAGATACTGGGCGTCGAGAAAACAGCTTCAGTGGATGACATCAAAAAGGCTTATAGGTATGTATTATTACACCTTATAAAGAAAATATCTTATACTAGCTTGTGGCTTTGCCCGCTAGAATTATAGGAATTTTTGTTTAGTAAATTGAATTTCGTTTGTTTAATTGTAGTGTACTTCTAGTGACTTCTAATATGAATATTTTAATACTTTATCATAATTTCTATAAGGATTTTTGATAGTTTTGAATTAAAAAATATGATCTGTTTAGATGATAGATTCAGACCCAGAGGCTTCTTTTCAGTTTCAGTATTTTTAAGCTTTCTTTTTTTTAATCTGTCTCTTTTAGACCATTAAAGTTTCAGCCAATTAAATAGAACAGTTATTTGTTAACATAGTTAGTGGACCAAAATACTTTATAACGTTTTTTTATTTATGAACTGATTTAAATAAAAATAACAAACATTACATCTTAACATGATAGATTACTGAAAACTACATTGAATCAGAATGCTCAAATTTTTTTCAATTTATAATAATTAAAAACTTTCAGAAAACGTGCCTTAGTTCACCATCCAGACCGCCACGCGGGCGCGCCCGACACCGAGCGCAGGGAACAGGAGCGTCGCTTTAAAGAAGTGGGCGAGGCGTATGGAATACTCAGTGACCCAAAGAAACGGGCGCGTTACGACCACGGACAGGACTTGGATGATGACGGCTCTGGCATGTCTGGTTAGTTCTATTTACTTTGCTTTAATATTTAAATTATTTCTTGTTTATTTTTTTAATATATATTTATAATATTACTAAGTTAGATATTTTTTTTTAATAAGATGGTAGTCAAATAGTCGTTTACAATGCTTAAGTGTATTGATTATTCGATAAGCATGATATATTTTATTCAGTAAACACACACAGTAACATAAATTTTTATGTACGTAATATAGGAAACATTCATTTCTTTATTTCAGATATAGATCCTAACATGGTATTCCAAACATTCTTCAGTGGGGGCAGACAAGGATTTGATATCAATTCTGGAGGAGGATTCCCCGGAACATTCAGCTTCCAATTTGGTTAAACGGACTTATAGGTTATTTTGCTCCTACAAAGTCGTTAACGAATATGAAACAAAGCCTTAAAACTTCATTCCATATTAGTAAATATAAGGTCATCACTAATTTGCTTCAAAAAATAATTATAATAAATTACCTGAAAGTACCAAAATAAACCAAAAAATAATATTGTAGAATTGTGTGTTTTCTCTTGCCTAGATAATAGATTTATTAATTTTATGTTTTACAAATATTTATAACAGGTAATAATTGGACACTACTTTGGATTAAATCCTATTTTATCATTATTTAATAGTTTTGAATCCTGTAATTTACAAATTAATATTAATATGTATGTTTTCATTTCCTAGAATTTTTATAGTTCTCTCCAAATATTTTTAAAAAGAATCTCACACTTTTCTTTATTGCCAATAAAGATTACGGTAACATAGAAGGTAGTGTTGTAGTGAAACACATTGAAAAATAATAAAAGGAAATATAGTAAATGACGTCCCATTGTAATTTATGTTTGATTAATTTGCTAACAAATGTCATAGAAGCAGTTTCTTGCTATAATAAATACATTTTTCCTTGGACAGTTTTCAAGAGGTGCAGGTTTAAATCCTACTGTGTTACATTTTTGATGTTTTCTTTAAGTACCTTTTCCTTAGTGTGGATTAACATTTTTAAAATAATGCAAATTATTTTTTCTTTTCATGTTAGTCCTTAATAAAATGAAAAGTACTACAATGCCATAAAATTTAATAAAAATAATACAATAATATTATAATTGCAACTTAGAGCAATCATGAGTTGTAACATTTATCTCTTTCCTTAATAATAAAAGGTTGTAATTTAATATATTTAGTGTGTGTTTATTTCATGCGTCTTAAATTCATATATCATTTGATTGATATTAAATATGTTAATGTTGATAAGGTTGATCTTAAATATGAACATTTTTCAAACATTCGTATTTAACATAGGATAAAGTGGCAGAAACGTCTCTTGTTTTGTATTTACAATGATGAATTAACAATTGATTAAGTACACGAACAATATAAAAAAATAAAAAATGTTTAATATAAATTATATTTTTACAAATCAATATATAAAAATCAAATAAATAAAAAGAACATTATCAACATACACAACTTCTAACTCTTATTTAGATTTTTTCATATTATCTTGAAAACCCATTGCTTTATCATCTCGTGCCCGTTTATTTGTTGTTCTACTACCGACATTGGCAAATCTGAAAAATTTTAAATATTTTTTATTTAGAAATTCATAAATTTGCCAATTTGCCCTCAAATTCACCCTTTTACACATCAAAGTCGCATTGCTGATCTTAAATTATTAAATAACGATATGTTCCATAAGTCATAGAATTCATTTTAGAAACTATACAAGTACATTACTTGGGGCATTTCCAAAATACATTTTAGGATACCCAGGAAACAGAAAGCTGCTTATTATACCATGGCTTAAGCAGTAATATTTACACCGCGTTTTAGGAATAGGAGCTCAAGCAGTGTCTGGGAATTGCGATTCAAGTACCTATATATTTATGGGGCTTTTTTGAAATGCACATTAATACTTGGTATTACTACTCTAAACCTATTCCTGATCTATTTATTGCCAAGCCTGAAGTATTTGCTTACTCTAAAATTGATTTTTAGGGATATTTATTCGCTATGGAACTATAAGTTTACTATAGTTACGTGTTTCAAGCTTCTATAATATAGAAAAATGTTCGTTATGGCCGAAACGCTAATATTTCCAGGGATTTTTTTATTGTACACGAGTCAACCGGAATTTGATTCTTATAAAATTTAATAAAGTCTTTATTAAATAAGATATCCAGCATACGGAAAATAACTGCTTCCGTTATCTAGAACATCTTATCAACTACTTGTACTACTTACTTACGTACTTTCCTACAGATTTGAATCTCCCAGAAGGAGTCATTAGGAACGTAGTAAGAATTTTAGTAGTACTGGATTTTAAAACTCATTAGTTTTAAGGATACAGTATTCTTCTATATTTTGTCAGTCGTATTGCATTTCTTAGCTCATTGTAGGAACTTTATATTTGATTGACTACAACTACATAAATTGTAATTGAAATTGTATATTTTGACTATAGCACTCATATAGGGAGTTAGTCAAGTCAAGTCTGGTGCACTTTTGTCTTTTGGGAGTAATGTAAGAACATGGGTGTAACCAGATATTTTCCAGGTAGGAAAATGTGCACTCAGTGAATCGAGGACGACATGATGATGTATTGAAACGTCATGCAAAATACATACATACATACATATCGGTAATATATCAAATAAAATGGAATGTTATATTTAAATTATACATATAACATACCGTGGGCACGGTATTTAGTTAATAGTAATTCGAAAATTAAGAATTTATTTACTCAGGCATAATACCTATATATAAAAACGAAAACAATAATTAAAATTATACTTATAATAAAATCTACATTACTTTTTCATTTTAAATGGTTTTTTTTGCTCAACTTTTGGTGGTTGGTGGTCTGTCTTGAATGTTAAAACGTAACGCTTTACAACATCAACATTTACAGTCGTATTTTCTGGATACATGCGTTTCTTCCATGCTTCCCTTTCTTCCACCCATTTCCTCTGATATTCATATGACAGTAGCCATTGTATGCGTGATGGACCTTCCTTAGATAAACAATATTTTATTATTTTCAATTTTAGACTAGTGTCATGAGTTTAGGACATTCGCAGGTCGCCGCGCTTTTTATTGCCAAACAAGGGAAACGATAATCATTACTTCTGCGGAGAACCTACCTATTAAGCATACACATACATAATACAGGATAAAAAATTATTTGCCTCTCCCTATTATCATTGTCGGACTTGAAGATCAGGCGACTAAAGACGGTCGTTGTGCTCTTCAAATGATAAAACCCTTTGGATTTCGGATGATCACCCATAAGAGAAGTAGTTTAGGTGGAAGAAGAATCTCTTCTCATTTTTAATTGTCCTTGTAAGCATGCCTTGTGATAGGCACACCTGCCTTGTGATAGGCACACCTGCCTGGTGACCGAAACATGCCTTGTGATAGGCACACCACCACATGCACCTCGTTACATACTTATAAGTACACTGTATAAATTACGTTGTCGCGCTAAAAATCACGTTTTTTTAGGTAAATTATAATAATTTTCCTCGCTAGACAGCTACGATAAACGTGTGCGATCGCTGTTAATCATAAATACATACCATCGCGGAGACCTTTTCTGTATCGCTTTTAAGGTGTATATAATGTAGTACTTTATTTAGATCTATCTCGTAAGGTTCAGCTAGCGTTTGCAATGCAAGCTCATAAAAATGTGTTTTTTTACGACATCACATTAAAAATATTTTAAATTACCAGTGTACCTATTTGTTATACATATTTTATATGTATCCGTTGAGTATTTTAAAAGCTCTAATCATATATAGATAGGACAGCGGGAATATATACTATGTAGTGATGTTTATTGGTGAAGCTTTGAAGAACGATCAAAGTGGTACACGAATGATTAATGTTATTAGCATTAGCATTTTTTTTTACTTAAATTAACCATTTACTTATTTCAATACTTCACATAAAGACAATGTCGTTCATTTCTAACGAAATCTCAATAATGAATTGACCTATAATCAGGAAATATAGATACGTTACATTTGTTCAAATTATTTTTTACAAAATGCTATCCCTAAGCAAAAGATTACAAACGCCTAGCTGAATTTGTATGCACTATAGAATGAATATGTTTTAAATGAATATGAAATGGTAGTTGATTCCTAATCAGGCACGTTTTAGAGATTTTCGAGGTTATCATTTTTGAGTATAAAATAATACATACGACGCCGGTGAAGCCGCGTACGTTAAAGTAATTTTCAAAACTAGAAAAATACATACGTACATAACCTACAGTGCAATTATTAACTTTACGAATATACAAAACTTTAAGGAGCTTATAAATTTATAATAATAAATCAATAATATTTTATTGTACACAGTAATTTACAAATTTACAAAAACTAACACTTAAATTGACATTATGTGCAATGACGCAAATAATCACTCAACATATAACTATGACCTTATCGCACAAGTGATCTCTTCCAGGCAACCATTATATTTAAAGACTTTATATTGAGAGCACAGTAGGTAAGGTGCAAAAAGTATTGGAATAATGCATAAATAAGACAAAAGTAAGTACATAATTAGATAATAAAACAACTAATATATATATATATATATATATATATATATATATATATATATATATATATATATATATATATATATATATATATATATATATATATATATATATATATATATATATATATATATATATCTTCTTCTTCTTCTTGGCATTAGTCCCGGCTTTTGCCAGGGTCTGCCTTCCGACTGAGCCTACTCCACTTTGCACGGTCTTTAACATCCTCAGTGGATAATTTATTGGCTCTCATGTCTTGTGTCACGACATCCAGCCATCGCTTCCTTGGGCGTCCGGGTGGTCTAACTCCAGGGACAGACATGTCAAGGCACTTCCTTCCGACATAGTTTTCAGATCGGCGCATAACATGGCCATACCATCTCAGGCGACGCTCTTGGAGCTTATCCACTACGTCACGGACCCCAAGACTACCTCGAATGAATGTGTTGCGTATGCGGTCGGACCGCGTCACGCCACACATCCATCTCAGCATCTTCATCTCCGTGACGTGAACCTCCTGAGTGTGCCGAGATAATGTTGGCCAACATTCGCTGCCGTATATAAGAACAGGTCGGATAATGCTCTTGTATATCAGTCCCTTGAGCTTGGGCGGTATTCTGCTATCGCAGACCACACCAGTGACCTCCCGCCATTTGGCCCAGGCAGCGTTTATACGGGCATGGATGTCGTGGTCGATGCCTCCAGACTCATGCATAACGGCTCCAAGGTACCTGAACTTCTCCGACTTAACGGCTGGCTCAGGCCCGATATGGATGGTGCTCGAGTCCGGGTTCCCGCAAGCCATGTACTCGGTCTTCGACACATTCAGTTTGAGACCACCGTTCTCAAGCGCACCCTTCCAGGCGTTCACTTTACGCTCCAGCATCAGTCGGTTCTCGTCAATGAGTACTATGTCATCGGCATACATCATCAGCCACGGGGGCTGGCATTGGATGTGAGCCGAGACAGTATCCAGCACTACAATGAATAAGAACGGACTAAGAGCTGAGCCCTGGTGAACCCCTACTGTAATCGGGAAGGGCTTGGTGTCGCCAACAGCGGTCCTAACCACTGAAGCGGAGTCGTTGTACATATCTCTGATAACCTCAATATAGGCTTCAGGGATCCCCTTGGATCGCAATGCCGACCAGATACACTGACGTGGCACACAGTCAAAGGCCTTCTTCAGGTCCAAAAAGGCCACATGCAGAGCTCTCCTTTTTTCCCTGTAAGCCTCCATAAAGGTTCTGAGGGCAAAAATGGCATCCATAGTGCCTGATCCTGGTTGAAACCCATACTGATACTCAGAGACAGTACATTCTTGGCGGAGCCTGAGGCCGATCATGCGCTCGAAGAGCTTCATGGTGTGGCTCATAATCTTAATGCCCCTATAACTACCGCAATCTTGAACACTGCCCCTTCCTTTGTAAATAGGGATAATAAAGCTTTGCCGCCACTGATGTGGCATCTTTCCAGTATTCAAGATACGGTTAAATAGGTCAGTAAGTATAAGCACACCAAGAGAGCCCAACGATTTCCACGCCTCGATTGGGATGTCGTCAGGTCCTACCGCTTTTCCGTTCTTCATGCGTCGAAGACAATTACGAGTTTCGTCACGGGTTATTGGAGCAACAAGTCCGAGGTTAGGAGATGAGTGTTCAGCAGCTCCTTAAAGTGGCTTCTCCATCTCTCCTTCACAGAGGCATGACTACAAAGCAACGTGCCCCGAGAATCTCTGACGCAAAGACATTTTGTAATATCCTGCGTCGCTTTATGTCGAGCACGAGCCAGTTTGTATATGAGCTTCTGCCCCTCCACAGTTTCAAGTTTATCGTACAATGGCGACAAACTTTCTCTGCGGGCTCTGGCTACAGCTCTTTTGCTGGCCCGTTTCGCTACAATGTACTCCAGTCTGTCTTCAGGAGAGTTGGAATGCTGCCACTTCTTTAAACGCAGCCTTCTTTTCCTGAATCACTCATTATCACACAATATATATATATATATATATATATATATATATATATATATATATATATATATATATATATATATATATATATATATATATATATATATATATATATATATATATATATATATATATATATATATATATATATATATATATATATATATATATACACATAAAAACAATAGTAAAATTACAATACAAACTAAATAAATAATTGAGTAGTACATGTCTATAATACAGACGAAGCGTTCTATCCTAAATAGTAGCCTTTAAGCCTACGTTTAAAAATTCCTACCGACAGATTTTATGCAAGTTTACATACCATAAATTTCCACGGTTGAGGATTGTACTTAGGAAAATCTGATGAAATAATGTTATGTATTGGTCTACACTGCACAGCTTTCTCCCACTTGATCCCGGTCATTCGACCCATTTCAATTTTATTGATCAGCCAAAAAGAAATAATGTTCAACTGACATTTTGAATCAAATTTTAAAAGTAAAACTATCGTTTTAAAAAATTTACTATGTTAGGCTTAAAACCTACATAGTAATTTATAAGTAAATAAAACAATTATTTAATACATATACTTAACTAATAATAGAATAGTCAAAGGTAACAACGTTCAAGTTACAAAAGTAATCATTTTGATTAGCAAAATTAGTAGCCTTATGAAGTATACAATCTCTTTGAAAAAGAAAAATTATAGAATTTACTTTAGCATTCCAACCAAATCATTACCTATCTAATTTATTTAACAGAAAAGTAAAACAATATATAGGTAATAATTATACTCAAATATCCATGGCCTTCAGATCTTTTGTTTTCATAAAAAAAGTGCAGATTTGAAAGGATTATTAACAATAAATTAAAAATTGTTTTCAAAATGAAGGTCTTAAAAGTGTAGAAGAATAAGAACTTAAGTTTCAGAAATGAGAAAAAGACATTTGGATTTTAAGACTTTTATTAAATACACATGAAGTTCAGGACAAAAATTTCATCACTCACACATGTACCTGAAACAATAATTTAAAATGTTAGTTATATTTATAATAATGTTAAAATTATTATAATGGATAATTATTTATAAATAACGAAATAATTATGTATGCTTTTATTAGTCCTCAGAGTACATGTAAGTAAACAAGGGTGGAGTAAGCATTTAATATACCCTCCAATTCTTTACATTAACTCATAATGAATCAACGACTGCCTCAGAGGGTGTTATTTCATGTACACATGTTTTTCTATACAGCATATTTTTAACAAAATAGTAATTTAATGAATCTCAACATTTCTGTTAAATATATAGTATGAAATCAAGGATAACTACATAAAAACTTATACAAATAGCATAATATTATATTACTGGACTCGTAACAATAGACAAAGTATCAGACAATTCTGGTAAAAGTAGTATATGAAGAAAAAAAGACATGTTAAATATAATTTAATAAAAGTTATGGACCATGGTGTCTAATATATAATAATAATAAAATCCTTAGTAAAAGCAATGAACATTAATTATTTGAAAAGAAAATATATATATGTACAGTTCAATGTATCATAATATAAAACTGCATTAATATATGATGAATATATACACATAATATAAATTTATATACAATATATATTACGTTTACTTCGACATTACTTTAACTAGAAATTGTATGATTTGTAAACATTTAAAATGAATTTTAAATGAAAAATATTATGGGTTTATATATTACTTGCATATAAATAACAGAAATATTGGTATTCAGTAAGCATTTGAAAGGTACAAGAGAAAAACCTTACATACACATGTTTACAGGTTTTAAATAGGGCATATACATAAAATAATAATTATCATATGTTAGAAAATCAAAGATAGCAAAAATACTAACGATAGGATTGGGACGTACCGATTACGGTTACTTAAAATTAAGTTTTAATAATTTTTAGCACTAATTAAAGTCACGTGGCCGTGAAAATTAATTGAAGATTATTTAATTTAATTTAGATTATTTAATTGTGTGTTTATGAGCGTTAGAGGTTACATTTTAAAGACGTGTAGCAATTAAATATACCATGCTTTGAAGGTTATGTTAACAATGATGCATACATGTTTGAAATGTTTAAAAAATATATTTACCTGTTTATTTAGACCTTGCACGCATCTTCCTGCGTTTACGCTTTAGCCTTCGCATACGCTTCTTACGCCACTGTAAAAAAATTAGAAAAAGTTAGGCCGAAATGCGGTTTTATAATTAAATTTAAGAACACCAAGTAAGTATAAAACACGAAAAATACCTTTGCTCTCATGATTTATAATTACAAGCCTAAAGGCTTGAACTATTTATTGTATAGTTGCTTTGCGGATCAAGTTAATATTTTCCGATACAGTAAGATGAGCTCTCTCGCGCTCAGTCTACAAGTAAAGAAAGAAAATAATAACGATTAACGACAATTTAAGGCAAATGTTACCATATAGCTATGATAAAAAATGTATATTCAATGTTGCTATATCACTAATATAATAAATAAGGAACTTAAAAAATGATATCTATTCAAATGGTAGTTATTTATAAAATCAAAAATTCATTTCTCTTATACCAACTTCTTAGTTGGTAAAATTTTAAACAATAAATTATAATTTTACAAAAGGAATAAAAGCTTAAATTATGCAATGTACAAGCAATCTTTATCCTATTCATCAAAATTCTTGATATAATTTCGGTTTGATAAGCAAGTCATTCATATAATTTCAAACCCGTTTGATATTGATTTAAAGAAGAAGAATCAAATGAAACAAACCTCCCGAAACCCCTCTTAAGATTCGCTTTGACAGGATTGTATGAAAGATTATAATTAACAGTGATGTTCTACGACTCGTTCACGGAAACAATTGGTTCACATTACAAAAAGCGAGCCCTGAGAATCTCTAACGTCAAGACAATACTTCAGTTCATTCCGAGAACAGACCCAAATGAAATACGAGTTTGCTCCTCCGCAGAATATGGTATTTAATAATATAATGATGGGTAGCATTTACTAATGGCGCTGGCTACAGAGCTAAAAGACATTAAGAGTCACAGCAATGTAGTTCAATTCGCTTTTATGGGAACTGATAAATGGAGAGACCCTAAATGACAAAGTCATTGTGGTGATAGTTGATCTCTATTAATTGATTACTTCAGATTCAAATATAAAACTTACTTCATTTTAAAATTAAATACTGATTGAACTCTTCTGATAAGTGAAACGAACGAGAAATTGTAAAAAAATCTTGAAACTGCTGGTATTTTATTATTAATTATTAATTTATATATTAATTATTAATTTATCAATTATTTTATTTTTAATAATCAAACTCAAAATTTTCCTTTTATCTAGAATCTCGCTATAATCTCTCTATAATAAATAGTATAAGCTATCATTAGTTCATTTCTAGTACATATTTTTGCAAAAAAGTACAATCTGCTTTAGTACAATCTTTATATATATCACTGATAGATATATATCACTAAGTTTTACTCAAATTTGGTAGTAAGATAATACAATACATGAATAGTAAGCTTATATAATAAATGTTACGTTGGCACTATTGTTTGAATTTAAACGACCAAAGTCAAATGGCAACACTGAATTTGGTCACTGTCAAATAAAGTTGTCATTATTACCACGATTATTCGCGCCAAAAATAAATTGTGATAGTAAATGTAATATATCTGTACTTATTACGATATACAACACGATAAAGGTAAGCTATGTGATAAATTATACTTTATAATATATTCATCGTTTTGTTTTAATCATATAATAAACAAAGACGTTAAAAATTAAATAGTTGAAATTATAGTGGCCAAGGCTACCAACATTATAAGCTACAGTCATGTCGACTTGCTATTACTTGTGTTTTGTCTTGTAACTATTGATTCAATATATACATTCAAAATGTTTTTAAAGTAAATTGTTAACGTTGGAGTGTTCATATGTATCTTTTGCGCATTATTTATTAGTTCGTTTCGCGCTTTGTGCCACAGTGCCCACTTTCAATTAAACTGGTGACGCTGGGCATGCTCTACGAAAATGGTTACGTCTAATAAACAATCTGATAAAAAAGTTGTTAAAATGGCAGAGCAGAATAATACTGTTGTAGTGCCTCAAAGAACATTACTTGGTGAAGTTAATGAGCACATAACGTGTCCACTGTGTCGAGGTTACTACATAGACGCAACCACCATTGTTGAGTGTTTACATTCTTTTTGTCGAAGTTGTATTATAAAACACTTACAAATTAAAAGTTACTGTCCAGTTTGTGAAATGATGATTAACTCTGCCAAACCTAACATCAAACTAGATAAGGCGTTGCAAGACATTGTTTACAAACTTGTGCCTGGACTTTTTCAAAAAGAAATGGAACGACGTCAACAATTTTATGCCTCTAGACCAGGCCCAGCGGCATCGGCTACTCCAGAACAAAGAGGCGAAGATACGGAACGAATTATATTCAGTCCTGAGGATGTCATATCTTTCTCTTTGGAATATGCTGATGTCACTGATACTGACAGTATATCTAGCAAATCTTCTGATAGCAATGAGCCCCAACCACTCACTGCTACTTCAAGAAGATATTTACAATGTCCTGCTGTTGTTAATATCAACCACCTAAAAAAATTTTTAAGTATGAAATTTGATATTGATAGTACACAATTTGCCATTGATATTTTATATAAAAGAGTCCCTTTACCAGACTATTATACATTAATGGATATAGCATATATATACAATTGGAAAAGAAATGAGCCTATGAGATTTTTTTATCAAATAATTGATTATGTTGCTATTAGAAATAGACTTTTTGATATAAATAGAAAGGATACACATTTTTCTGATAGAAAATCAAGTCCCACTGGTACTGAAGACACAAATATTAGTAGTCCAATACCAAATCTTAATGATCAAATTTCTGAAGCATCATCGGGTACTGATAGTCCTATGCCTGATGATAATCACATTAAAAAACCAGGAGACTTGAATAAGAAAAATGAAATATTGGCACAAAAAATTAAAGATATGAAAAGTTCTTCTTTTAGTTCTTCTAGTAATAATATAAGATCTATATCACCATCTAAAAAAAATGATGATGAAGTTGAAAAATCACAATTTTTAAATTCTTTTGAATTACAAGCCAAAAATAATTTGACAATAAAATCATCACCTTCAAAATTAAATAGCAACGAAAGTGTGCCATCTACAAACGATAATTCATCTGTAAAGAATTCAGTAGGTACTACTACTGCAAAGATAGAAGAAAACTTAAAAAGAAAATATGAAATTTCTAAAGCATTGCCAGAAATGAAAAAAATTAAAATTGAGATTGAAAAGGCTAAGTTACCTTTGAATCAAACAAATTCTAGCAATGTTGGTTCAATAAAATCTATAAATTCAAACTCTCCTAAGGTACCTGACATAAATACAGTCAACAAAATTACTGAGGATCCCCCAAAAACTAATATTGCTACTGCCAACAACACTAGTCATACTAACACATTGGTTACAAACAAAGATGTTAAACAACAGCATAATGTCTCATTAACCAAACCTGTTCTACCAGAAAGTCAAGGTCAAAAAAGGCCAGTACCAGTTACTCAAGCATTATCATCTCCTAAAAGAAAACCATCTGAACTCTCTTCTGTATCACAGCCATCACCCTTAGTTAATAAAACTGTGTCACCTCTAAAGTTACAAATACCAAAACATCCAGAGAAAAATTTGATTATTCATAAGCCTCCTGATCCACCAAAATCCACAACCAAGAAAATGCCTGATTTAAAGCCCAGTGTACCAATTACCCAATCCACTCATAATAAAGGGCCACCAGTTGGAAAATTAAGAATGGATCTGTTAGCAAACAACTGTGATCCCACAATAGATAGAAGCAAAATATTGTCACAAGTTAAGACATCTCTTCCTACTCCAAATACAGGACAGACTTCTGGAGATCCCTTAAAGTCTTTGTTCGATTCATGTAAGATTAACATACCTTCATCATTGTCAATTACTTTGACTGATCAGAAATTAGAACCTCGAGCTACCCCTGATCCTACTACATCAGATCCAAAAAAGAATATAGGAAATAAAAATCTTGCAAGTGTAAGTAATACAAACACACATAAAGGGCCCAGTCCTCCTGTACATAATTTTATTGAAATACTTAAGCTTCCAGATACCGATCCCAAAAAGCCGAATAAGTCTGAAAACCCAAATGATAAATCTACCTCTAACAAAACAGAAAATACAGCCATTCCTTCAAAACCTGTAAAGTCTTCAGAAACATCTGCCAAAGGGCCCGTACCTAATTTAAAACCTATTTCAGACACAAAACTGTGTAAGCAAAGTGGTAATTTTTCACCTCCAACAACATTTCAACAGACTTTTGAACAGCAATTGCTATCAATGCAAAGTGATAAGAAACCTAAATTACCAAAAAATAAAACACAAGTTCCAAAACTTGTTCCAGCTACTCCCAAGGCTTTCAATGCTGCAAATAAGCTGAATAATGCTAATAACAAGGTAGTCTCATCTATGTCCACTGCAGAGACCAAAGCAACTACAGCTCTTGACTTGTCAACTCCACATAATATACAAAGTCAATTAGGCCCACAACAAACTAAAGCTTTTGAAACAATGCAATCAATTGCCAACTTGGCAAAAAAACAGTGTATGCCACCTAAGGTTCTACCTATGGCTATGTCACAACCAAATATATTCTCAGGTGTGCCAAACAGGCCTCTTACAACTGGCTCCCAGCCTTTAAGGGTTCCAAATGCTAATAGTATTAACCAACTAAAATTGGATAAGTTAAATCAAAATAGTCCACAAATGGGCTCTTCCAGACAAGAATTACCACAAAGAAATAATCCAACCAAACATGTGCCTAATGCACCCATTCAATCTCCTAATTATACAAGTAACTCACCATCTAACACTCAGCCATCACCAAGATCACAAACTCGTTCACCAAGCTCTTCACCCAAATTAATAATAGCAGAAGAAAAGCAGGCTAATGTTACTTCAGAACCAAATACTATTAATCAATCTAATCAAATAACAAGTACACATTTGCCTAATACAAACTCTACCAAAACTGAATCTCCTAGGCCATCACCAGGACCTTCAAAACCTACTTTAAAACCAGTTAAGCCAATCATGCCGACAGGTAAAATAACAGGAATAAGACAGCCTATAACACCTATGAGCCCAAATCCCCAAATGAATACTGCTGACTTTTTACCACAACCACAGTCCCAGCTGATTTCACATGCAATGCTTCGACATCAAATGGAAATGCAGCATGTATGGTTGGCTCAAAGAAATTATGACATTTTTAAAAATATGTCTAATATAGCCCAAGCTCATCAAGCCCAAACTTTCAACAATAAGGATAAGCAATAATTTGTTCGTATTTTTTTTTGTATATGTAAATGTATCAAAAATATTGTCTTTATTATATAACTTTTAAGTATATTGCAAATGTAATAATGTAAAATGTTGGGTTTCCCCTTAAAAAAATTGTATATTAAAACTTTATAATATAGCAAATATTGATGGAATTTACAATGAAATAACATTGTATCTTGTTTTTTTTTAAAATATGAAATAACCTTTTAATTTTATTTATTAAGTATGGCTTTTTATAGTAGTTTGGATAAAAAATTATAATTAATTGTGTGCTAACATTTAGTATATTCATCACGGTATTTGGTATTCTGTTTTAAGTGTTTTAGTTGTATGTACATAGTTACAATGTTATTTAATGAAAGTATATTTTTATATAAGCTGACAATATTTTTAATCAATTTTTGTTTATGTAATATAAGAAACATTACAGATGTAACATGAAATAATCGGTCTTTTTCTGCATTTCAACAATATGTATATTTTCATAATTTAGTATGGACAGATTTAAGTCTGTTATGTGTATTAATATCTATAATTTGAAATGTAATTTATTTTATAAATTGTGAGCTGATGATACCTTGTAATTAACAATTGCAATGATCAATAAAAAGTTTTTACACTATTTGGTTTTTTATTTAATTTACTATATTTTATGATCTGAGATTATAGACGTCGTTTAAGGTAAACGTTTTCACAATTCATAATACTTGTTAATACAAATAAAAAAAAAAACATATTTATGAGGCGTTTGTTGCAGATGTCCACACTTCAAGCGACTATTCCCTTTAAATCACGAAAAAGGACATATTTAAATGAAGGAAAATCGAAAATCAATAATGAGAATAAAGATATTTTAAATATTGAAAAATCGAGCAGCTTCACTAGACAAATTGAGGTGGCAAAAGCTGAAGTGATCAACGATGGTTGGTATTTATTACATCTAGAATTTCCCAATATATTAAAGTCTTCTATGCGAAATTTCAACTTCGTTTTATCTAAGCTATATGTGACAAAGAACCAATAAACTATGAACAGCGGCTACCGGCTATCTCACTGTGTAGGTGATGGTTCGATCCCCACTCGGAGGAATTAATTATTGCATCATGCCCTTAGTCTAGTAAGGCAAAGTGTGGCGTTGAGTTCTGGTTGTCAGTGCCTTAAATCGAGACGGAAAGCTTATATTGCAGTTTCTTGATACTAAGTTCATTCAGCCACGCTGCTATATGTGGAATATAACGTTAATCTACATAAAATAGTTATTATTTTTTTAATACTTATATTTTGATTCACAATGAAGTATGTATATAAATTAAAAAATGTATTTTATTGGCGGCTTTTCAGATGTTTGTTCAGCAAAAAAAATTCCAAGAAAACAAGTGGCGTGTAGTCCAGTTAAAATTAGGTCAGCTGCACATGAGTAAGTAACGTTCATTGAAATTGAATGCATACAAAGGGTATTCTTCACTTTTCAGTTTATGGTCAGTAATTTCTCTTAAAATCTGTTTGCTAGCTAAAAATATTTAGTAGAAAAACCAAACATAGCAATTATAGTTCTGGCATTCCTAACTTTATTAACAAATACATATATTGAATATTTTTTTACTCCTAGCATATCTATAAGTCAATCCTATACATATGTATTATCTTCATATGAGATACCAATTTATGTCTTATAACATTGTCGATGTTGTCAGATTTACTGTAATATACTATTCGCATGTATTTTATGATTTAAATGTAATATTTTATCGGGGCGGTGGATACGCGTTAGTAAGAACCGATTATATTAAACTTTCTAATATTTACAGAACAACAGTGTTGAAGCCGTTAGTTAGTCGTGAGAAAGAAATAGAATGGATGGAAAACTTTTTAATTACACACCTGGACAAAGAGCAATCTGCATCTTTGTATATTTCTGGTCAACCTGGTACTGGAAAGACAGCGTGCTTGTCGTATATATTGCAATTACCTAAGGTACGATAAATATGATATTTACTTAAATATTAAGATATATTATTAGAAACATTTTAGTTAAACTAGTATTAAATACATTTTAGGTTAAGTCACTTATTAATAAATAATTGTATAATAAAAAAATTATACAACAGTATTATTAGGTTCATTTAATTATATGAAAAATATAAATATATTTATCATTCACAGATTAAACAAGGTTTTCAACACGTGTTTATAAATTGCACGATGATGAAGTCAGCAGCAAGTATATACAATCGAATATGTAAAGAGTTACAGTTAAAAACTTCGGGCACTAGTGAGAAAGCCTCTTTAAGTGCTATTGAGAAATTCTTAGAAAAAAAACATAAAATGATGTGAGTAATAAATACTACTTTTCTTATTTTTATTTTACTTTTACTTTTCTTTTTTTTCAGCATATGATTATGAGTTCGTTAGAGTCTCGAGTTCGGGCAGAAAGCGGAGACTGGAGTCTCTTGACACTCGATGCTCTGCCTACTCTGCTATATGATACTGCTCGAAACTAAAAATAATATCATTCCAGTTTGCTGGTGTTGGACGAAATCGACCAGCTGGACAGCAAGCGACAAGCGGTGCTGTACACCATCTTCGAGTGGGCGAGCCGGCCCTCGCGCCTCGTGCTGGTGGGCGTGGCCAACGCGCTAGACCTCACACAGCGCGCCCTCCCGCGCCTGCAGGCCCGCGGCCTCGCGCCCGCCGCCATGCACTTCGCGCCCTACACCAAGCAGCAGATTGTCGACATATTTACCGGGGTGCTGGCGGCGGAGGACAGCACAAATGTTTTCTCGCCCGTCGCCCTGCAGATGCTTGCAGGTATTGCAGGCACCAACGATTATTATGTTCTCGAACTTTATTTCTGAGAATATTTATATGTAAATGAAATTAATTTCTGTTGTCTGTCATAAAAAATATTACAAGAAGACCACGTATTTAAAATATTTATAATTAGATGTTGTTTTAGTCAATGCTAGTAATCATTATAATCTTTCTTTGTTTCAGCCAAAATTTCCGCAGTCTCGGGAGACATGAGACGCGCTTTAGATATAGGGCGTAGAGTGATCGAACTCGCTAGACGAAGTAAATTTTCTGAAAATCAATGTGTCGACGAACTGATGAAGGATTCACTGGTGACTGTTGAATTAAAACAAGTTTTAGAAATTTTAAATGACGTTTATGGAGGATCTAGAAAAATAGAAACCGACGTCGAGGAAGGGTTGCCGATGCAACAGAAACTGATTTTATGTAGTCTTATGTTAATGCTGACTAAAGGGAAAAATAAAGATATCGCCATGGGAAAACTTCACGATGTTTATAAAAGGTTAGTATGAAATTTATTTTCGTTTCAATTCATCACTATCAAGATAGATATGTAATTAATCCAAGTGAACCAATTGGTTATACTAGAGACTAGTGGGATTTTAAAAAAAAAATTTTTATTTCATTAATTTCAATTAAATTATAAGTTTTTCACTCAAGGTGTCTCTAAATGGTATGTGAATCGAGAATAGAGTGGTTTATCGTTCATTGAGACATACTCTTTGACATAGAAACATTACAACAGGGTAGCGGCGGCGCGCAACATCGTGCCGCTGGACGCGGGGGAGACGCTGAGCGCGTGCTCGCTGCTGGAGGCGCGCGGGGCGCTGCGCGTGGCGGGGGCGGGGGCGGGGGCGCGCGCGCGCCGCCTGCGCCTGCAGTGGGACGAGGCCGAGCTGGCCGCCGCGCTCCGGGACAAGCCGCTCATGTCCGCCATCCTGGCGGACACCGCCTGTCTGTCGGCGTCCTGATGCTGGGGCGCGCGTTGCTCGCATTACACGCCTGGCGTCCCGGTCGGATCGAGGATAATCCTTGCCAAGCATGTAAATGCACCATCATATTATTAATGACTTATTCGGTGTATCGGTGAATTATGTTTGAACTGAGCACTTTTTAAAAAAATTGACAAAGATTGTTGTCAGTTTTGAATTTTTGATGCTGTTAGTTTTTTTTAACTTGAAGTGTATATTGTCTATGTATATGGTCACGACAACATTTTCATCAAAATAGACCATAGATGGTAACTTTGCCATATAAACAAATATTAAAACATTACATTTTGAGTGGCGGAATTTAACGATGCATTTTTTCTTTTGTGTTAATGAACCCACTACCATCGTGTTTACAGCAGACGCTGTGTCGCTATAAAATTTTATATAGTTCATACAAATTTTTGTTTATGATAATTTAGAATGTCTCATATGACACTTAAGAAGCTTATAAATAAGTAAATAGTTAAAATTATACACGACTTCCCATCGTAATCTGTTGTACAATTAATCCAAGCCTGTGCTTCTACTATGTGGATGAAAATTGTATGTACAGTTAGTAGTTAAAATCGCTAGTAACCAAAAGTCATGATTTGTATAGGTACTATTTTGTTTTTATTGTCATCGTTAAGCGTAATGGCGTAATATAACGAACTAAAGTAAATATTTATGTATGTACGATGTACATAGAGAGGCTCTCGTCTCGCAATGGAACAGCGTCTGACTGTAAATATGATTGAATATTGTGTTCTACCTTTCGGCGGGAAGCGGCGGACGGTGTGCTTGACATTTGGTTCTTTCCGTCTTCCCTGCTTTGCGGGATAAAGCGTGAAGCAATTTTTTTTTTAAATATAGCCCGTTATGTTTGTAAGTGTAAGTTAAATTTTTAACATAGCTCATCCTCAGTTTTCTTATCTGTTGTATCAAGTGATAGGTTTACCAGCAGATTAAGTAGGCTAAGGGCGGTAGATTTTTATATATAAACTTTTGTGTGTTTAAATGAATTAAAAACAAATTCTGTACTACGACGATGATATGGCGTCACCCAGCTTTATTAAAATCAAACATGAATGAGTTTTGATTAGCTCAGAAATATATAGTTAGTAAGTACACCAAAAACTTAGAACCATAACCATACCATACCACGAAAATATATAAATCCGGTATCGGTCGTAAGGGGGTCGTATGTATGTGTTACTGGGATATATCAACGTATTATTTTTATATTTAACGTAACGTTTGTACACATCCAACCTCGTATTTAATAATAATTAATGAATATAAATCGACGCATAGTGAAAAGTATTTAGAAAGTAGTTCAGTAACTTTTTAGAAAGAAACGAGTTTGTTTTTAATATAACGATCATGTTAGCATTGGAAATTTATATATAATAAACATATATTATTTATTTACAAGTGGAGAAGCGTTCTGGATCCTTATTTGAATTTGAGGTCATATGACAAATATGATAAACATGTATCTAGGTCACAATGTATCCTCAAAAGGATCTTAATTATTTTACGCCATTGATTTACTATTTATTTGACTTGGTATATGCAATTACCGTTGGATAGAAAAAAATGACACTTAAATGTATAAATACATTGCATTTAACTATAAAGAAATTGTTAATAAACAAATATAAACATATCGTTATTGACGCTTTCCAATATTTCCATTTCCATAATTTCCATATTATACATTATAATATTTTAAATAAATGCTGCATTTTGAAAATTGAAACGAATTCAAAAATTACTTAAATTATAATTTGTCATTGTGACATGCTATAAGCCTTAAATAGGACTCAAGTAAATATCATAGATAAAAATAAACGAGCATACTTAACATTAATTTGCTTCGTAAACGATTATATCGAATTTATTGGAATATTGAAGCCGTTTGAAAGTTTTTTCATAAAAATGAATATGTATGTTCATAAAGCTTACTTCTAATTTTAGTATGTATAATTGTATATGTATATATTAACTTATAATGAATTGTAACTAAAACAGTTGTTACATGTTTAGGTATTACAGTTTTGCATAATTTGAATAATCCTGCCTGTGCCTTACGTAAATTTTAATAATATGTATTCTTGTGTTGTCTAGTAATTAACTTTCACAAAATCATCATTAAATCATTTTTTATTGTCTTCTCTACGATTTTTAATTTTTATTTTCTAAATTCTTCTTATGTTTTGAAATTTAAATATATTGTTACATTTGTGTTCTTTGATACTTGTTTTTAGTTATATTGTTATTTGTGGACATAATATAGTGTAATGCTTGTAAGTTTTTTAAATTAAATAATATATAATAATCCCTTTTATTATGCCCAGTTTAATGTGTATATTTTGAAAGTATTGTTCTAATAGTTACTAATATGTTGTCCAAGTATTGGTACATTTTATTGTCAACTGCGGGTCGTAAGTCATGTGATTACACCCGTATATGTATTTGCTCCATTTATTAATGGATAATAATATTGTTTTAATTATGGACGGCATTTTGTGGTTTTCATTAAAGGCTGAATAGTGTTAAGTATTTAGAATTAAGTTTGTAACGATTTTCTTGACGTTATTTGTAATGTGCTGTGTTTTTTGTAACTATTTGATATGAATAAATTGTATTAAAAATTTTTAAATGTTCACTTTTCAATATAATAATATTTTAATATTGTTTTTGTGCATTTTCATACTACTTCTCTGTAATTCCTGCCTACGAATGCGCTCGTCGTCGTCGTCGTCTGGTATGACACATGATACATTTTAAGTCCCCGAATGTCCCCGCTTGTAATATCACTTTTCTATATATTAACTATTAAACAAATATATATTTTACTACTAATTCGAATGATTAGTTCAGGAATTATTATTTATTATAGTTCAACCAAAAAGTCTCTGGACGTTGTGGCACAGAGGCACAGCGATTGCCTGTAAGCGCGACGGTTTGTGGGTTCGATTCCCACTCGCAAACCGCAAATCACTCTGGCAACAACGCAAAGTGGCAGCGTTGAGTTTCGCCCCTCAACATGCAATGCCTCGAATGGTGGAAAGTGAGGAACGCAGTGTCTTATCACTAGGTTCCTTCAACCTACACTTCCCTCTGCCTACCAAGCTATGTGCGGGATATAGCGTGGAGCTAAATAAATATCACACAATCGGGGAAATGTTTTGCATACATATGTTTTCTTATGTTTTGCCCTTTCTCTGGCAGAAAAAGTGCGGCGTTAAAATATAATAAATAAATAATATATAAAAATAATAATAGAAACACTGGGGAAAGAGGGACTTTTTACTCTGCTGGCCGTAAAAGTAAGATGCTGTAAAAATGTAAATTAATTTATAAGAATAATAAAAACTGGAAAATTATAATTTAAGGAATTAAGTAAAACATCAGTTTTATAAATATATTAATGATTTATTCTAATATTTATAAATTATACCTATAGCGCAAAAGATTTATACAAGAAGATATGACTGACTGAAGATATGATCTTTCACTGAAAGAAATATGTTGCGATTTTCAAACAATAATATTAGTTTTGTTTAATAAATAACTTAAGTATAGAAAGCCACTCGTTTTGTACAATGTCAGCCATCTAATAGCTTAGAAGGCATAGGAGAGACGGATGTAAGTGCGGAAAAAATGTATCAAATATGCGTTTATCTATTTTTAATATATAGATGCCAAAAGTTCAATATAACATTCTATCCGCACTATTATTTGTAGATGGGACAGTGAATTAGAGACGAAGGCCAGGGTTGCGGGACCGCACGAAGTTGAGGAGCTCGTCGCTGTCTTCGCATACGAAAGGTTTGACGTGGTGACAAGCGACGTCGTGCCACTTGACGCCGTCGTTGTAGAAGTTATTCAAGATCGCCAAGCAGGACTCGTCGTTACCCTAGAAATTGTTAAGCGTTATATATTTTTTTATGATTTGAGCAATGATTATATTGCGCTTGAAAAATGTGACATTAAATAATTATGTATCTAGCTAGCTTTTGTAGGATAATTTATTACAGCAATAATTATAGGCAAAAACGTGGAAACTTGTACTGTAATTATCTGTATTCAATTTAACCTTTTCAATAAAAAAATACTGATATGTTTTAAAGAAAAAGTCATTCATAGCACAGTTATTTTAGAGTCAAAGAAAGTAGGTATTAACGCATCTACGTCATCATTCTGGGCGTGTAGCTATGTGTGTACCGTTAAGAACCGGACTAGGACATATTCCGATCATTCCATGAGGACCTGCTAGTTTCTCGATGCGTTGTAAATTGAAATTTTATCACCTATCATGAAATAATATTATGACCAAAGAGGACACTTGGGTGTAGTAAAATAACATATGACTGTATACGTGAGGGCTGTGGGTTCGAGCCTGATTAAACAAAATTTAAAATATCTTATATCTTATTAGCTTATTAGGAAGTGGAATTGGCAATAGCTATACCTACAGTAACCTGCTTTGAGGAAGACGCGTAAAGAAAAATATACTAACTTGTGCAGCTTCCCTGTTGTCGGGTTGGGCTTGGCCGTATCCGCCAGTATACGACCAGTCTCCAGTGTTACGTTGAGTGGTGGATCCGATCTTAGCACCTGATCCGGACCAGAACCAGCCGTTGACATTGGGAGGTTGCAGGTCAGGTCGGTCACATCCAGCGAAATTACATTTACGGCCAGAAGTCCAAATGTATCGGATATTACCGCGAGCAATCTTTTGCTTTACAAATTCATTTTCCTAAATAAAGAATTCTATTAATACCATCAATTATTTTACTATTTTGTTAAAGGTTATTCACACTTAAAAATTAGACATTAGAGGGAAAAAGTAAATAGGTACAAATGAGTAAACAATTATTAAGTTACCTAATAAGGAACAATTTTTTACTACTATTCATTACAGTAGGTATTGTGGTATGGTTTTTAGGTGCCTGATTAAAAGTCAGTCAGATGTGGTACTACTAAATTCCTAAGAACAGTTGGGATGCACTGTCATATTGGATGGTAATTAAGGTATGTAAGTTGTGACGGGAAATGCACCTCCGTCTTACGTATCCGGTACATGAAGTGGGCAACACGGCTACAGAAGAATTTATGCCGTGGTCTACTTGCACCTTGCGAGTGCCTTATGAGTCCACACTCGGCCATTGCACCCCTTTCTCGGGCATCAGCCACGCTCTACAAACCTAATCAATCTAGCCGAAGCATCCTAATAAATATTGATGTTAACTATAATTAAGCGGCTGTAAGCTGCTAGTAAGTAGTTATTTAAGTTGTGACATTTTGTAGATAGTAAAATGTTATTTAATCTCCAATTACAGGAAACGTAAGGCGGCGTAATATAACAATGAGAATATCGCGAACGTTGACATCTTACAATGTGGTAGGAAGTGTTTGGAGAAAACTTGAACCACGAGAATGATACTTAAGTCTAGACAATCTAATAAGAGAGATGATATTACCCATACCTACATAAGAGTAGTACTTTAATTACTGCAAAATATAAATTAGCTATTTTGATTACTGTATTTACAATTACTTACTTTGAATAAATTATTGATTATTAATTTACGTCGTCAATCAGATTATAAAATTATCTTTCACTATATGCAAGTATGATGTGCAAGAGGCCATATATGAATCTTCACAATAAAGAAATCTTAACTATACAACACTTCGGCCTTAGCTTCATAATTTATTCGTGGTCATTATGATCCAGCAATTTTTTAAATCGATCTATTTCGTCATGGCAAAATATAAATTGCAATTGCCACATTCTAAATTACATACCTACTCGCTATTTATTTAACGATGGGAAAGTGAGAGCATCATCACGATTGACCCTCTTACGTGATGTAAGATATCTGTGAAGGGATTACGGAAATTTATCCATACTATGTATGAATCTACAATTACACAATTATCGTTACCTAGTACTTAAATAGGGACTGGTGAATTACTAGCACCAGCTTAGCGGCCCTGACCACTGAGTACTGATGATGAAGAGATCGTGGATTCAGTCCTAATCAAGTAAGAAGTGTTACTATCATTGTTTAGAATGTCTTTTTTATGCCTCAGAAAGGATATGAAGGCACCATGATAAAGATGCATACTTATTTAAATAATATCGGACAACCATGAACAAATTATCAAGGATATTACAACAACCAATAAAATTTATCCATGGATTTCATTGTTTTACTTACTGGACACTTTTATTCAACAAGTAAATATAAAGGTGCATACATCACAAAATTAAAAATATAAGCATTATAAATATAATGCAAGTTCTTACCTGTGGGGTTTCTAGAGAAACGGCGTCCATGCAGTGTCGTCTACAAATGTTTCTTGCGTCGAGCCAATCAACTTCGAGGCTGCGAGTAGGAGCATGTTCCCAGCTGAAGAAGTACGAATGTAGTACACCGCGTGCATCGCGGTAGGTTGAGTGTCGAACTCCTAAACAGTAAATAAGTAAGATTTATAATAAGAATAAATACTTTAAATGAATGTTTAATATTTCCACTTAAGGAAAAATCTATAGACAAATTAAAGATATCAGTGACATACCACTCGGATCTCTATATCTAAGTATCATAAAAAAAGGAAGCATTGTTCTTCTAAATGTCATATGATAACAAGATCATTAGAAAAAATAACCATTTAGATTCTTAGTGAAAATAGTCTAATAGTCTTGCAATAAAGTTAAATTTATTATAGCTCAAGCTAGCAATTGGACATGTTTGCAATTTCGCAATATTTCTGGTATTGAAGAGTACTTTGAGCCTCTACGATGCAATGAAGGCCAAAAGTCACTGAAATATCTATGTACCTGCTCATTTCGTAGACCACTAACTGACGCTGACACAAACGACATAAATTCTCTTGTAAGCTGTTGAAATGTTGCGAAACTGTGTTGCTTAGAAACATCCTCGTACATAGCCTCAAGGTTTACACAATGGTTCACACGTTTACAATATTACAATCGCACAAAATTTTTAACCGACTGTAATAAATTATTGCATTAATTTATAACAGAGTTTGCAAAAATGATTTTATCAACTACTCTAAATTGCAAATTTTCCCGCTAAGTCAGTATTAGATTAGCAATAGGGCAATAGCGCAGCGGCTCAGCGTCTGATCGTGAGCGTGGTGGTTGTGGGTTGAATTCCCATTCAAGGAGAATGGATTCTTTCCATTTTCCTCGCTCTGGTATAAGACAGTGTGGCGTTGAGTTCCACCACTTAACGAGCAAAATCTCGAAAGGTTAAAAGTGGAGAACAGAGTGTCTTAATACTAGGTACCATGCGGGATATAGCGAGAACCTAAAAAAATCTTTATCGGAAGCACAAGCGGTCAAATATCTGAAATGTCTGAGATATATTGAAAAATAAAGTACAAATCTAATATGCAGAAAGATTTTAGTACTCAAGTGAATATTTTTTTTATTATATCAACTATTGCGTCCCTTACATAAATTAATCCGTTTATTGTTATGCGCTTGAAGTTATACAAAAATTGTTTGTATTATACATGATAATGAATTTTACCATGACCTGAAAATAAATTTGCGCCTATTGTCCAACATCACTTGAGTGTGTTGAGATAAATATCTCTCACTCACATAGCCAATAGTCACATGGGTTGTATCTACATCATAAATACAAAAGGCAAAAGGTGAAATTTATTTATACCTTCATAGTGGTAAGAATTCGATAAACTAATTTTTCAAATGTGTTTACATAATAATTTTTATAAAAATTGACGAGTTTCTGTCACACTTAAGTAATTGAACGAAAGCGTACAGCTCTCGCTTCAATATGAGGCACGTTGTCAGTGGTTGGTGAAAAGCTGCGCAATCAAAACAAGCCCATCGTCAGGTCGAGCAATGGAGCGTCTCTTTCGTAACTAGAAAGCGTCTATTGTGACCCCTACCTTAGTACATTTTGCTTTTTGCACATATTTTAAGAAAATACATAATTACTCATAACACCGGAAACACGACCCGCGTCGTTAACGAATTTCGTTTTACGTAACGGTGAATGGAAATGTAGAGAATATGAATAATATCGATAAGTTTCTATATTTCACATTATTGTGAACTGTGAAGTAGCCAAGGTGTATGACATGAATTATATAATAGACTGTCGAGTGCTGTTTGTTAAATCGCAATATTTCGTATAGGAAAACGAGAAGTTAAGTCCGTACCTGGACAAGTGTAATAACATTTCAATTCGAAGAGAAAGTTTGAGAGATACCATCCAAATTTGAAGCTAGTACCCAAGTAGTTTCTTATTTAAATATATTTAAACAGATATTCGCCACGTTGTTATGCACACTGCCCCGAACTGGCTGCCCAAATTAATGCTCCTTAGCGTTACTTTAATCCCAAAAATTTAAAGTACTTTACATAGTTTAAAACAAAGTCGCTTTCCCACCATATACGCGTTAATCGTTTATATTACGCGACAAAAATGAGAGCAATTTCTCTCATAGACAAAGTGATTGACTTACACTTATTTATATGAAGGTATAATAAATGCTTATTACATTTGAGAAAGACCAATAATATAAAAGATTCGTAATGAACCGTTTAAATCTATTTAACTTGCCCACCAAACGGATAATAACAAAATAGTCATAATTGTGTAAATTGCGAAACACTAGCATAAAATATATATAAAAATATATATACTATATAAATTTGTCATAGTAATAGCTTGTTTCGTAAAGACTTAATAAGTTTATTTCTAATCAAAACTGTCCATAAGTCTTAGCATACTATTAAACAATATTAAAGAACATTATGCCTTTTTCAAACATACAAAAGTCACATTGGCGAATTGAATGAAATTTTCAAAAATTTTTAATGATTAATAATTTTCAAAATTCATTATTTAAGTACAGAACAGAACAGAACATATACTCATATATATTTTTTACGTAAGATAGGAACTCAAAAAATATAATTTTGGAGCTATTTTATGGAGTATATGTATGCTTAAAATTACCAGTAGAAGAAAAACAGTGTGTATTTAGTAGTTACATATGTAACTACACATTATTTATTTTTGTGTTGTGTCATCAATACATTTTGAAATTTCAATTATTTAGCCTCAAATTTTCTGTCACAGTACCTATATGTATGTAATACTGACATATATTATGTTAACAAAAGCTTATTGTTGCTTTGTACCCACAGTCTGACAATTGTTACACTAGCACGCTCCCATATTGCGGCGCCGGGAGCCGCCCTTGCTTACAGCATACTCTAGGTACATAACTTCCCTCTTACAAAACATCGATTATATAGAAATATAATTCCATGCTTTCATTATTATACAAATACATAGTACAAAACGAGATTACATTGTTAATGGTTAGACTTCTGATATTTAAGATATTTAAGATTTTCTGGTAAATGTAAAGATTATTATACCAATTATGTATCTAAATTGGTTATTCCAATAGCCTTAATATACCATTACGAAAATATATGGTAATAATTAGAAGCAATTAAGAAACGAAGTAAGTCGTGAGTTGATTAGAAAGGATAAGTGATGATCATCAAAGCAATAATGGTGCAAGGTGATCCACCAGTCACTTCACCTCTCATCACATGTGTGATTGAGCAATAAAGGACGTTACTATTATTTAGTATCAAGCTAAGCTAGCTTCTAATTAAGACATTTAGTGAATGTTACAATGCCTTTAGTTGGTCCAAACGTGTTTGAATATTAAATAAGAATACGTAACATTCAGAATTAAGAAGAATCTCTGTTTGGGCGCTTGTTAAAATATTTGATACATACATTGTTGAAATGTTTGTATATATATAATAAAACTGCCAGGTACTTGATATCTCGAAAAAGGTGGATCGTAATTGTATTAATATACAAAAATGAGGAAATGTAGGTACGCAACTCTTCTTACTTTTCTCTACTTTGATTTAGTGTTATAAGTTATTACTAATAAATAACTAAATTTTGTGTAAATATTGTAATATACATACTGTTAGCGCAACTTCTGGGGTCAGGCAGGGCCAAGCGCCGTTGGGCATCGGCGACGCAGAGCAACGCTAGAAGCGCCGCGGCCGCCAGGCATACGTGCCGGCTCATCTAAAGAAACAATACACAAAAATTTGTTAAATATCACATGAAAAGATAAAATTCAATATGTTAATATGTTGATGCTATTGAGTATTGATAATCGGATTCATAGAATGTACCCAAACATTTTGATTATAAATTATAAATATGTTTTCTTCTTATTTTCAATTAAACGTTTCATTTGACGGAATTATTTAAATATAATATTAAAAAAATCCCATGCGTGGATCATGATTGGATTGGATGGAGCTTATGATTTTTGTAACAATGTAAATTAATATTAAGTGTATTTTTTTTAATTAAATACATGTTAAATTACATCTAGTTTTCTTGTTCATATATACTGTTGTTTTTAGGTGCCTACAGTATACGCCTTATTGGTGTCTAAAACAATAATTATAAATAATTCCTCGAATTTTCTTTTTTTAAATATAAATGAGTTGCACAGTTGATGAGATAGTAATTCTCATAATCTGCTCGGAGGAGCTTTTTGAATGAAAGATGTCATCCTCACACATCTGTTTTAATGAGTTCGCTTTCTTTTATTTATGCAGTCCGCGGAACTCGAGGACAATCAATACGTGAGATGAATTTATTTTGTTGTGTTTGTGAAAGCAAAACCCGATTCGCTGACCTCCTTGCTGCATTTAAACGTTTGCGTGAAAAGGTGCTCCGCGCGAGAAATCGTCGATTTGGGACGCATTTTATGGTACGGAAAGCTTCGTTGCGCATCGACGCCTCCGGGTTCTGTTTTATATCAATTATCTTGTTTCTTTTTTATTGATATTGTTTATATAACATTTACGCCCATTTCATGCTTTAACAAACACTTTTAAAATCTTAGTAGTTGTATTATTTAAAAAAATTAAAAGACATCACCGTGATTTATACAATTAAAAAAGTCAACTTACTACTAAATGTAGTTTTAGTTTCCCTCAAGTAAATTATTTTTTACCAGATGTAGAATATAATCCTTCAGTTACTGCTTTTATCTAAAACACACTTTCGACAAAGGTGATTGTAGTATTTTGCGATTAGGCACTAGAACAGTATTACACGTGCGTACCTCTGTAGGCTGTTAGGAGTTGTTGCTGCGCAAGAGTGCGAGTGCGATGCGCGTACAGTGTACACGACTGAGGCTACGCAAGGTGTGTGTCGAACGCGACGGATTCAGAGGAACTGGCGCAAGCACAAGCGTCCTCTCTAATTAAGCCGCCGACATTCATTCACTTTCACTTCCAATACCGGAGAAGAGCCCGCTCCACCTCACCCCATCGATGCATAGAGTTACTCACCATAGCTAAAGACCTTCTGGAGGTCGCAGCCGGATACGAACGTGATTTTACATAACGTGAATCGATACCTGCACGTCGAACATTATCAATTGTACATACGTAATTAATTACAGTATTATTTTGGTCCTGTGTGTAATATTATATACTCGTACATAGCTAAATCTGGCATACCGAAATTTGATTGTTGATTAATAGCCTGAAGTAAGTGCTGTTTTACTATATATCGTAGTCCTTTGGGCACAAGAGACCTTGGGATCTAGTTGGAAAGTCATCAAAGCATGGAACGTTGAATCGAAACACTCACTAAAAATTAAATAAAATGTTATATGTAAACTTTTAACGTACATTTAATGTTATTTAATTGAACAAATACTCCTAAACATAAATATACCTACATAGTGTGTCATTTGTTTGTACGTAAAAATATTTTTCATTACTTACATATATTTTTCTAAATTAGGTATAACTGCAGCTTGTGAAATAGATTGACTATTATTTAAATAAAAAAGACAATGTAGTTACCCGGTACATTCTATTGTGCGAAAAAGTAATATTGAATACATTTTGCGCACTAAATTACTAACATTAATAATACTATTACATTATTAATAAAATGTCATATGGACAAAGCATATTTGAAAAGCTGTCGCTAAATTTATTATTTCGCTTATATTGATGTCCCTTCTCGGTTCAATATTAGACGTTCTTACTCAGGCAATATAGTTTGATCACATTAATTACTTTTATTAATAAGAATATTACATTTGAATAATACAAGTCCGTAGGTGGGGTAAGTCGCTACAATAACTTTGTCGTTTGAATGACAAGAACTGTAGGTTGCAACTAAATGTGTATTCTATGTTATCCATAAATATACGACATACTGTTTAAAATTTCTAACTAAATTGACAATTGTAGATCTCTGAAATCTACTTAACCTAATACAAATCACAAAGAGTTATTTATGCAACATGGACCAGGGAGTAGGGTTGTTGTACAAGTATCTAGAATAATACAACCCGAGGTTTATTCTTGTAATATAAAATATATTGACCTCGTTCGTTGTAAATCAACAGTTCTATAATAAGTAAGTTTCATTTACTAGTTTACTTTTATTTACTTACAATAATAATAGAATAGAGCGAAATATTTAAAATTATCTCTGACTGATACTCGTATCTCTGTTCATGTTTCCCAATTTTATATGATAGTGGTGATATCATTATGGCTTAAACTGTTACTATTTCTTAATTTGGATGTGCTCTGGCTCTCTTAATTTGGACATGTCCTTACTCTTAATTTTTGTATATCAACAATAAATTCACATCACATTGCAGTTTGCACAAATTGTTCTTCTTCCTTTCTTGTTTGTTTAAGTAAACTTTATACAGTCTGGTCTCTGTGCATTTCAAACGACTCTCCAAAATTGAAATATTTTTAGAAAAGTCCAGTAAATCTATAAAATAAAAAAAAGACTCTTATTGTCGGACTATAGTGGACAATACTCACGTGGTCCCTATATGCAACAGACATTTCAAAAGGAACATAAGAATAATAGTTGCTAAGATAGTAATAGGGGCTGTTATTTATAGAAAAATAACAGTATATATTTTTAAATGTCATTAATTATTATTTTGAAATGAAATAATATTAATACAGTAATTTTTTATTTTTTTTATTTTCTACAAATATAAATGTTGGCACACATAAGCTCAATATAAATCTCTACCGAAATATTTAAATATGCTGAATGATTGATATATGAATATGATATGATATGATATGATGAATGTAATTCTTTGTTTTACTTATATAAGTGTTAATTACTGAAAGCGTACTGTTTTTCACTCATGGTGTTATTATGTAAGATCGAATTATAATGACACAATCGCTCACAGGTTATTAGCTACTCTTTGTTGATCTATTGTCGAGAACTACTACGGTAGTATAGATGAGGTCGTGGGGTTATGCGTTTGACATAATCTTGGATTGCTATAGCTGTGAGGCTGTGAGTGAAAGTTATCATCGGTAAAGCGGTTTTTTATTGAAGATAACTTCATTTAAACTGTAATTTTAATGTATATCTTACATTTTGTTTCGTATTATCTGATTTTTATTTGCGTAATAACTTCGGAAAGTAATAAAAATGAATATCCCATGATACGTTATAATAATATCCCAGGGGGAGCCTGACAATTTAATTACCGTATCTGATTAAGACAATGTTTAATTTTTTAACGGCAATTTTTGTCTGATTGCTTATCTGGTAGAATATTATTCAAATTAAATATTCTGCGATTTGGTTGCAGACCACAAAATGCTTATGGGCGAAGATCTGTAGGCTCCGAATAATTTCTTAGAGCTTC